>WHYT01017209.1:363341-468138 GCA_009806455.1 Tetrax tetrax | reverse complement strand
TATATATATATATATATATATTTATACCAGAATCTTGGTATAAAACCAAGAAGAATTACAAGATAAGCTGCTGTGCCCCAATAAAGTATGTTCTGCTTATTCCTGGTGGTATGTACTGTTCGCAGTATGTTCCTTATAATGAGATCTGCATCCAACTGTTAAGTGTTGTCATGATCTCTCTTGATTGTGAAAGCTTTTTCAAAATTATTCTGATAGGGATTACTCTGTGGACGTGAGGGGGGAGTGAAAAAAAAAAATCCTTGTACATATTTTTGTGGCAATCAGTCTTTCCTAGCCTTGGTCATTTTGGAAGAAGTTCACAATCTAGATTAAACCTACAGGATGTTTTCCCTATTTTTAAACCAATGCTTATTGTCTTCAAACTCAAGGAAGGATAGTATGGAGGAAGTTTAAGTATAGGTTTGATTTTTGTCTCTTTAAACTGTTCTTGATTTTTTACTTCTAATGGTTTGGTATTTATGAAAATAATTGGGTTTAATAGATTTTTATAGAGAATTCTAAATTGTGTGTTTAATTAACTTTCACTTTGCAAATGATATATTAATTTGTGGGAAAATGTTAGTTTGGGGATTGATATTTTTGCCCTATGATACCTTTGTGAGGTTGTGTGTGCTCATTTTAAGGAGTTTGTCATTTCTACTGTTTTCTGTTCTTTCCTGATCTATTTCTGCGTGAGATTGACTTAATTCATTAATTGATATTTTAATGTTTATAAACATTCTAGATTATTTGGAATCACAGTCAATTTAACAAGTCTGACTCTGTAAATATTTCATACCTTTACTCATTTCACCCATACAATATGATCAGTACTACAAATTAAAAAGCCAGGATTCAAAACTGAACCACTCAGTTTTAGAATTATATTTAATCTTGGTAGAAAAATGTTTCTTTAAAATTGTTTACAATAGCTTTATAATATTTGGAGATAATTTTCCTTTTAAAGTCATATGATAACTGCACTTTTTCTTCCAGGCTATATTCTAGCAAGTAATGACTTGAAGCCTTTGCTATGAAGTAACTCTACCCAGGAGCAAAAATTCTTATATTGCACTTATATTTTGATTGGATTTTTTTGGTGTTGACTAATGCAAGTGATGGTTGAAATAACGTCTGTTAAAAATTCATATCATTAATGAAATGCACTTAAAGTGCTTAGAAGCCATCTGCAGGAAAATATCTTTAATGCTACATACAGAACTTAATTGGAAAATAATTATTTTTTGTTTGTCAGTCTTTCAGGATCGACAAAGTTTTTCCCTTTGGAGAAGAAAGAAATACTTTGCATTCTGTAGCTGTTCTGATTAAATTATAGATGTAATAGTTTATGATAAATGTTATATTTGTAGTTGATATACATCTGTGCTATATAAATATTATATAAAGATATAAATATAAAAATATGTAATCATAGATTTTAAATATAGATAAAATGCAACAGTTGAAAGATATAATTACCTTGGTTTCTAAGCCCAGACAGGCTTATGTCAGATCCTTAGTGAAAGAAGTTTAATACTTGCAGATAAAAGTTAATATTTCTGTTTATACTTCAGCTTTATTTCAAAATGACAGATGCTCAATTGAAAGCATTTCTGAATATTAAGACTTTTAAAATAATGATATAACTGACATAAAGATAATGAACTGTATTTTTTCACTTTTTCTATTTGAAATGCAAAATTACCTGCAAATTGAGCTAAAAATGTTATGTCTTGGAAGCATTTACATCTTACTTTTGTATATTTTTCTAGAGCTTGTGTTTAAGAAACATGGAAAAGTTATGGGCATGTTTTAAATAAAAAGCAAATATGGAAATGATGTTTGAATGTTCTAGAGTGAATTTTCTAATAATGTTTTTGCATTTATATTGGTGAATTTCTCGCTGTGACTAAAACAGCTATAAATTCAATATATTTCTTATCATCTATGCTTTAGTATGTAATGTGTTGTGAAAAAGAAAAGGTCAGGACTGCAACATTTCATGGCTAAAATATTCATGTTCTTTGCATGATAAGTTACATTGAAAATTGATGGAACAGAATTGTGCACTGCTGTAACAGAAATAATTCTGCAAAGGAATAAATTAAACTGGACTGAATGAAAATCATTGCACATTTGTGTGAATATTTAGCTTATCAGAGCAAAAGTTTGTAACAAGTCTTGAAGACAAAACATCTTCAGTTTGCATTTTCACTGGATAATCAAATTAAATTTAAATTTAATAAAAGAGTTTTGATAAGATCGCTGATCCTAGCAAGCTTGCATATTCACACTGTACTATTTTAGTATAAATAGATATGAAAACAGAGGAACGAAATTCAAACAGAAAATGAAACTTGTGAATCATTAAAGCTCCATCTAAAGGCAAATTTCAGGGAACTGAAACCTTGGCAAGTACTAGGGAAAGATAACAAAAACGTTAGTATATCAAAAAGCTAAACTAGTGGAATTTAAATGCATCTTCAACCTATTTTGTTATTCCCCTATAATGTTAAACAAGAAGTATTAAATTGTCCTTTTTACTTTTTTGTATATTAATGAGTATATCATGAGTGCATGAGTATGCACTACTTGGGAAGTCCAGTGATGCTACATAAAAAGTCTTTTCTTGCATATATCTAAAATTACCTACTATGATTACATGAAAAGATTAATATTTTTCCAATAATCTCATAGTGTTCCTCCTGGAAGTCAAAGGCAAACGAGCAACAGCTGAAAGAGGTTGTACTTCTAATGCTTTATAGATGTACCAGTTATTTTGAATGTTATCTAGGTAGCTCTTTGACTTACCTGCAATACTTTTTTCTTTTATGTATCTGAGAATAAAAAATATCCTATTAAATGTTGTAATTTTTTTTTAACATCAAGCAAAGAAAAATGGTATAATAATCCAAGTTTACAGATACATTAGCTAACTATTATTAGTCCAAGGAGTTTGTTTTCTGCAATTTATGTAAATTACATTCATGATCACTTTATTTCTTTGCAGTACTAACAGTTGGTCTCCAAAGCATAGATATCTTTATCAAGTATTGGTGCATGATATTGAATCAAAAAATATTTTAAGAAGTGGACACTTCTCTGAGGTCACAAGTGCAATGAGTTCTGCTATTTCCTGGTAATTCTGAAGATCCTAAAGTACTATGGTATAGCTAGCATTTAAGGAATCACTGGAGAAGGAAGTAATTGTTTAATAGACATGAAGAGTTTCAAAACTGTCATAAGATAATGTTGTATAGCTAAGATTTTTGATAAAGCAATAACAATTTTTTGTTTGTTTGTTTTGTATGTGATATAGCTTCAATGGCTTTTAGACAACTATGAAACTGCAGAAGGAGTGAGCCTTCCAAGAAGTACCCTTTACAACCATTACTTACGACATTGTCAGGAACACAAGTTGGATCCAGTTAATGCTGCCTCCTTTGGAAAACTCATACGGTCAATTTTCATGGGATTACGGACCAGAAGACTTGGAACTAGGTTTGTGTTAATGAAATCCTAAACTATAATAGAAAATACAAGTAATAATTATGAGTAAGAAACTTTTTGTCTGCTAGTCAAAAAAATTAATAAAACCTCTATGTAAAGATTATAGTGATTTTCTTACAGTTCTGTCTCTTAATGTTAAACAGTTTTATGCTTTTCCAAATGTTACTATACTTTTACTTCTCCTGGTTTTGACTGTTTATGTGTTTACATTTTGATAAATACACTGCAGATTTTTAGCAGTACAAATAAAATGCAGCTTGTTGTTTGGAGATTATGAAGAATTCTATTTCTCCATGACTAGATAAGTTGTACTCAATTTTGAACTCAAATTCAAATGCTGGATAATATTTGTTTTAGGAGTGAATTAATATCCCAAAGGTAGTAAAATGACAGCTGTGTAAAACACGTATGAAAGGAGAGTCAGGCCTGATTTGTGGGTATTATCTTCCAATCAGTGTAAAGTGTAAATGTAATGTAGATGCATAAAACTAGTGTTACTGTTCTTTTAATTCTTGCTCTTTCATAAAGGGGGAACTCTAAATATCATTACTATGGGATTCGTGTCAAGCCAGACTCTCCTCTTAACCGATTACAAGAGGACATGCAATATATGGCTATGAGACAACAGCCCATGCAGCAGAAACAGAGGTAATCTTTCTAGTTCATAAAGGCTTACTTTACCTTACATGGAAAAAATGAAATTCTAGTGCAACTTTTTTCAGCTTTTCTGCTGTGAAAAATAAAAGTTTGCTGGATATCCAGTTAACATCACTGAAGTTTGGTATTGGTGAACATGAAGTAATATTTACCTAGAAATTGTCATAAATTTGCCAAAAGTAATAATTATGAGATATTATATGAATATTTTCTTCTTAATTATCCTGACTTTTTATCCCACAAGCTGAAGAAAAGCAGTTAGAGCTTGAACTTCCAATTTTGCTGTTTTCATTACTACATCATTTTACTTATAAGCTCCTTATAAGAGAGCTTATGATTAAGTTCAGTTTGGTATTTAGCTTTTCTCCCTGCCTGTAAGTTTGCCTGTAAGTTAAGTATTTTCCCTCAGCATCTGTTACTCCTCAGGATCCTGTGAAAGCTCAGAAGTATTTGAAAGCCATGGCACAGTGACCACAAAGGGGTATAGTTGTGGTGGAAGAATGTGTAAATATGCGTATGAAAAACAATCTTGAATGGAAAATTTTAGAAAAATATGGACATCATTACATTTATTTGAAATTAATTTTTATCTGACTGATGTTGCTAGCTTTCCATATTACCCTAAAGTGAAATATTGAAGATGTGTGATTTCATGAACCTTGGAAGTAGAACAGCAGCATATCAAGCAAGACAACTTTAGAGCTGTTACCCCCCAAAAAATCCAGTTGAATAAACAGTTTAGTATAGTGTACTAAGCTTGTTTTGTGGCCTTGGATATGGAAAACACCTTTAACTTCAAACACTTTAATCTGAAATTATTTTACTATCACTTTCAGAAGTAGTTACAGCACCAAATACATACTCATGGTAAGATATATGGTCTTAACTGTCTTGTGCTGGGCATAATATGGAAGATGTCTCCCAATAAGATCATGTAGGAAGTTCTTGTTACAAAAATCATTGCAAGATTATATGGTAAGAAAAGGTGATAGATATTTACAAAATCTTCAAGCAAGCTTATTTTACCCACTCAGGCTGATTCACCTACAGATTCCATTCACTCACACTCCAAATCACATGTGTACTCCAGGAAATGGAACAATGGTCTAATTAGAATTGTTTCTGTGAGGTTGTTTCTGGAGAAATTGTGCCAGTTATCTAGTCATCATCACCTCTCTTGTCTTCTTCTGGATTCACAATGACAAAGTGATTTTGAGCTTGCATTGTGTTAACTCTTGTGACTACTACTTTTCTTTATTATTTGCTTTATTATTTTTGTTTAATGCCACTGTATGTCTTATGTGGTTCCCTTATTTTCCTTACCTATGTATGTTTGGTGACATTTTCTTAACGGTGTCTTTATGTTAGTTTGTTCCTTGATTGTATTTAAATGAAATCACACATATGGCATTGTGTAGCAGTTAGCGCATAGCTTTCCTTTAACCCATGTCTTGTATGTGCACATGCACACGCACAAGTGTGGTCCCATTCATACTCAATTCATGCTTACTTCTCACATTTGTCAGTGAACTCCTAGTGATAAATCACAATAATACATTTAAAGTAAAAATAAGATGGAAGTGGATCTTTAGACCTTAGTTCCGGTTCTTTCTAGAACGCCTAATTTTTTTTTTTTTTTTTAAGCAAGCCAGAAGGATAGAAATCTTAGCTTTTAAGAAAAAGAGAAAATATTATAAATTGCATAACAGCATAAGTTGGATTTTTCAGAAAAATACTAAGTTCTAAGACTTAGAATAAAATCAACATAGTGGCAGCATGGCAACAGTACAAGCAAACAACAAAAGCTGCAGAAAATTTAACTGAAAAAGCTACTGTCTGCATTTCGTCTGTCTTGTGATTTTGTCGATCTATTTTGGCTTCTCATAGGTTTAATACTTATCAGCTTGTTTCTTTTCCCTATCAATTTGAAATGTGCATTTCAAATCAAGCAGGCATTTCTGACCCTTTCTGCTTTACCTTATCAATGAATACGGATTGTTTGCTGCACATGAATTTTAGTCAGGAAGTTATTAATCTGTTCTGTAGTGAGAGAGGGAGTTTCTGTTAATGAACTTATATCACAGTAGACTATGGAAGTCAATGAAGTTGTATTCTAAATTAAAGGCAAAGTGAGACCAGCATATCATTCATTGTCATTTCTGAATTACTTTATTCCATGTTCTGATTTCAGTGGTTTAGGTTTTTTTTATTTTCATAGCTTTGCACCATTGAGAAAATGTCCATTGTTAACTAAAGACTTTGCAAAGGTTTTCTGTGTTTATGCTAACCTATATAAAATTCAACTGATATCCTTTCTGGGTCAGATAGCATTAGAAAGCTGTAATATTCATGTAAAGTCACTTATTATTGTCTCCTCCAAGTCTCCTAGCACCTAGTAATTGAAAAGAGAAGGGTGAAAGATGAAAGAAGGTACAGTTTAGTAGGGATTAAAGTAGGGCAATAGAGTAAAAGTCTGGATAATTTTAGAAAATGTAACTTTTACCAGTAAGGAAATTGTAACTATTTATTCCATGCATCAAAAATGGCTCAAATTTAACTAAAGAATTCTGAAGAGCTCTTTGATGTCTAAACTGACAGAGCTATAATTATACATAAAAGACAGCACATCTCAGATTTTTAACCACTATCTGTTTATGTTTCATCTGAAGCTCCTGAAAAAGAATTTTTTTCTTTTTTTTTTTTGTTTTTTGTTTTTTGGTTACATTTTGCAAGTGATTTTCTAATGTTGCTGAAACTTGTTATCCTGTGATGAGTTACCTGTTACAATGCCAGAATTAAGAATTTTGCCCAGCATATTTTATATAAAGCATACTGGAGGAAGTAAGTGGATATTCCTGATTCCTAGCACCAAAGAATTAAGTTCGCTTTTATACTTTAATTAAAAGGTTTTTTACATAACTGAAAAACTCTTAGAGGAATGCTATTTTTATGTATTCAGAGTATTTTGAATCCTCTTTCAGGAGCTGAAGGGTCAGTAAAATAATACATTTTGCAGAAAGTAAAGGAACTATCTTGAAGTATAGGCTTAGATTTACAAATATTTCTACCAGTTGATCTTCTGTGTGGTATTTATAATTATAATGTATAATGAGAGACAAAGTAAAGAATTCTTCCCAGATGAACTGCCTGGATTGCAGGTAGATTTATCAGCTACTAACAAGCTCATCCAGAAGAGTTCAGAGCTCCCAGACACCAGAGATGAAATTTTATTCTTTATTAAAATTTATTAGTTTCACTGTTGTCTTCAACAGGCATAGGATTTTACACTGAACCATATAAAAAGTGAAACTCGATCTAAATATCCTAGAGGTAGGACAGGTATAGGTGTCGAGGCAATGGTTTCAAGCTGCACCAGGGGAGATTCAGGCTGGACATTAGGAAATATTACTTCTCAGGAAGGGTAGTCAGGCCCTGGAATGCACTGCCCAGGGAGGTGGTGGAGTCACCGACCATGGGGGTGTTCAAGAAACGTTTGGATGTTGTGTTGAGGGATATGATTTAGCTGAGAAGTATTGGTGATGGTTGGACTGGAAGATCTTTTAGGTCTTTTCCAATCATGATAATTCTGTCATTCTGTGATTTTAATTCCTAAAGTCCTAAAGAAAGACCAGGAATCTTTCTGTTGAAAAGTGTACTTTCTGTCTGTCTTTTGTTCTTGTATATTTAGATTGTCAGGAATGGGCAGAATATGGAACAGATGTTTTTTCATTTTAACTTCCTTTTAGAGTAAAATCTCAATAATTACACAGGACAATGCTGGTTTATGTTTACTGGAGATAAAATGAAATGTTCCCAACTGATTAAGCTGCTTCTCAAAGAAATGCATCAAAAGTGGAATTTCTTGTCACATTTCTGAAGTTAGTGTGGAGTTTTACAGTCTGCGCAACCGTTTCAATTTGAGTGATTGTTAAAACACACTTTATTTAGCTTGGGTTTTCTCTTATTTTCTTTTCCAGTGGCTACCATTCTTTTTCAAAAGTACAAAGTGTCTAAGATGTTACTATTAAGACCTGCGACAGAGTAAATTCTCAGTTGTATTGGAAGAGACGAAGGTGATAAGAGGGGTGGGGCACCTCTCCTGTGAGGACAGGCTGAGAGAGTTGGGGCTGTTCAGCCTGGAGAAGAGGAGGCTCTGGGAAGACCTGATAGCGGTCTTCCAGTACGTCAAGGGGGTCTACAGGAAAGATGGGGAGAGACTGTTCAGTAGGGCCTGTTGTGCCAGGACGAGGGGTAATAGTTTCAAAATAGAGGGAGGTAGATTTAGATTGGATATTAGGAAACAATTTTTTACAATGAGGGTGCTAGAACACTGGAACAGGTTGACCAGAGAGATGGTGGATGCCCCATCCCTGGAAACATTCAAGGCCTGGTTGGACAGGGCTCTGAGCAACCTGATCTGGTTGGAGATGTCCCTGCTTCTTGCAGGGGAGTTGGACTAGATGACCTTTGACGGTCTCTTCCAACCCTAACCATTCTATGATTCTATAATTCTATGATTTTCAGCCTGTCAGACTGATTTTCAAGACAACACTTGACCATCCAAACCAGCATTCCCAATTGTATCATTGTGAATTTTGTCCTTTATAAAAGATTCTGAGAACTGACTAGTGAAGAGTTTAGGTTTCCAGATGGCTTCTCAGGCCTTCTGTGATTATCATAGAAGGTTGCTGGATTTGAAGTCTTTCACTGTGCTCAGAAAGTAGTGTTTTTTTTTCTTTAGGTAATGAAATATTATTTTTGAATTAGGTAATTATTGGGAACTCAAGCTGTTTGGAAAGGGAAACATTTGATTCCTCGTGATATAAATTGGCTGGTCTTAAGCGGCATGCTATTGTAAGCTAAATTCCTCAAGAAATTGGTAGTAGTGCTGTAATATCATCTTTATGAATTGTGTAATGCATTGTTAATGTTCTAGCTTCCCCTGGTAATTGTTTCTTCTGTTATTTACAAAATAAATAAAAATGTGTAAATTCTTTCATTACTTTTCTTCAAAATTTTATTTTTGAGATGGCAAAATCAGAGCAAACATAAATTGTATGATGGTATTTATGAAGAAGTGAACAGAAAGGATAATTTTGTGCTTGATATTTTTGTAGGTATAAGCCTATGCAGAAAGTAGATGGAGTTGCAGATGGCTTCACAGGAAGTGGTCAACAGACAGGCACATCTGTTGAACAAACTGTAATTGCCCAAAGTCAACATCATCAACAGTTTTTAGGTATGAAAGCAGGTTTTATACTGCTATATAAATAAATCAGATGAACTTGATTATTACTGTGAATATCAGGTCACACAAGTACAGTGATTTCTTCTAAAGTTATCATGACTTCTTACTCACAATAGAACAAAAAGAGACTTAAATTACATGTCCTATGTTGTGAGCTTTATGTAATATTTAATATGCATCATGTAAGTATGAAAGGAAAAAATATCCAAATTCTGTATTTGTATGACATATTTAATAGTATATAAATCACAATGCAGTTGCTGTGCAAAGTTATATTGGACAGGCATATTGAAATTCCTGCGATGAAAGTTGTTTCCTGCGTGTCATTACAGTGCATTTTATTTAATAAAAGAGGGAGGTGGTGGCATTGCATTACTATTGGAGGTTAGCCATCCACTGGGCTGTTTTGAAAGTGTGCTGTGGTATTATAAATGGAAAGAGCCAAATAATTTCAATGAGAACCGCAAAGTTCATGTTTAAAAATGGCCAAGTTGTGGATTCATTGATCCAGCTAAGCTTGTATTCTCAGTAATGGAAACAAGTGGTAATTTAGTTATTTGTTTATGTAGAAAGACTCTTTGGCTATGTTCTTGCAGAAATATAGGCTTATTTGGTTGGGATTTTCAAGCACCAGATCCATTGGTCTAATTTTGCTGTTACTGAAATAATTGGGAACATAAGTGTAGCATTAAAATATTTTGAATCTTCTTTTCCAGGTACCTTTCATTTTTCTCTTGTATCAGCTTGTCTCTTGGAAACACATTGGCTTTACCTGAAAGTCCAGTAAATTTCAAATAAAAATGTATATTGAGTCTACCAAGCCCTATCACACCTGGCTATGTAGAAACTCTTCAGTTGGACAAGAAAAAAAACTATTCAAGGATTAATCTTCATACACTGACATAGAGATTTTCCTTCATCCTGTAATATTCTGAAAACGTGTGTTAGCTTTTCTATATAGGTGTAGTATGTACATGACATCTTTTTAATGTCTTCAAGAATTTATTTTCTATTTCTTTTTAACTAAAAAAATGCTGGTTGAGTTTGTTTACAAATTTAACATACAACAAGGATGAAAGACTTTTCTCTAAACATTATGAACTTTTGGAATTTATTTCTTTGTATCATCCTTATTTTTTTTTTTCTTAATCATATTGAAGCTGGTACTGTTCACAATAGCCCTCTTTCATTATGTTGTCATGGAAACAGATGCATCTCGAGTACTTCCAGAGTTCGGAGAAGTAGAAATATCTTCTCTACCAGATGGTACTACCTTTGAGGACATCAAATCACTGCAGAGTCTTTATCGAGAGCACTGTGAGGTATTTCCTAGAAAACATTTATTTTTTTAAGTTCATGATTTCTAGTGAAGGTCAGGACAAGACAGTAATGCCAAATGCATTTCAGCCATATTAGTGGTATGTGACTTTCCCCAGGATATTTTGCTTATTTCACTGGAAAGAACATTAGTAAAAATTTTTCTGGAGGGTCCCTTTTACATGGGGAAAAACGTAATGTGTAATAGACACTGAGAACAAAATGTAGTTACGTGTATGTTTTCAGAATGTTAGAGAAACTAGACTTCAGATTGCAAATGCAGATCTTTGGTTTAGCCAATAGAAAATGTAAATCAGGGTAAATTATAACTTCTTTTTTTTTTTTTACACTCAAAGCAGTAACTGTTCTCAGCAGTTCTGTGAGTGATGTGTCTTTTAAAAATTTTTTTTTAAGGTGCTTTCAAACTGATACTGAATTATGAAAATGAATAAAATGTCAGGTTTCTTTTGTGTTTGCTGTAGCATTAAAATTTTTCTTTGGGTCAGTTCCTCTGATATGTTCACATAGGCCATGCTTATTTTTGAAAGCTTCTGTGCATGTGCACTTGGCCTTACTAAAGTCTCTGTGCGCACATGTTTATATTGTTGGATAATTTATGGATATCAAAGGTGTTAAAACAGATATTATTTATAACTTGAGAAATGTATAGTTTCTCTTTGACCTACTATATGATGAAACAAAAAATGTTATAGATCTGGTGGCAGTTGGGAGTTGTGGGGAAGCTGAGTAGAAAACAATCTGTACTTGCATTTTATTTTCTCAGGCAATACTGGATGTGGTTGTGAATCTTCAATTCAGCCTGATAGAAAAATTGTGGCAAACTTTCTGGCGCTATTCTCCCTCTGCTCCACCTGATGGCACTACAATTACTGAACCAACGTCAGTAAATGTTTCTCTTCATTTACCGGTTCTCATGATAGTATAATACAAGTGTCAAATAAAAAAAACCACCTTATTGGTTTTACCTTCAGAGTAATATTTTTTTTAATAGGCTAATTTTTCAAATTAAATTTATTTTGTCTGGCATTTGTGCATAGGCTGGGTATATGCCAAAGTGCCATCTTAAAACGATTATGTCATCCATTTTTTGCTTTGCTTGGACAACTGCAGTAAAGGTGCCTTTTAAGTTATTTTAAGCCAAAAAGATCATTAATACCTCTGCATAATTTTTAGCTGTAGCAGAGCTATGGAGGCATTTCCATGTGATACAACCTGTAAAGAAGTTCTGTTGGGTGTAGTTGAGACTTCTATGATATCTTTATGAAATACCACATTTTAACACGCATTGCAGGTTTTTATCTGCTGTAAATGCATTGTCATTTATTTGTTTATTACATTTTTTCACACCAGCAATCTGAGTGAAATAGAAAGTCGACTTCCAAAAGCAAAGCTGATTACTCTGTGCAAGAATGAGTCTATTCTGAAATGGATGTGTAACTGTGACCACGTGATGTACCAGGCTTTGGTGGAGATTCTCATTCCTGATGTCCTTAGACCTATTCCTAGTAAGTTAAACACCTGAAACATTTTGTAAGGATTTTTGTGCATGCCAGTGTATTGTGGTGGTGATCTTTTGCCTCACAGGGCAGCTTTAGGAATAAGTTTGACAGTATTGTGTATAATTTATCCTTAATCTTGTTGTATAGGAAGCTGTGCTGTGAGTTGATGTAAGCCTTGTATTTTAAAAGTGACTGAGGATTGTAGTGCAGATCTAGTTTTCAAGGTACAGTTTAATGTTAAGGGTACTTCTTTCTCTATGTTATATTTTCAGATAAAAATGTTCTTCTTTTACCTTGTTCTAGAATACCTGATAGACTTAGATATAAGTCCTGTGGCCCTGAGCCAATGTGCAGTAATGTCAGTCAGTCCTTCAACTACATTCAATAGGTTTTATTTTAAACATTACATGTTAATCTGTGATGAGTCTGAAAAAAATGTTTATGAACTTTGTGATTCCATTTTTGGACAATTAGTCATTTGCTCCTTATCAGTGGCTGCTGAAATCAATTTTAATGACTGTTAAGGCAATGAAAAATTAAGTCAGAAATTTTTAGTACAATTTATTATTCCAATCTGCTGTTCTTTCTGTCACATATCCTGCATGAAAGGGTCAGTAACTGTCTGGCCATTCAGCCATTACCAGGAGTACAGCTTTCTTTTCAAAGTTAATTTTACTAGAATCCAGAATTATATTGACTCCAATAGTAATAAGCACTCCATAAGAATATTTGCAGATACTGCCTCGCAGAAAAGTTTTATTGTCTTTTTGCTTGTCAGTGAAATAAAATTAGGTTTTCGTAAATTATGTATGAGATAAAAAAAAAAATTTGGAATGGGGATTGTATAAAATCTGAAGGTTGGCCATTTATGAAGGCAGTTTTCTTTTTTTTTTTAAGAAAAGAGTAAATTTGTTGTAGAGATTGACATTATTTTTTTTTAATCTATGTAGATGAATAAAGGAAAAATATTTTCTCAAATGCATGCAATTATTTTTAGAGTAATATAGTGTATCACAAGTGAATAGGCAATGATAAAAAACCTCACAAATTTAATTACAACATTCAATAGGTTAAATTAAAACTCTCTCTTCCAAAAGCGCATTATTTTCTGAATAAAAAGGTGGTGCAGACGTGGTTTTTTGTCAAACCTGCTTTCCGCCTTGCTTTTCACTTCCTTCTCCTGCATAGCCTGGCAGTCTCTAAAAGAAATTTTTATATGATAACTCCTTAGCTTATGATGTCTTCCTGCCTTGTTTCATAAGATGCACTGGGCATTGCCAGTACACAGTTTCCAGAAAATGTGACACAATCATTTGACATCAATAACTACGGGCATCAGATCCTATTCATGCTATTTATTTCTTTCTAGAATTACCAGTCATATTTGAATAACTGATACCTACTGTGGTTGACATTCTTGGTTTTGGGATGATTATCAGACTTCTTCACATCATCTTATCCCAGGACAAGTTCATCCCAAAAGACTTCTCGCTCTATTTTGTGAACAGTCCAGTGGTTTTCTGTTCAGAAGTCCATCCACTTAGCTGTCTTTGGAAGACAGCTAATGTATTTTCGTAGAATCATAAAATAGTTTGCGTTGGAAGGGACCTTTAAAGGCCATCTAGTCCATCTGCTCTGCAAGGAGCAGGGACATCTCCAACTGGATCAGGTTGCTCAGAGCCCAGTCAACCTGGCCTTGAATGTTTGCAGGGATGGGACATCTACCACCTCTCCGGGCAACCTGTTCCCTGATAGTAAAAAATTTCTTCCTTATGTCTAGTCTAAATATACCCTTTTTTAGTTTAAAACCATTATCCCGTGTCCTGCCACAACAGGCCCTGCTGAAGAGTTTCTCCCCATTTTTCTTATAAGCCCCTTTTAGGTACTGAAAGGCTGCAATAAGGTCTCCCTGGAGCCTCCTCTTCTCCAGGCTGAACAGCCCCAACTCTCTCTGCCTGTGCTCATAGGAGATTTGTTCTATCTCTTTGATAATTTTTGTGGCCTGCTCCAACAGGTCCCTATCTTTCTTATTTTAATCATTAGGGCCAGCTAACTAAATGGCTTTATCTAGTCAGCTTTCCTGTAGTGACAGTCCATATAAGATCTCTCATGACTGTTAAAGACTGAGAATATTATTAGGCTTTTAACTCCTGCTTTTGAATGAAAATGTTTCCAGCCATTACAAGAGACCAAGAGGAAGGCTTAAGGTTGTGCTTAATGGTTGACAATGACAATAATAGAGCTGAGTGAAGTAGACAAACTCATCATCTTCTGTGGAAAAATAGCAGTTTATAGGAAAGATTGGACTCTGTAGAGGGAAGGGGACTGTAAATGCTTCATCAAAGGCATGTTTATGATTCTTTTCCGGAATAAATGGAAAGATATTAACAGCAGCTGCTCAAAATAGGAAAAAAAAAATAATGAGGAAAGTGCTTGAAGTAAGCATATGATTTTTTAAGCTTTATCTTTTGTCATGGCTAGGTCTTCAGTGTTTTTCTTTTTGAAAAGTCTTCCTGTGTCAGAACTGCTTATTAAAACAAAACTGAAATCATTATCGCATAATCTATAACTGAATGAGGCATTTTGAAACTAGACTGCATTTGTCTTTTAGTAAGTAAAAGCAGCAGACCTGAATGTTGAGTACGTAATACTGAGGATGCAAAACATTTGAAGACAGGTACTTTGCTTTCTTTTCATTCTGTTTTAATTTTTTTCTGCACAGGTGCCTTGACCCAAGCCATTCGCAATTTTGCAAAAAGCCTTGAAGGTTGGCTTTCAAATGCCATGAACAATATTCCACAAAGGATGATACAAACCAAGGTAAACAAAAAAGTTACAGTATTAGTCTTGCAATAATACCAAGTGGCTAATAGCACCTAAAAGGAGTAGCATTTTAACTTTGATGCTAAATTTAGTGTTTAACATCAAGTATCAAAAAATAGGAGAGGAAATAACTCAGTTTTGTCAAAAAAAAGTATTAAAAAAACATTATTTGACCTGCTACAGGGACATAATTCACATACGAGGGCTTATTAATGTAGAATATTAAAATGAAGGTAAAGACTCAATCTGTAGAATTCATCTACAGATAAAGAGTACAATATTTAAAATCAAGCCATTTCTTCATAGGTTGCCGCTGTAAGTGCCTTTGCCCAGACTCTGCGAAGATACACATCTCTTAATCACCTGGCTCAAGCAGCTCGTGCTGTGCTTCAAAATACTTCTCAAATCAACCAGATGCTCAATGATCTTAATCGTGTTGATTTTGCCAATGTTCAGGTAAAACGTAGCTTTAAATAACAGTTGGGTTTTTTTTTAAAAAAAAAAAGGTGTGTTATTTCCTCTATGCTTTTGAACTTTATTGGTAGTTGTCCTTATTCTATCAAGAAAGTGAAGTGATAACATTTTGCTGACTCATATATGCAGTGATTCAGTCCAAATGTGACAGCTTACACTTTAGGAAAGTAAGAGCTCAGAACCATTACCTGTTTCCATTTCCTGTCTTGAAGTCCACATATTCTTCCAATTTCCATGTAAATATAGAGCAAATACATTCTAGAATGAGCATCATGAATGACGTCTTAGTAATAGCATAAATTATATAATTAGATCTCAGTAGCATAGCTTTTGAATGTCTCTCAAAGCTATTAAATGCACAACATTGTTTTCAGTAGAGACTGCTTCATTATTTCAAAGCCAATACCATTTTTATACTTCAACTAACTGCCTACACTTAAATTTACAAGCTATCCTGAGCAATTGATTATATTAGTACAGAACTAGTTTCCAGTTAGCTACAGAATATGAGTTTGTATTTTCACTGAGCTTCATTTCTCCATGTTTCTACTTCTCTGAGGAAAAGTATTTTTTCCTTTTGCCCAGCAAAGTGAAATGTTCCAGATTACTGGTAGTTCTGGTTTTGGTTTTTTTTCATGTAAGCAAGTGTTTTAACTTACTTGTCAATAATCTTAACAAAAGTCAGTCAAGAGTACTTGACCAAAGATACCGTATATTAAGTATTGTATTATGTTGACATGGATACAGAGAACGTGAATGTTGAGATGGCAACTTGGTACATCATAGCTAGAGTTTAAGGACATGGCTTGCAGTTAGTGAGTCTTCATTTTTGTCTCTTAGTTTCTGAATTGACCAGCTAGCCTTATTTAAACTTGATAACACTGGCTAAATTGCTTATTATTGTATGCAGAGTATGTTTCTCCATTTCCGTGCAGTTTATGTTGTACTTTTACGTAATGTGTAATCTATTACTGCTTATAGTCAGAAAACAGAACAATCCTTGTTTACTTACAAAGCTTTAATTTTTAAGATGATATAACAGAAATTGTATTTAAGTTTAGCTTCTTCAGAATAAAAGGAACCTTGCACTTGGTTTCTTGCTACTTGTTTTATTACTTTAGCCCCTCATTTAACTGTTCTTCCTGCTTCCACTGCCTGTAGTCCCAGAAAAAAAAACCTGACAAGTCCTGAATATTTCAGTAGAAAAATGATACATGAGGAAAGTAGAAGCCTTTTCTGAAAATAGATGGGGAAAACTACAAAATGCCCATGTCATTTCCATTGTTTGTTCTCATTTCTTTATTTGATGTCTGCTCTCACATGTTATGCTTTTCCCACCCATTTGCTTTCACCAAAATTGTGATAGACATAAATATTAAAACTGCTGCTTAGTTTCTCTAGTAAGTGGGTTTTGTCCTTTCCATCTATTGAATTGCTTGATCTTTAAGAATTACAGTCTGTGCTTTGGCTTATGTACTGTTAATTCAAGAGTTGCCATGTGCTGTAATAGGAGCAGGCTTCCTGGGTGTGCCAGTGTGATGACAACATGGTTCAGAGACTAGAAACAGATTTCAAGATGACTCTTCAACAGCAGAGCACTCTGGAGCAGTGGGCTGCCTGGCTTGATAATGTAATGATGCAAGCTTTGAAACCATATGAAGGAAGACCCAGCTTTCCTAAAGCAGCACGACAATTTCTGTTAAAATGGTCTTTCTACAGGTAGTATTTAATAAACTTCTAAAACATTCAGACCGTTCTATTATTTGCTGAATTTTTCACTGTAGTAAAGTTGACAGATGTCATACCAAACAGTGGCTCACTAAGTCATGAAAAATATGTGGGGTTTTTTTTTCAGAAAATTGTTGTTGTTAACCTGGAACTTGGGGCCACTTGCAAATCAGCAAGGATTTAAATGATCCTTGTTTACTCTTTTTAAAGGCCACATGCAAATGAATGCAGGTGGAATTTTGTTCTGAGTTAGAAACATAATAAGAAATTTTTTTTTGTTGAGTAACTACACAATTATTAAGCCACTATTTTTAATATTATTTATTCAAACACCGTTACCTATGTTTATTACATAAGGAAGAGAAAACCTGGTTTTAATGTGTAAAAAGAACGTTAAGACAAGCATTCCATGTTAGCTGCTTATTGAAACAGTTATCAGAGTAAAGCTTGTTCTTCAAAAATTACTGTAGCAACTACTTGCTGAAGATATCAGAATTTGTCAATATAATGCATACACACAAGCCTATCTTTTTGTAATATTAACTTTCAAAGTTTTAAAATTATGGCAATTAAAACTTTGTACTGGGAAGGTGGACACAACAGACACTATTTAAGCATTAGTTTGTTTAAAATTCAATAGTTTTAATACCATTTTAGTTGTTTGTTTTCAGCAAAGTTTTCTTTCAAGTTAGGTTTTACATATGCTCAAGTATTACTAGTTATGCATATATCAAAACAAAGAAAAACTGAAAACAAACAAAAAAATCTGGTTATTTCTTATGTAATGTGTCCAGTAATACCTTCAGAGAAAGGAGAGAAGCATATGAGTGCCTTTCCTGGACATCTCTTTCTGAAGGCACCATAAATCAGACATTTGTGGATGTTACTTTTGAGAATATTGGTTTTGAGGTGAAATGTCTACATGGATAAGTGTTAAAATGACTATGACATATAATACATAAATATATATATTTTTCTATTTTTTAATAGCTCAATGGTGATTCGAGATTTAACCTTGCGCAGTGCTGCTAGCTTTGGCTCTTTTCATCTGATCCGCTTGCTTTACGATGAATACATGTTTTACTTAGTAGAACATCGTGTTGCTCAGGCAACAGGAGAGACACCTATTGCAGTTATGGGAGAGGTAAGATAATATGTAAGAGACTCGATTGGTAGATTTAGTGATGCATTTGAGTATGTGTCCTTGCAAATTTTTTAACCATTTCTGTGGATCTGTAGGATGTTCTGCAATATGACAATAGATTGGGTTACAAATACATACAACAGTTTCAAACTTGTTTCATTGGTTGATTGTCAGAGTACTAAAATAACATTGAATTCTAAGAACCAATTATTTCCAAATGAGGTTGGTCCTTTACAAATCTGCGTACAGATCCATGTACACAGTTTGAGAAATGTTGATCAATCTTTTTCCAGTTTTTGAGAACTGAATATTTTATGTGAAAAGAAATAAAGAGCAGAGTAATAGGACAAGTGTTGCTTACATGAATTCCTTTACTTGTATTTGCACACTTTTGAATTCCCACACAAATGTTTACACAAGTGAGCTGAGTACCCTCATTGACTTGAGAAGGATGGCTTACATGCAGAATTTTGGCTTGTATAGTACTGTTCACATGCATGTAATAAAACCAGCACAGACATACATAGAGGTTTGCAACACATTTTCATACATGTGTTTCAAAGATTATTGGTTTAAAAACCAGAACAATAGTCTCAATTCAAACCCATTTTTATACTCACCTACGGCATCTACACAGCAAAGTTCCTCCTTTCCCTTTTTTTTCCCAGGAGTTCATCTAACCTTTTAATTTGAGTGAGACAGTGAGGAATGCATGAATTGTCGTCAAAGAATTGCACTTCAGAAGTTTCGGAAAATGGATATATTTTAAAATATGCTAGATAGTTAATGGGAGAGATTTGTTACACTTTTACACTTGGGAGTCACTGTATCATATTATATGTTACTGAGAAATTGCAAGTAATTTTGCTAGTTGATTTAGCATCAGGTATCATTTTTCCCTCAGATATAGTGATAAGCTCATTAAATACTATAAATAAATTCTGTACTTTCAAGAGAAAGTGGAAATGTCTTAGCTTTATTTGTGAAATGATTTTATACCATGTGGCATGACATGTTTCAGAAAAACTAAAGATAATAATGTTTCTGCTTAGTGACCCAGTAGTTTCCTTAAATCTCTGCCTTACATGTGCAGTAAGGTACTACACTTGTGTATGTTAGACATAAACGTAGTGTAGGGTCTTCTACAAAGTTCATGTAAACTAAAGATGGAGTTATTGTTAGGAAATAAGTAACTCAGAACTTTCATAGGTGAGAGGACCAGAATAGAAATAGTAAATGCTTGTTAAATGCAAGTCTTTTTATTTTTCTGTGTATTCAATGACCATGACTGAAATAAAATGAGGAAGTATAAGACTGTAGTCACTGTAAGACAGTAGAAACTGGTGTTGCAGCTGAGAAAAGCATTCTCATCTTTCTTCCTTCCTCTTCTCCCAGCTCTGGACACAGGTATTGGCAAAATTCCTCTGAAAAAGACTGATATCATCATTTATGGTTAGAAATTTATTTATCTAAATAATGTACTCATTGAATTCCTTGAATTTGAGATTCATTGATGGCATTTTGCTCTGCCGATTCTTATTTATGAGAAACTCCAGGGAAGGAAAGGGAGGAATGTTGTACATCAGTTGTGACCAACTTTTTTGAAAAAGTTTTTTTTTTATGTAGGTCAATCAGTTACCAGATTGTAAACCCTTTCTCAGCAGTGCCTTTCATCTACCTTACAGGTAGATTTGCAACACTGTGACACACCTTAATTTTGTTCCAACAAAATTAGTCTCTGGGAAATTTTAAAAAGAGCTTTTTGGTAAAATATTGACAGTTCAGAATGGATATCCGTCATAATTTATGGCTTCATAAAACATAGAAATAGCTCACTTCAAGCAACAAAGGTCCAGATGAAGAGATCCTTAAAAAGTTTATACTTTCCCATTTTAATTTTTGAGGGTTTACTTAGTGATAATTATCTTAATAAGCACAAGACTAGGATGGAATGGAAAATGAATTGCTGTAGTATGCATGTGGCTGCAATCAAGATGTGTTTTACTGCTAGCTTCAAACCAGTGAAGCACAGATCTACTCCATCACAAAGACCTAAGCTCACATTTGCTTAAGACTGTCCATTTTTTTTTTAATTTATTTTGCAGTTTGGTGATATAAATGCTGTGTCCCCTGGAAATATGGATAAAGGTAAGCATTCTAATCTCTCTAGTGTATAATTCCTAATGTGCTTTAATGAGTATCTTTAAAATACTAGAGCTATACTATGCTTTAAAGTGCATGTATCTGTTATAAAGATACATTAATATATTATATGGATACAATAAGCTATCTATGTAATATGCCGCATATAATAATGACTAGAATATTGTAGGTTTGTTTTAAAATAAGCATGTATTTTAAAGATGTTTATTATTCACACAAGAAATATTCCAGTTTTTACACAGAATTTAGTTGTATCCGATATGACAGAAGAGGGTAACACTGTGGGAAGAGAGACAGGAGTATGCCTATGTATGTTAATCTGTAGTAGATGTTTTCTAAGTGAAGAAGGCAGAATTGCATGCAAGTAGTTGTCAGATAACTTGTCAGTGAAGAGGATAGAAATAAATGAGTTCCTTATTACCTCTCAATGCCATATTTTGACGTGACTTCTTATACTGACTAGTTGAGTGATTTGGGGTGACTGGACCCCAGAACACTCAACTACTGTGTATAAGAATGTATGTCAGAATTTGGGGTGAAGTCACTCCAAATCTCTTCACCTCAGTTTCCCTATCAGTAATTTAGAGTGACAACTCTTTTGTTCATCATGTCTTAGAGACAAGAGGCATTTTGCACTATGAAGTTAACACTGCTAGAGACTGTTTTTGAAATTGCAGTTGTTTTTTCGACATACTGTATCAACAGTGTTTAACTCAAGTGATCGAAGCTGAGAGTCTGTTAACCTATTGAGATAATAATTTACTTTCTCCATTAAAATTCTAAACTTTCAGTTTGTGCTTTATCAGACTGCTAGTCATCTCTGTATTTTTTTATTTCAACTATTATTTGCAAAATAAAGGCCCTTGTATTAGATTTTTTTCCCTTCATGCTAGTTTCATGGTGGTTTGTTTGTGCAGATGAGGGCAGTGAAGTTGAAAGTGAAATAGATGAAGAACTGGATGAAAATGGAGATCCACCCCCCAAGAGGGAGAAAACAGAGCTAAACCAGGCGTTCCAGGTGGGCTGCATGCAGCCAGTGCTTGAAAGTGGAGTACAGCAGAACCTCCTGAACCCAATTCATAACGAGCACATTGTTGCAACTACTCAGACTATCAGACAATGTAGTGCTACTGGAAATACGTATACTGCAGTCTAATATGAAACCTCCCCCCCGACACGCACCCTTTGGGTTTACTATGAAAAAAAGCATAAAAAGTCCGAAGGTCGACTGTTGTCAAATCTTAGCTGTGCTGAACGTTATTTTACTGGAGTTGTTAAATAGAATGAGTGTATGTATTTTGCCAGATCTGTTTAAAAAAAGAAGAGATTTTTTGTAAACAAAATCATTTTACATTGGCCACACAATATGAAGAGTTTTCTTAGTATCAAATGCAAGGAAGATTTTTGCAAAGCTTAATGTTAATGTTTTTGTCCTCTTATAATAATTTAAATTTTTTCATAGTTTTTAAAAATATTTTACTGTTAATTATTAGTTAGGATGATGATTTCATATACATAGGTTTGTAATTAGATGCACTTCTGTGAAATATCAAAAGAACTATTTTATTTGATTTACACTGGAGGCATACTTATTTGACAGCAGATGTATCAAATTTGTTATAAAAGGTGCTTTTCATTGGACAACTAAAAGACACTATTTTGATAAAATTGTGAGTATTCAGGGGGAATTTTTGTAATAATGCTGGAGGGTTAGGAAGATCTTCTAGTTTCTTTCTGTGAGAAAGAAGTGAGTTTAAATGACAGAATTGTAACAGAATGTGGTATGTGTACATCATAAACATACCTAATTATCTGACCATCATGTAAACAATGCAAGCTTCCTTTAAAATCAACAGTTCCAGATATTATTTGCAGACCAGTTCCTCTATTTTGAAGACTACTGATTTTATAGGTTGGGCCACTGAACAGGTGCTTTTGGCTGTTGAGTGGTACTGTAGTTGTTAGAAACTGAAGCTAAAAAAGAAGTGACCTGATTATTATTGTTAATTTTAAGTGTACGTGCTACTTATGCTGAACTGGACATACGGGAAAATATTCCATTTGGATGACTTTCTTCTATTCCAGGTCTTTTCCTACTAGTGGTTCAATCTGCTGCTCTTAGAAAAGATGATTTATAGAATGCAAGGAATGTAGCAACCTGCATTATTTTCCTTTCAAAAATATTTCCTTGTTGTTAAAGTGGATTTAAATTTTTACAAAAATTAGATAAGGCAGTGTAACTGGCACACCTCACTTGTACTTATTCCCAATTGTGTAGAATTTGAATAGGTGGCTAGATGGACCATTGCCATTTAAGAATGTACATCAGGGATCATTGTACCTCGGCTATTACATGGTGCCTTAAACAGAACTGAAGCTAAGACTTAGTACTTTTTGTTATTATTAACTCTTAAATTAATTCAACAAGGTGTGCCTGTCATTTTCAAATTCCCTAAGAAGTAAGGACAGGTTACATAGCCTTCAAAAGAATAAAAGGATTTTTTTATTATTAAATGATTTTAATATCCCTCTTAGAATGACAATAAACCTATTTTTTTCTCATTTCTAGCTGGATTTCACTTTATTACAAAAAAAAAAAAATTCCTTGGGAATTTGGAAAGCAAAACTAGCTTTAATACCAACTTAAAATGTCAAAATAGATTGACCATAGTCACAAGCAGGATTATATATTTTCTAAACCCTTACCTACTTTTAATTTTAAAAACTAAAAAGAAATAAATGCAGGTACATAATGCAGTGCATGTTTTCAATTTCTATATTTTATGGGGTATCAGCCAGATATGGCGTTTTAATGGTTAAATAATGACAGTTTATAGAGACTATATTAATTGACATTAAACAACTCAAATTTTTCTTCTTAAACATTTCATTATGCAGACACATGAATTTCCTACACTAAAACAGTGGAATTAAATAAACAAAAAAGCCAAAAAGTGAAGGAGAGCACAAAAAGATCAACTTTCCAGAAAAGACTATGTAATAAAATTAGAGCTTCTTTTATTTTGGTTTATCTAATGTGTCTGAAAATGACTTTGAAGTCATATATACCAAATGGGAGAAGAGCATGTAAAATGAACAGCATATTTATAGCAAACAAGTTTGTTGCTAGAGTTTACATATGCTCGAAATACAACTGCACATCAACTAAAATTTCCTAACATTATTGGTGTACAAATATAAATTTTAATTCCTTTGCAGAATTGGGAGGCGAACCCATCCTGTTCATTCTATGTAGGCATAATTCCTACTAATGTCAGTAGATGGCTTTTGCCTCAGTAAAAAGTGAAAGTGAGGTTTATATTCATTATTTCTAAACTCATAAATGCACTGAATCTCATTATACATTTTGTTCTCACATATATTGCTCAGTGTGTCCTGATTTTTTTCTTGGAAATCAGCACGTCTGTACCCTTCACCAAAAATGCTAAAACTAAGCTGTGATAAATATTTACTCCCCTTCATTGTGCATTATAAGATGTTTACAAGTAAAATAAAGTGAAATAATTCAATATCTTTTTCATTTTCAGCTTTTTTTAATACTGTAGTACTTGTTTTAATTTTTGTGTTGACATCTATAATGTTTTCTTATTATTGTCTTTCTTGGTTTAATGTTGGATTTATTGTTGCTGAGAAAAGAGTACGATTGTAACAGGTAACTCTAGATTGCTAAAAGAGGTGGGACCTGAGTATCTTTCATTATTTTGCTCTCCACTCCACTCAGTTGTTCACTGTTCACAAAGTGCAAAACAAAACTGAACAAAAATCTGAATACAAAAATGGAATGTATTTTATAGCTTCTAAAAACAATGAGTTATCAAAACAAATTGGAACTATCCTACGTTCAGAAAACTGAATGGCGTCTATATTCCTGTGCTTAAGTTCTGAAGATTATGCCAGACTTTTTTAGAACAACTATGTTGCTGTAAGCTGTGTTGTATACTTACAGGTTTGGAGGTTGTCTGTTTTATTTTTACATTTACTGAAATTTTAATCAAACACTTAGATAAAACATTTTGCACACTCTTGCTATTTAATAGTTGAGGTTAGTAACCATTAAACTACAGAGATACAAATACCTCAGACCATATTCTATAATGTGTATCATGCGGTTGCATTGTCATACCAGCTCTGAAGTCTGTTTTTAGTGCTCTGGAGAGGTGCAGCATGTATCCACAGGGTAGACATTAGGAGAGTCGATATGGTTTATGTGTTTTATCTAATCTTGACATGGAATCAAAAATAATTATTTTAGAGGCGTTTCCCCTGTTAGCACAAGTAGCACAGTGAACAGTGTGGGGAAATGGGTATTGTTGAACTACCTTTTCAAAACACAGGGCCCAATTTTCACAAGTTTTATATTTATTACAATTTTTGGTAGATTTTCATCTTTCTCATGGTAAACCAGTTTTAAATCTTTTTTTTTTTTTCTGTTTTCAATTATTCTGTGTTTTGTGCTTGTACTGTAGCATGCTCTAAGCACCTTCTTTTAAGAAAAGTTCCATAAAAATTTGGAAAATAGATTTTAAATTATTTACCTATAAAATTATGATTTGCAGCATTACTGCCTGTAGTTAAAATATAAGACAATAGATAATGTTCTGTCATTCAGGAATGTATAGGTCTATATACAAATTTAATTTAAAGCGAGGTATTTTTAAATAACTGAAACACTTCTTTTGCTCACTTTGTTTTCCCTAGGAGAAATGTTCTGATATCTTTGTCATTCTCATCAATTGACACGTGCACTGTTTAGAAAAAAAAAAATGTATTAGAGATGCATTGCATTCGAATTTAATTCAGGATATTTTTACAAAATAAAAACAACCATTCATAGCCATAAAGTGCTAATGAAAAATAAATTTATATATTTAGTAATATAAGTATGATTTGGTACTTATATACGACAATAATTTCAGAGTTGAAAACATTCATTTGAGAGAGCAGTATGAATTTCTGAAAATTGGGCCCTTGTCTAACAGGACATCCTCTTTGTATATGGTTTAAAACAAATCAATAAATGGAATTCTAGTATCTCTGCTAATTTGTTTAGTGATTTAAGACAAACAAAGAATAAAAATTGGAATAGAAGCATAAACACACAGTGCTTAGTTCTAATATTAGAAAATTAATTTGATATAATGCCTTGCATTAACCCTTTGAGCATTGTAAGTAACATGATGGGAACAAAGCTTTTTACATAATTTAGTTAGTCCATTGAGCATATATTTTGAAATAGCTGATAGTGTTGTAGATTTTTTTTTATATTATTTCTAAAGTAAATACTTGCATACTATACGGGAATGCTTTTGTTATAGGAGGCTCAATAGATAAGAGGCAAAATGTTCACTCCATTGATGTGTACTGTCTAGCAGAAAATGGTACTTCAGCTCCCTTGTTTTCATAATTGCATAAACACATGAAGAAAATCAAACATATGCTTCTACAGATAGGAAGTTGTCTACTTTAAGATGCCTTTAGAAGATAAAGGTTTAGAAAATATATTCAGACTATTTTGAAAATCTCCTGAGGTAAGTTAGTATTGGAATACCGTGGTACTGTAGAAGAGAACCTTTAGGATTAAAAGTAGGCTTCATGAAGAAGAATAAATTTTGCAGAATATTTGGTGAGTTTTGCATTTAAATTTTTGGCAGTGTTTTTGATGGACAAGAACAAAAGTGCAGGTTATATTGATATTCCTTTTAAAACTCAGTCACTGCAGTAATGACAAGCTAAAAGATTAACATATTTTATTAATCTTCATCTACAAGGGTACAGTTTGGATGGCTCTTACCGAATGCCAGGATTTTAAAAGCAACCTAGAAATTGCACAAGCCTTTTGCCATTTTAAAAAGCCCCTTTGTTCTTACAAATACTACTTACAAGAACAAGGGAACAAGTGTAGTAGCAAGTAGAGATTCTTTGAATTTACAGATAGAAATGCCACCTTACTAAATGAGATTACAATACATTTTCTACTGATTTCTCCAGTATCAATCAGTCAGCAAACGCTAAGTGCAGCTGTACTTATTTAAGTCTAGCTGAGGGCAAAAAAAAAAAGGGTCTTATTTTAAGTTATTTAATGGAATTACATCAGTAGTATAGTGCAAGTAAGCTGTAAACATTTTTAGTCAGTTAATAGAAATTAATGCATAATAATTAACAAAAATGCAATACTCAAAGGGTTTTAATTTAACAACTTTTTTTTTTATCATAACTTACTGTAAATGCTTCTGAGTTTGCATGCCTTGGTCATTGCTGCTAGTGATTTTATGTGCCAGTAGACCTGAGTTTAATTTACCGGTTTAACTAAGAAATAGTAAAAGCCACTTACAAAGTGACTGCCTAGTGTTTGTTTGAAGTAAAATATGCCTTAGTTTGAAAATGAACATTTAAAGTCTTGTTTTATTCCGATTTTTTTTTCCTTTTCCTGTTGAAAAAAAATAAATTAGCATTTTGGGATTGGAAGCCCTGAGTAGTTAAATATTTGGTAAGAATTGTTCTTGAAGATTGCTCATTAAGGCTTGAATTCACTGTAGAAAAGAAGGCCCGGAACAAGCCTACGAGCATCAAATAAGCCTCACTTAAATCTAAATCAGGAAATTGTTATTTTTATGTTCTTAAGCACTTTCTTTATTATGGTGCAAACCTTTTACAGGAGTTTTCAGTTCTGGATGAATTTTACTCTAAAATAATAAATGTCTTTGTAAGAGGAATTTAGACTTCAGAGGAACAACCTCACATGGATTGGTATTTACCAGGAACTCACTTCAATTATTTTTGACTCACTGATACCAGCAAAAGCTTCTTACACAAAGAATACTTAAAGGGTTCCCCAAGTAAAGTTTCCTTCAATACAATATTAAAGTGATCGCCTTGTATTTAAACATTAAATATCCACCTTAAAGTGACTCAATTAAGCAAATTAAAACATGCTAGGAAAATACAACTTAGTACCAAAGCAAGTTGCCCATCTCCACTCATCTTCACTGAAAATTTGGATTTACAGTTAGTACCCAATGAGGCTATTAAAGAAACTTTGAGTGCCTTTCAAAAACTTGGAAAATTGTGCCTGAGTTGGTAAACTTTAATTAGGTTAATTCTAGAGCTACCAATCAGTAATTTTATCATCACTCAGGGCTTTCTTACCTTATAGGAAACTTCCTTTGTTGTGTTTATTTTATACTCTATTTTTTTTTAAGTGCCATCATTTAAATTTCACTTAGTAAGTGGCAGATTACATTATTCAGTCCCACAGCACAGAGACATCATAACACTAGGACATATTCAAACTTTTATTTTACAGTTGGCTGAATATATTATGTAAATGAGGTAAGCAACTTTTTGTAGATTGTATGTGTGACATAATGTAATGTTCTTTTCCAGTTTTTGGACTACAGTTGAATATACTTTTTAATTATTTAAAGAAGACATCTTTACAGAATAACGTGATGGTTTTTTTGTATAATGTATTTGATTTTGTAAATACGTATTTCCTGATGTGATTTTTGTGAGAAATGCTGAATCTTTTAGTATATGATGTCCTCTCAAAACTGGCAGGAGCTAAATAATAGTTTGTGGGCAATTTGTATTGTGTACTGTACAATAACTGGGGAACTTTTATAATTATAAAAATATATATTAACTTTTAGTGTGTTGTTTAAAAAAATGACTGGAACATACTAAAGACAGTAGGATTTTTCTGAATATTTCAGACTTGAACTCAGGCTAGCTTTCTTGTGTTTTTCAAAACAAAATTGTGTCTTGTCTTTTAAAATCAATAAATCTGTTTTCTTGTTACAAACATATCTGAATTGCTTCAGTTTTTATACAGTCAGATATTTTGGATTGTGGTAGTATTGACTTTGAGAGAAAAATTATTTCAAATTCTACCTTTTAAAAAAGACTGTAATTATTTATTTAGCAACAACAGAACTAAGTAAAGAGTGTGTCTCAGACTTCAAAAGAAACTAATATTTTGAATTGTCAATTCAAATAAGTAGCTGTCACGTTCCCAATAAATACAGACAGTAATATTCTTATTAAATTTAATATTGTCAATAATTTCCCATTACAGATTTAGCTAGTTAACAGTTGTCAGTGAGGGGGCATGCAGACTTGGCCTCTAGGAATTAGTGGTGTGAATTCATTACCAGCAGAACCTACTTCAGCAACTTTTGCTGTAAATATTCTGCAGTATGCTAATACATTGGATGTTTTGGCAGTTTCACAAAATATAGGCAAAGGCCTAATCTTACTGGGTCATATATCTTATAGGTCCCTAGAATAGTGTTACAGGCACTGTTTTATATAAAGAAATGCAGAATGTTATTTTAACTGGGGAAGACCCACAGAGTAATAGATGCTAGCATCTCGCAATGGCTATTGGATACCAAGGTAAACAGGTATTTCACACAAAACTGTGGTAAAGATAGAAAAGCTGCATCCTAAAGCTTGTTTTTCTCAGCATGTTCAGCGTCCCGTCAGGTCCCGTCATTTCCTGTCCTTAATTTCAAATAAAGACCAAAAGCTCAGTAGAGTACAATACTGGTTCCTGCAATGCACCCTCCCAAATAAGACTATAACTTTTCTACACCAGCGACCAGTCACACCTGTGTTTACAGAGTACTCACGATTGGTTTGCTAATCAAGACTAAGACTTCATTTCCTAGCTAGTGCTTTGCGGAGACTAAATAGGTCTTGTTCCAGCACCCATGCACAGGAAAACAGTCTAGAGGCGCGTCTCCCTCTAGAGGGATCTCACACCAGCTAAGGGTTGATACAGGCAACCAGCTACATTACTCAGTTCTTTTCCACTGACAAGGTTACGAGGAAGACCCTGCAGAATTCAAGCTCTGCTGCTGTTCATATTAATTAAAGTGGTTTAATTAGTTAACGAATGGAAGTTTAGTTCACCATCCCGAAGTACTATGATCCAGACCTCAAAGCAGGAAGCATAACTGAAATGTAGGAGAAATTTGGAAATACTGGGTACTTTTAAGAAAACACGAGTGTAAGAAAGGTCATAAGTGAACCTTATTTTTATTACTTCTGTAAGGTCATTTTCTGCACAATGTTAATTATATCAAATAAGTAAGATACATTTGATATTGATTTTAAGTGTATTTAATTTGACTTATCTAAAGTATTCACTTCAGTTATGTAGAATATCATACAGCCTGCAGCAATCTAACGTGCATCAGTTGTTTAGTTCCATATCAAGGACTATGCCAAAAGCCACCTGAAATAGAAGCCAGGTATTTTTCCACAAAGCTGTCTGACCAAGGCAAGGAAGAAACCTTGATCCATTTCTGGCACTGTTAACAGGATGCTAGAGAGAGTTTTCACTCTGACTTGATTCTGTGATCTCATTCCAAACTTACATAAATCCCATTGTATACGTTCTTCTCCAATACCTGAATTAACCTAAGCAGTAGGACTTTTCTATTAAAAAAACAAAACAACCCCTCCTTGACCCCAATGTGCTGCTGATGACAGTTTAGTCTAAGTAATTTTATAAGCGGAACTGTTCTAGTAAGAATCACTCTGCATATCGACATTTTCCATTGGCACACAGTGCACAAAATCTGCTGCTGCTTTCATTATCAGAGTTTAGGGCTGATGCAGTAGGTCACTACGTATTTAGTAACTAGTAGTTAATAAATCAGACATACTTTCACAAGGAATTGTATATAAAGTAGCTTTTGTTAGTAGTTGCAACACAGAATTGAATTTACTGGCCCATGTGAGTGACAGGGTGACTTTTGCTCAGAAGGGTAGCAATCACTTTATCCTTTTATTTCCCTGTTTTTCAACAGTTCCTGATTCCAAAGAAAACTTTAGATTCCCCTTCTTCCTCCAGTTTTACCCAAGAAGGCCAAACAGACAAAAGCTAAAGATGCAGGAAGTAATGCAACAAGGAAACGGGATAGCCCTGGCCTGGAAAACCCACTTTCCATAGCAAAGGGAGGCTTGGAGCTAAAGTAGCACAGGGTGCTCCCCAGGCCCTTGATGGATCTTTTCACTGGCTTCAGGGTCGCAGAAGAAAGACAACTTCTATCTGCGATCCACCAGTGACCAGCATGATATCAAAGTCGTTTCAGGCTGACAGCATGACACAGCATTGAGGAAAGTTGTCACTTTTATGTTGCTCAGCTGTTGGAATAAGGCCCCCACCTAACTCATGGATCTCATCTCTGCATGAAAGAGACTCCCTCAAATGCTGCTTGTTTTAGAGCTCGGATAGAGCTGCCCGATGCGTTCCCTTACATTTGTTAGGAGCAGCTGTTTCCTTGCTATGGGGTCAAGGCAAACTGCTCTGAAAGGACTTTGAGAGCGTGTGAGTCTTACGGACACACGCGCGACACGTAATAGCTTTTGCAACCATACTTATGCTCAAAGCTTTCAAAGGTGCATTTTTTTCACACAGGAAGGAAGCACTGAGGAGTTCTAAGGTTACTTTGGCTGTATTATATGAAATACAAAAAAAAAGTTTTATCCATAAGTGTGGCTAATCATCAACACATAAAAGGTATCATTCCCTCCCTGTGGACTTCTGGTCGAGGGTCCATTTTGTGTGTCTTTGGAAAGCATGATCCTTCGATCTGTACACTTTACCTCCACCCACTTATTCTGGCAAATCCAAATCAAATTTATGCTTCTGCTACACCAACTGCATTACAGGTAGACAAGAAAATGTCCTGTTGTGGGATGTTTCTGCTGACAAAATTTCAGAAATATCTAACAATATACATGCTGAATAATGGACCACAGTTAAGCTTTTTTATCCTTTTCCTATTGAAGTTAATTTAGTTGATTCAAAATTCCTGAAAGTGTGGGTGGATTTTTTAAAAAATAAAAAAGTGGTTAAGTAGCTAATCCATTTTATGAAAAGCATATTGTGATGTCTGGAAGAGAAATAACTTTCTTATTTAACACCACCAGATTCTATACCTTTAAACCCACTAAGCAGGACCGTAACTGTGGTTGCTCTTTACTGGAAAAGCAGTGGGGCACTGTAGATACAGCAGTCCTGCTGGAAAAGATGGTGAAATTCTAACATAATTCTGTGTTACAGCACTTGTCACATTCTGAGGTGGGTTTTGTAAACAGAATTCAGGTGGCTGGCAAAGGGACAGGGTATGCCTGTGGAACAAATTATGGTTGATCAGTTCTAGCCTTCAATGTCAAAGAAACAGCTTAACTGTAATATTTAATAGACTATATTGCTGCATCACTAGACTTAAGTTTGCTTCAGATCTCTAACTGTGAAATACTTGCTTTAGCAAGAGATATTGAAAACTTAGTGTTTACAGTATCAGTGAAGGACTAGTTAGTAGCATATATTTCTTACCTATAGATACCGATGCCTTTGTTGATAGCCAATGAAAGACAAAACTGGATTAAAAACTGTTTTCCTATTACTTCCACAGATCAATTTTGAAACAAAAATGGTGCATTCTACACAATAAAGCATTCACAGTGAGGCAGCAGTTTCAGGTGAGCAACATCTTGAATAGTATTTCCAGTTAAATTTTGGTGGAATTCACTATATGAGGGATATAATAGTATACAGTTATGAAGTTATTTCCTTGGATTCTTGAATAATATGATAGTTTAAAGAGGCTGATGGAAATCTGTATAGGAAAATTATCAGAAAGTACAAAGGCAGAACATAAATAGTTGAAAGTTTTGGGGTTTTTTGTTTTTTTTTTCAGATACATTGCCCTCTGCCGAACTTGAAAATTAAAATTACTTTATGCTTGCAGAAAAATATATTGCTCTGTATATGTTTGGCAAAGGGCTGTAAAGCAGAAATTATCTCAGACCTCTTACTTTAACCCCTCCCCCCCTTAGTAAAAGCACATATATTTGGTTCAGAAAGCAATCTTGCTACATCACACTGCTGACTGTTGCAGCCAGAAAGTACTGTACTGGAGCCACAGCCATGTAGCTGTTCAATGGTTTGATGGTAGCACTTGAAGCTGAAAAGGAGCCAAGGCTGCAAGTGGAAACCAGGCTAGTAAAAGCAGCAGTAACTATTGCCTCAACTGGAGAGGCCTCTTCTGTAGGACACTGTTTGCCCCTTATGGGTGTGAGAAGCAGTAATGCTGCTGAGGACTAGGTGGTCACTGGCACACCTCTACTGAGGTGAGGTAGTAATCCAGTGAAGACAGTGGTATGAAAAAGATACTATTCTGTCTCTTTGTACACATGAAAAAAATATACCACTCCAAACTACCCTTGCCACCTTCTTTTTCAGACCATTGTGAACGACAGCAACATCATGCCTGTTGCTCCATTGTATTACTGGTGTGTCATCAGGACCTCACATCTAGAAGAGGCAGAATCTATCTTCATGACACTTTCCTGCTTATCCACTGACTTCTACAACTCTTAAATCTGGCATTTGCCCTATTTTTCAGCTACCTATAGAGATTTTCCTCTGGGCTCAGCAAAGGCAGTCTTGCCTTTCTTGTATTTATTAAATGTTTCACTGCAATGGTGAATTTGGCAGCCCAGAAATCCCCATTATTTGGCCTAGAGGTTAGTTAAGTGTCTGTGGAGTTGGCTTTGGGTACAAGCAAACCAGCTGTGCATACACTGTGCGCAGTAACACGCATGAACACCTACTGAGATATGTAGTGCCTTATTCCTCCCTTAGGCAAGGGTAAATAACATCAAATTCCTTCACAGAAGAATCAAGAGGTGATACCTCACTTTCATTCTCAGAAAGGGTCACTAAATCAAGGCAGAGAACCGTGCTATTGCAGTGACAGAATTCTGTATAGACAAACAACCCCAATCATCAGTGCAAACACAGGTTCAGCCACTTCAGTACTTTTTGTAGTTTAAGTGGCTCAGAGGAACAAGCCTCTGTGTAGCTGGTTTGACAAGACTGTCCTCTTAACACAGTTAGGGTGGGTACATTTGCTTCCTTTGCAGCCAGCTAGACAGGACAGCCCAAGTCAGCATGTGGGGCCAGCGAACATTACTGACCTAAGTATTACAACAACCTCTGGAAACTCCATGAGCTGAGGCCCATTTAAACTTCATACAGGATTTTTAAACGCAGAGCACTTCTCAAATATTAATTAATTAACCCTCACAGTGTCTCTTTGACATGAGAGGGTTAAACAACAGTACAAACAAAAGTATGGGGAAAAAAAAGTCATACAGAAGCATGGAAAAACCGAGGGGGTGGTTTTACCCTTCTACCAGGACGGGGCGGGGAGAACCCACCAACCCCACCGAGAATCAAACCACCCAACAAGCCAACCAAAACCACCGAGGAAAACTTTGACAGCCAAATAGCGGCCCCTACTGCCTAATATTACAGCCACACACCAGCGCTCTGAGGAAAAAAAAGCAGTGGGGTAAACACCAGGGAGGGAAAAGCCAAATTATCTGGGCTTTGGCAGAACCTTCTCCTTAAATCGCCGCCACAGACTTCTAGTCGGGGAGGGTGGTCGCGGTGTCACTGCCTCCCCGGCGCGGCAGCGGCTCTGCGGGCCGCGAGCCCGGCAGGCACCGCACCGCACCGCACCGCACCGCACCGCACCGCCGCGGCCGGGAGGGGTCGCTGCCCGCCCCGCTTCGCCATGCGGCCACGGTGAGGTGCGGTGCGGTGCGGCGAGGTGAGGTGAGGTGGCTGCGGAGCGCTCCGGAGGCGGGGGTGAGGCTGCGGTGCGGCTGGGGCGGGAGGCGGCCGAGCCGTGGAGGTGGTCTGTCGGCGAAGCCCCCCCCTCAGCGGGTCTCCCTCCGCCGCAGCCGGTTTCCCCCGGGCTGGCAGGAGGAGGAGGAGGAGGCGGCGGCGGCAACGGCAGCAGGACGGTCAGAGTGCGGCTCGTCGGGCAGCAGCCGCCGTTGGCGGGAGGGGCGGTGGGATCATGGCCGCTCCGTCTGCGCACGCACGGCAGCAGCAGCTGCTGCGGTGCGGTGTGAAGCTGCTCCTGGCCAGTGAGGAGCTGCCGGCGGGGCTGCAGCTCGCCAGCCCCAGCCAGAAAGCCTTGCAGCTGGAGGTGCAGCCGGGAGAGGAGGACGCGGACGTGACTGTGACAAACGGTTAAGTACCGAGCCCCGCCGCGCCGCCGCCGGCCGCCCCCTCGGCCTCCTCCCCGCCGCCCAGGGCAGTCTCCGCTGTCCCCCCTCCGCCGGGAAGCGGCCGGTCCTGGAAGGCGCCGGGCACTTCTCGTTGACGGCTCGGGAGGGCAGAGGCCCCCGTGCCCGCCGGGCTGTCAGCGCCGAAAGTAGGGGAGCGAGGGATTGCCGCCGCCTTCCCTCCGCGGCCAGGTGCCAGAAGCAGCCGGGCGGCGCGTCCCGGACCGTTAGCGACCGTTAACGGCCGGTGGGGCGCGAGGCGCGGCCGCGTCTCTGGCGGTGTGGGTCGGCCCCTGCCCCGGCGGTGTCGGTGCAGCCTTTGGAGCCGTACTGGCTCCTTTCCTCGGGCGTGGCGGGCTCTGGGGTGGCGAGCGGGTGGAGAAGTAACAAGGCCGGGGTGAGGGGTCTCATCTGCGGGGCCCTGCAAGGCGCTGCCCCCGTGCAGGCTTCCCCGCTGCTGTCACCGTCTGGTCAGTGGCTCTAAGACGTTGCTCTGTCGGGGAAAGGTACAAACTGGCATGTCAGAGTCATTTTTCTTCTCTGTTCCTGAGCGTTGTTGAGCTTTAACTTTAGCCAGGGATGGTCAGAAGAGATCTTTCCCCCTTATCTGAAGGACAAGGTCTTGATTTCTTCCTGCGAAGGCAAATAGAAGAGACAAAATAACAGAATTGGAAATGGGAGGAGGTTAAGGAGCTACTCTGTAGTTGCATGAACAGCAACGCTATGTTCGCATGAACAGCAAAGAGCGACGTTGGCTTTTTTCTGCGGCTGCTGCCAGTCGGGGAGCTGTGCCGAGAGGGCAGCGAGGCCCAGCAGTGTCTCGGGATGCACTATGCTACTGGGAAAATCCCGACCGGTCCAGAAGAAGGGCAGGGTGTAGCTCTGGAGGGGTCCTCTCTGGCTCTGCTGTCTTCAGATGCACAGGTGATGTCTGCATGCACACTTCACTGACATTTCCCAGGACAATCATTCTTTTGGATTTGTGTCTTTACGGGGTAGTAGGAGAGCTGACATTTTAAAAGAAAACAAGCTTACTGAATCTGGCTGGCAGGAAGACTGGGGAAAAACTGAAATGACTGTATTTATTGGAAGTAATTAGAAGTGCTCTGAGCGAGGTGGGTGAGTATGAGACCAATTCTGAACTGATCTAGACACACAATACCTGTTGTGAATTTGATTTTTCGGAAATGATCTTCTGAAAGCATTGCTGGAATTACAGGATTACAGTCGTGTTTGGTTTTCAGTCAGCAGCATAAATAAATCGGTTTATATGTCAGTGGATATTTGCTTGTGCTGTGAGTCATTTTAGATGTCATTTAAGAAAGCATGAGTGACAAAAACTGACCACTAATCACCGTTGTGATGTGCTTCTGTCTTGCGTTGCATTAATTTGAAGACTGGTCTGTAGTTACCGTTCTCTTTGTCTTTCATTTCATACATGCTCATTCTTGCACGCATATAAATGAAAGACCTGCTGGAAGCAGAGTGAAATTCAAAGTGACCAGCTTTTTCTTTTTATTGGGAGGACTCACATGGGACAGAGCTGAAAACTTAGAAGATAAAGAGAGGAGATATATATATATTTTTTTTGTGTGTGTGTGTGTGTGTGCTGAACCACACTGGAGTGTGTTTGGCATATAAGACTTGTGTGTATTAAAGACTTTTTTGGATGAGGGTGCATCAGTGGGTATCAGTGTATTGTTGTTCCTAAGGGGGGAGAACCTTGCAAACCTATTTTGAGGTGCAAGCTGTCTTCTTTCATCTTTTTCCTTTCATGTCAAGATATTCAAGCTGTGTTATGTCAGACCCTATCCATAACAAAAATCTTTTTAGTGGTATCTGGGAGTTCAGTAACTTGATGCTTGAATACTTTGTGTATTAGGTGAGAGAAAATGTCTGCAAACAGCTAGATGACACACCCTATTATTAGTACTGCCAATGTAGCATGTTTTTGTAGCATTAATATCTGCTTGTTAGAATGATCTTGCTATTATCTATGTTGTCTCACCTAGGATGGTCAATTTTGCCAGGAAAAGAAAAGCTGATTTCTTACAAATCTTGAATAGAATTGATCATACTGTTTTATTTGTTGGTAAGATACAGGTTATTTAAGCAGTAAAAGAAATTGGCATAATTTGAAGTGTTGACTTCTTTTCTTTTTCTCTGTACTTCACATTGAAGCGATGAAAATTAATTTCTCAAACTTTCTACCTGAATGTATCTCCCAAGGATATGTATTGGGTATGCTTGGAAAAAATAATTTGATTGTAGTTACTGTGATTCTTTACACACCTCTAGAAGGGGGTTCGCTCTTTCTTCTCTGATTATTAAAAAAAAGAAAAGAAAAGAAAAGAAAACCAACACCAAAACAGGGCAAAAAAACCCCAGTTCTAATTTAGGATAGCTTCTACTTTCTTCAGTGGTAAGGGAATATTTGTCAGGAGTTATTTTAGTGGGGAATGAAGCATGCACATTTTATGTGTATTTTTAAGTGATAAAATACCCCTGGTCAAACTGTCTGGTCAAAAATTACTCTGACTGCAGATCTGTGATTAGGCCGCCCACCAGGACTGCATTCTTACCCTTGTTACAGCATTCAGTTTATCTGTAGTTTTTATACTTCACCTATCACCGCTCTATTTGTCTGAACCAGTTCTGTTATTGTCTGCAATGTAGTAAAGGTAACTGAGTGCAGAGCTAAGTAAGAATGTCATTGTACAGCATACCCAGTATAGTATCGTATCTGTTGCTGGTAGTCAGAGTAATTTTAAAGGCAAACGTGTGAGCGAGTTCTGCTGTGGTTCATCGGCTGCTGGACTTTGCGGTCCTTAATGGCAGCCTCAGTGAGAGTTCCACCAGCTCAAGCCTTAACATTGGGGCAACACAGTGTCTAAAGTCAGATGAAATCAATATACCTGCTCTCTTTCCCAGAAAGGATCCTGAAGCAGTAGAATTTCTCCATAAATGGAACAACTGGTTATGATCCTGAGAGACGCAGAAAGTATCAGATACAGGATGTTAAAACAAGGAAGAATTAAGGACTATGCTTTATCAGGCAATGGATCTGTTTCAGCTGTGGGACAGCAGAAAGCAAGAATCTCCACAATGTAGTATTAATTATATAGAGAGAGAGCGGAAAGAAACACTGGACTTTATAAAGTACAGGTGCCAAAGGAAGCAGGTGAGTATACTTCTGAGTGCTGTGCAGCGTGGCCAGTGCTGAGCTGGAGCTACAGCCACTTGGGAGAAGTGTCCATCAGGGAGTCAGTGATTTCTGGTGAGCTGTGAACCTAAGGAGAGCTGGAGACTGATGCCTCTTGTGAAGCAAAGGTGTTATCAGTAAGATAAATGATCAGCTGGTCCTGCTGATTTTCCTGTGACAGTTCATCACTGATTTGGAAATGAAAATGTAGCCTGCAAAACTGCTCTGGAAAGGTAGCCGCCTGCTGCTGAGAGAACTCTGACCTTGGGTCAAAATATTTTTAAGGATCCTCAACAGAAGAAGAAATCCTGTTGACTGACATAGTGCGTTGCTTTGGGTGGGTGAGATATTAAAAATTGTAATTTATACATATTTTATGGAATGATCATAACAGAATGGCAACAGTTCTGGTATGAATAGTGAAAACTTCTGGGGAGAAACTAGAAAATTGGTGTCCCAGCAGTTTTTCCAGGAGACCAAGAGAAAATCCAGAGCTGCAATCTGCTTGGATCAAAGTAAGCTTAAGAGCAGATGTCCAAATGTCATAAGATGCAAATGTAGAAGTATGGTGGCTTCACCAGGGCAAGGAGACTTTTAGGATTCTCTTTCCTGTCATAACTGGTGTGTAAGCAGGTGGTGATCTTAAACTGAGGCCAGTGAAGTTCTAATTGAAGGCTTCAAAATTTGGCAGCATTTGGAGGTTTCTCCTAGCCACAGCAGCTCTACTTTAATTCTGTTACATTCTTGTTTAGTTGCTGTGAAAGACCAGTTGTTTCTCCAAAGTATATTTTCCCTATTTCATCTGACAGCTCTTCAGACAATTAAAAGAAGCTTCCCTGAATACTTTAAAAAACATTCTGTAAAATCCTTGGAATCCTGTATTTATTTTGGTTCCTTCTGTTGGTGTATTGCTGTACTTTTATCTCCCTTACAAGTATCAAAGATAGAAACACAGGCAGGATTTAAGCTTCCGAAGAAAGCACATCCATATGCCCCTTACCTGACAGAAGTTGTGCTTGGTCACGGTGTTTTTACTATGAAACAAGGTTTAGAGTTATTGAAGCTGAGAACAGGAACCTGGCAGCTAACAGCTGCAGCATCCATGTGCTGCATGAAAGTGCAAGTTCAGTAGAAATGCTTATGATATGAGTTCTTCACTCACTAATTTGTTTTGCCTGATTTTACTTGGAAAAAACAAATTCCCGATATCTTTTCAGGAAAGCTTATTGGCTGTACCTCCTCATTTGGAGTGAGTGAGGGAGAGAGAGGAGTATTTTTTTTCTGATTGAACGGGTACTTTGACAAAACTTAACAGCAGCCTAGAGAAGATGTGATTCTTCTCTCTACTTACATGCAGAATAAACACAGTAATACCTAAGTAGGCTGCTTTGCAAACTGTCCTTTTATTCAATGGATCTAGATAGGAGCTAGATGAAGGTGGAGGAGTCTTGCTTTTTTTTTTTTGTTTTGAAAAATGAGCAGTCTTTTTTGAAATTCTGATTTTTCCCCCGTTACACTCCATGTTCCAGTATCTGCAGTAAGCTTGTTAATTGTAAATGACAGACATAAAAATTGTGAGGTTGTCAGATTATTTTCACTCTATTTACAGCTGAAAGAATATTAGAAAGTCTGTAATAAATTTATGTTTTATATGTGTTGGGTGAAGTCAAAAAAAGGAGAAAAAACTTGGGCATTACATATACAGGAAAGACTGTAAATGCTATCCTTTTAGATTGTTGTTACAGTGTCTTCATGCTTATTTTTTAAAAAAAAATACTGTTTAATTATTGTTGATCAGAAAGTATGAGCTTCTATGGATGGACACAAATTTTGAAAGAATTAGTACAATAAGTGAAAGCCCCAAGCAAAGTCTTTACCACATTTTTACATCATGACTTGTATTTGTTTTAGATTATTCACATCTTCCTTAAGAGTTGCCACTCTGAGTTCCAACATTTGAACTCTAGGAGAAATTATACCAAATTTTTGACTGAGTTCTTAATAATATTATTTTTTTTTTGTTTAAAGAAATCACCTACGCTTCAGGAGGTAGTCCCTGTGCCCCCAGAAGAAGATGGAACACTTGTATTGACTTCAAATATGCTGATCATGTCCCAGCTGCGGCAGAAGAAAAATGCAGCCAAGCTGGGTGGGCAGTAGGGAGTATTGACTCTCACAGGATATAGTAGCTGTAGAGAAGCCCTGCTGTCTTTTGTCTTAGTAGGTACTGGTATACAGGCCATATATTGAGTTTTTAAAAAAACATGTAAAAAGGAAAGCATGTAGCATTATTGCAGTCAAGGAGAATGTGTTCTATCTGTGCTCCATAACAAGGGTGCTAATTAAAACTTTACAGCTTGGAAAATTCATCACTGCAGGTCTAGCTCCACCAACTCAGTGGTAACAAAACATTCATGGCAGAGAGCTTCAGACACTATTGAGCTGTGCTGCATACGAGCCATTAACAACAAGAGATAAACTTCACATTCTTTTGCTTGGCCCTTGCCTTAGTTCCCCCATGCAGTACCTTGCAATTGAATATATTGCGTAATTTTTTCCTATCCCATACTGAGGCCAGTTTTAAATCCTAAAACACTGGGAGATTAGAAAAGTAAAATAAATCTCTTCCTAGCTGAAATTCGAAAGTATATAGTGAAAAATATGAATGTTTATGTTCTAATACTGTACATTCACAGGCATTGCACAGATAGTATTGGCATCAGCAGCCTCAGTGTGCTGGTAGAGAGCCGTCACTGCTAATAGTTCTCAGCAACTGAACTGATGTCATTTGCCATTTACTTTTCCACTGTGAAAATCTTCATTTTCATAGTGGGGAAAAAAATCAGACAACACAGTGAATATTTTATACATATAATTCATGTAACCTCTGACATGCAGGTGAAATGGAGGCTTTTAATTGTCCTTTCTCACTTCTTTCTATATCTTCAGGGCAGCACAAAGTATTTCCAGGTGGAATAAACAAAGCTCTGAAACTGTGTTTTTTTTGTTGTGGTTTTTTTTTGTTTGTTTGTTTTATTCTGAGGGGGAACTGCAGGTCAGACGGTTCTTGAAGCAGAATAGTTTGTGTGGAGGAATAGTAATGTTGTTGAAGGAGGTATGACTGGAAACAGTAATCTTGAAATTCTCTGTTAACTGTTTCCTATCATAGTGATAAGTGTTCCAGTGTTGAGTAGATAATTCTTAAACTTATATTTCACAAGGGTAATTTTTATTATATGTCCAGTGCTAGTTTTTTCTTCCACGCAGAACTTTTGCAATATGTAAGTAGTTTGCTAGTAAGTCATGGCCCTTTTGTATGCTGGAAGAGAGAGTAAAGCAAGTGCAAGTTTTGCAGTAGTAGCGTGCCTCACATTTATTGTTGGTAATTGGCATTCATTTTTTATATTTGTGTCAATATAGATGTTTAACTAAATATATACCTGTATGTGTTTATATAGGTAGGCAGATTAATATATGTAGAGAGACTGTATTAAAGACTGAACAAGGAAGTTCAATAACTGACACAAAAGAGACTACAGTGTATACTGGATAGCTTGGTTTGGTTTTGATGGTGGTGGTGGTTTAGGGGTTTTGTTGGTTGCTTGGTTTTGCTTCTACTTTCTTGTATCCTGTCTAACTCTCCTTGTACTCTTATGTTGTACCATAACATTGCATGTACTGTGTAACAAATCTGGTGCTCTGGCTGTGGGTGCAAGTATGAGATTTGAAGGGGGAGGTACTCAACAACTTTTTTGTCTCTGTCTTCACTGGCAACCTCTCTTCCCACACTTCTCGACTGAATGAACTGCAAGACAGGGACTAGCAAAGCAAATCCCATGCACTTTAAGAGAAGATCAGGTTTGTGACCACCTGAGGAGCCTGAAAATACATAAGTCTATAGGACCCGATGAGATGCATCCCAGAGCACTAAGGGAATTGGCTGATGTAGTTCCCAAGCCAGTGTCCTGATAGTTGAAAAGTCATGGCAGTCAGGTGAAGTCCCTGCTGACTGGAAAAAGGGAAACATTGCACTCATTTTACAAACGGTAAACAGGAGGATCCTGGAAACTACTGAGCTGTCAGCCTCACCTCTGTGCCTGGGAAGATCATGGAACAGTTCCTCCTAGGAGCCATGCTGAGCACAGGGAGGTGATTCGAGACAGCCAGCATGGCTCCACATAGGGCAAGTCCTGCCTGACCAACCTTGTGGCCTTTTGTGATGCAGTGACTACGTCAGTGGACAAGGGAAGAGCTACAGATGTCGTCTACCTGGACTTCTGTAAGGCCTTTGACAGTGTACCCCACAACATCAGTCCCCCCCCAACATCCTTCTCTTTAAATGGAGAGAGATGGATTTGATGGATGGACCATTCGGTGGATGAGGAATTGGTTGGATTTGTGATTGTTCAACCTTAAGAAGAGAAGGCTCTGGGGAGACCTTATAGTGACCTTCCAGTACCTAAAACGTGGCCTATAAAAAAGATGAGGACAGAATTTTTAGCAGGGCCTGTTGTGACACGACAAGGGATAATGGTTTTAAACTAAAAGAGGATAGATTTAGAGTAGATAATAAGGGTGAAGTTTTTTGCTGAGTGGTGGAACACTGGAACAGGTTGCCCAGAGAGGCTGTTGATGCCCCATCCCTGGAAACATTCAAGGCCAGGTTGGATGGGGCTCTGAGCAACCTGATCTTGTTGGAGATGTCCCGGCTCCTTGCAGGGGGGTTGAACTAGATGGCCCTTAAAGGTCCCTTCCAACCCAAACCATTCTATGATTCCACGATTTGCATGGGCTTGTGATCCTTTCTCTGTGTTTGTCCTTTGAACCAGTTGCTTCTCTTTTACTAATTAGCTTGCAGTTTCAAGGTGCAGTTTGGTGGCCCTTATACTATTAATTGTAGTACAGCTTTCTAGGAAGAATTTAAGACTTAATTTTCTTTTGTTAGTTTGTAAAGATTTAAATAATTATTGAATGAGTTTATAGGATGACTCCAGCTCTTTCTGAACGTCAGCTTTGAATAAAGGCCTTGAAGAATGAGTGTAAAAATTTTCAAGCTTAAATATGTGCTAGTAAAATGAAACTTCTGGAAATTTTATTTTCACAACAATAAATTAAGAATCCTAAACAAACCAGAAGGCATTGAATACCTTGCTGAATAATGGTACTTTTGGATTTTGTTACTTCTGCTGCAGCTTGATCTGAACTAAATTAGGAGTTTGAACATCCAGTGCTTGTGTCAAGATGAGATAGTGTGTATGGAAATAGGTATCATGGAAAACTATGCATGATTTTCCATTTTTATATGCATTTTTTTTCCTTTCTTTCTAGGTAGTCAACATTCATCAATGTAAATACGTGCTTAAGCTTCTGCATGTTTACTTTTAAATGTTTTGCAGTGCTGCCTACGTATTTTTAATAAAAGCAGTTGTTTCTTAAGGAGTTCGCTGCTTAACTAGAGCATAAAGATGAAAGAAAAGAAATAAAGAAGAATCATCTTTGGTTTTTAGATCACAAAGCTCAGGAAGAGGACACTTTACCAGAAAGGTTTTTTTTAAGATTAGGAGTCAGCCAGTAAGTGCTGCAGTAAATATTTAGATTTAGCTTAGGATATGTTTTCAATTGAAGCAGAAAGTACTGCCCTCTGAAATAGGTTTACTTTTTGTTGTAGTTAAGCCCCGATGGGGACCAGGCTATGCAGTCCTCTCACTCCCCACACCCTCTGAGAGAATAGGGAGAGATAATATGAGAAAAAAGGCTCAGGATTTGAGATAAGGACAGGGAGAAATCCTTAAAGTTACCGTTATGGGCAAAACAGACGACTTGGGGGAAACCATTTATTACTAAAACCAAAACAGGATAATGAGACCGAGAACAAAATACCCCTCCCCCCCATCCCTCTTCCCAGGCTTAACATTATCTCTACCACCTTCCCCCCTTCCCCGAGCAGCACAGGGAGGAAGAGGGAATGGAGGTTATGGCTGGCGTGGGTCATCTCTTCCATGGGGTGCAGTCCCTCAGGAATGGCTGTCCCAGCACAGGCCCTCCATGGGCCACCTTTTCTAGGTTTGTTTTGGGGGAGAGAAGGGAGGTTACTGAGGTTTGTAGGGGTGTGGGATTGTGTTGCCTAATTAACTAAATTGCATGCATAGAGAAAATGAGTGTATAAATGCCAAAAGGGTTTTATTTAAATGGCACTGGTATTAGTGGAAAGGTTATTATTGACTTCAGGGGAGCCTGATTCAGCTCCTGCCTGTCCCTTTTCTTCATCCAAAGCCAAGTAAAGGGATCAGTGTATACAGTAAAGGCAACAAAATGGCAACTGAAAACTGGGATCACTGAGATGTTTTCATAGCTGGCAGAAGTTGTACTCAGCAATGCATTTAGTGCAGTGGACTTGCACTTCTCTCTCCTGTAGCCCAAAAGCCACTAGTGTTTTTTTCTGTGTATTACAGATGACTGAATTAATTTTTTAATACATAGAAGGATTTCTGTTTAATAGTACTGTCATAATCCTACTCTCATAGGACACTTGCACATATTTGTGGTAGCTTTTTAAGTATCTCATTGCTACTAGCTCTGTTGGATTTATGATCTTTTCCTGTTCTGTCTTGAATTTCCTGTGGGAGAATTTTAATTTATTTAATCTGCAGCGAAAACTGAAGCTGTGCACAAATATATTTGGATCTTGAGATAAGTAAATCTAAACATAAGTTATTTACTTCTTCCAGTAATCTTACATGCTATCTAGAAATTAATTAAGATATCTGCATCTGAAAGTGCAACTTGAAAATCTTGCATCCATCTGTGTTTAGCTATATAATTTTGAGTGAGTCAGACATGAATCCTTATGCTGTAAAAATGTGTACTAGTAATTTTGCCTCTGTCATTTGTTGTCATTGACTTCGGTTGGCAGTTTTCCTGGAAGTTCAATGGGTGGCATTACATCTGCATGTGTCTGTAGGATCAGGTTCTTTTTATCCAGAAAACAAATTGCAACTGTTTAGTGTAATAGACATCTGGAAAGCAAACCATCTGCACTGAGGTCATGATAGCCTGATCATTTCAGTGCCAGCTGCTTGGATGCCAGGTTCTAAAGACTGCACACTAGAGAGAGGCTTTCCATTCATTTCACACTGTCACATGTACGGAATGTTCCAAATATGTCCTGGACCCTACACTGGCTTTCAAAAGTGTAGCAGAAATGCTATATTAGGAACTTAGTTTTTCTAAAGGGAGGTCTGTTTATTTGATTTCCAAAGTAGCACAATATAAAAGAAGTGTAAGGCAGTGTTGGTGCAGATGGAGTGATAATAGGTTCAAACATATGCAGGGAATATTTATGGAAAGATGTTCCATTTTTTTTTGGTTCAAATCTAAAATTCTTCAATCTTTAGTTGTATGTTCTGGTTTTAATATTTTGGCACTCTATGGTGCACAGTAGCTTTGCATTTCTGAGCAGAAAGGAAGTAAGACTGTTGTCTGATTAAATATTTGGCAAATAATATGTTAAAAACATTTGTGAAACAAAAAAAAAAAAAGCGTTCCTGAAGTGGAAAAACTACTTCACATGTATCAGATATAATTAAAATATAATAAAGTAAGAAAACAATATATTTCTGCTGCTTTGGAAGCAGCAGCAGGAGGTGGCTGAAAATTAAGGGCTATGTGGCTAATTATAGGGTGCTGAGGTAAGGCAGTAAAGATTAGTGATGATTTAAGATTTGTCTGCATCTTTTGTTTCTTTCTACCCTGCTCCCTCTCACCGCTACTTAAAGAGATATACATCTGACTTGTTCATTAAAATGTAACAAATCTTATATATATATTGGTCAAAGGGTGCAATTTCTTAATTTCCCTATTTTCAAATTGTCACTTGTAAACAGAAGGCTAGTTTCTTTAGATATCTATGGATAAGAAACTCTTAATTTGCTGATATCTTTTTCTTTCTCATTATTAAAAGATTTAAGTTTTCAGGAAACAAACTTTATTTTTCAAATTTACATTTGTTGATGCTTTGCATTAGCTGCTAAATATTTAGACATTAGATTTAACATCTTAGTTTAGTCCTCGGTGCAACATGAAGGAAGCTTGTGTCTCAAAGTCATACGGACTGGCTGCTGCTTGGATTTATTGCTGTACTGCACCCACTTATTCTTAAAAAAATAGTGCTCTGAGTATATTGGGCTTTTCAATGCAGAGGATATTGTGGTTTTCTATCCTCTTTTTTTTTTTTTGTTTTTGTTTTAATTTAAATGTAAGTGGTCAAAAGTTGTATATCATCACAACTTTTCCTTCATTATTTTATGATAGCTTATTCTTTTAAAGCCTTATTTATGTAAAGCTATAGTTGAAATGTAATGATGCTCTCAGAAATGTGTGGACATAAAATTAGCAAAAATAAGGTAAAAGTAAATTCACATTGTAATTAGAAAAGAAAAGGATTTGCAAAGTGAGAAAGCAAGTGTAGCCTTCTCTTTCTGCAAATCTGGTAACTTTACACCAGGCCCTTCCCCTCCAAGATGTTTTTGTATAAAGAATGAGATGCACCGACTCATTAAATGTCAAGCTGAGTAGACACCAGCAGTGTGAAATAAATTTAAAACTAGCCGTATGAGGTATTATGAAATGCTATGAGTCCTTTAAAAGTAAAAGGAAGTAGCTTACACACTGCCATTGTATTCTTTGTATCCTATCTTACTTGTAAGCCTAGCACTTTGTTACAGCAGTGTCTAAGCTGCAGTGATTTACCACAGTAGACTTAGATTAATACTTGCTGATCTGAAGTTAAAGAAACTGTGCCTGTTTATAGTGGAAAAGAAAGTCTTTAATACTTTTAGAGGTACTACTGTATAACTGAGAAATAAATTTACTGGACTTAAAACACTTCTAGTATAAAATCTATCTAAATAAAGATTTGTTTCTTGAAGTATGTGATTTCTCTAAAGGTTGCTGTAGTGCAATTAAAGTAGATCTATTCTGTGCCTGGAATTGTACTCCTGTGGTGGTTATTTCAGCATATTTGCTTGACCTCTAAATCTCTTACAGACTATATTCAAGACAGTCAGGATTCCAAGAGGGCAGTTGTCCTAAATTGTCACCATTGTGAACCCATGTCACAGAGATTCTTTACACCTTCTGGGTGCCAGTTTCAGTCACGTATGAGGCTTTAAATGGTGCAGTTAATACTTAGTGGAGGTATCACTAGTGAGATCACAGGCAGAGGTGGGTGTTCGGGTGAGGTGGCTTGTGAATCAGAAAAATATTAGAGCCTGTGATTCTAAACACCAAGTTGTCCTCCTGTCTCAAGTTTGTTTGGTTTTGTTTTTTTTTTTTTATAAACTGAGTTATGCTTTTGAAAGTTAATGTGTCAGTTACAGCAGTTATTAGAAGAGGTAACTTGTTCTAGTCTGTTGTTGTTGTTGACACTTAATCTTGTTGAGGCTGATGGAATAAATAGGAATACCCTTTTAAAATTGGCACATATTGTTCCATACCACAGCATTCTTTTTACACTATTTACAATCAGAGACTCTTGATCTGCTTCTGATTATATGTTTTATTTGCAAAGCTGCATGACTGCAGATAAAGGCAGAGCTCTGTTTTGAGGCTGACAGACCAGCACCCTGACAGGTGCACAGTACGAACCTTCCAAGGTCAGGTTACATATTAACTCAGGACTGTCTTGCCTTTAGATAACTTCCAGACGTGGGTCAGTGTCTTTGGAAGATGCCTTTTGCTGTGTGAGTGTTCAGTTACTGAGGGATGTTTACATTGCACTTAGTTGTGTGGGGTAAACATTCCTTGTTGTGTTTTAAATGGTGGCATGAATCAGCTGAAGGAACAGGTGGTATGATACAGGTAATTAGTAAGCAGGCATGTATGAAGCCCACTATTGGTGGGGATGTCTTTCTTTCATTTTGTATTTGCATCAATGGCAAAAGACAAGATGATGTTGAAGAATGTTAGTTCCTTGGAGATTTGTTTTTGGCATTAGCCTTCTGCATGCAGTAGGTGCTGATCTGTTTTCAAAAGGGGGTACAGATGTAGGGAACAAAAAAAAAAAAAACCTGAAAGGCATATGGGAGTAGATAACTGTCAGGTTATCTTTGTTCTAAAACTGATTAGCACTAATTATTAAATTAATGTAAGCATCTTCTTCCTTTTAACCAAAAAGGCCAGGAAAATCTTAAAGGAAAAATATTTTGTCATGGGGAACATGACAAGGAGAATTGGCAGGGAATCACCAGTAACTGTTAGATCTTACATTCCCCGAAAGAGTTCTTACAGTTAGGAATCTTACAGTCATTCTGTGAGCTGAATGCCTTTTCTGGTGGTGAAATGTTTCGGCTAAATAACAGTTAGTTTCAAGATGTGTGTAGCTGGGAAGGACTTAAAAACCATCAAAGTGGTTTTAAAATAGTTCTCAATAGTTCACCTAACATCTTAGTTGGTGGAAGAGCAGTACAAAAGTAAATATTTAGTATTTAATTCTGTAGAAGGCATCTATGGATAGGTACAGATTTATTTTCCAAGTAAACAGCCACTGTATACTGACATAAGGATAAGAGAATAAGGGGTTTTAATTTCAGTTACCATTGAGCACTGAGCTGTGAAAATAAAATTTTGCAGACCTTGTTCCTTTGTTTTCTTTTATCTAGGTTCATCCAAGCCCCTCTGCCCCATTTCCAGGCTTTGTCATATTTCTTTTCAGACTCTCAATCCCATGTTTTTCTGACAAGGAGCAGAGGAGGAGGACTTTGGTACTTCTAAAAAGATTATAGCTCTTTTTTCTTTCTTTTTTTTTTTTTTTTTTTTTTTTTTGGTTATTAACATGCTGAATAAAGGAAAGATTTTAAATAAATTGATCAATTATTTTTCTGTCTAGAATTTGGTAAGTATTAATTTTAGAGAAATATATTAATCAGATGAGCTTACTATACTCATTATTTGGCTTTTTTGTTGTTTGTGAAGTAGGTAGGAGATAATGCTATGAAATATGTAGTTCCTCTTGAAATTTGCATTTATTAATTGTTTGTTTAAAATTGATTGCGATTGTGGGGTTTTTTTTCTCTCTCCTTTTGCAAGAAAATTATATCATTTGTTACCTAAGAGGGCAGCTATTTATTTTGAGCCTGAAAGAATCTAGGCCTCCCTGTAGTAACACAGCTGTGCTTAAAATACTCAAAATTGCAATGCAGGCCTGTACTCCTCATTGAGGTTGCAGCCAGTTCATACACATAAAACTGGTAAGAGTTTTATGCTGTTGTCATCAGACAGTAGCTTAGGAATTTCGTTTGCAGTAATAGTAATGTTAAAGCTCTGAACAAATGAAGTGTTAATGTAATATAACGGCTAACTGGGGAAGACTCCAAGGCTTAAATCTCAGAAGACCTTTTGTTTTTCCTTACTTGCTTTATGTGAAAAAAAAAAAATATTTAGACATCTTGTACGTGGTTGTTCTTGATATAGTTAAAAAGGTAGAATGCTTTTTTTCTCCTTTCGTTAGAAGAGCAGGTATAGTGCAATACTTGTATTTTAAACTGCCTGCTGACAGCCACATCATGCCACACTACCATGTTACTGCTCTGCAACCATTTTGTACAGTCGTCTAACAAAATCAGGGAAAGCTGTGGAGAGAATAATTAGTTTCAAGTGAATATGTAAGATTATCATATGAATCTTTGTTCCTCTTTCTTCTCAATTTAATGTCCCCTTATTCCTGAGCCTTTTTTGATTTACTGACTGTGTTTCATAAATTTTAGAAATTACTTATAAGTTGGATGGAAGATTGATTCAGCTGTTGTAATTTGGTTTAAACAAGCATATGTCTGAGTCTTGAAGGATTTTTGCCACTGAAATAATAGTAGTCTAAGAAACAGAAATTCCATAGTGTGGATTTTTTTTCCTGATGTGAACCCAATAACGTTTTAAACTTTTAAGCTTTTAGTCAGAAGAGTAGTATTTCAAAGCTTATACAGTAAATATGATAAATATCACATAGAAAAGGAGTTCCCTTCTAGACAGGGGAGAGAAGGAGCTTTGCACGGTTTTGTGAGAAAAGATAATACAGTAGTGCTGTCTATCTGATTTACCATATCATTGTTGAGCTTACTTAGAAATCTAGTTGCCTCATATTTGTTTTCCACTGTAAAGTCTAGGCTGATAAGAAGAGAGATGCTTGGGAAGGAGAGGATGCCACTGGAATGAAGAAAATTCTTGTAATAAAAATCTGACCAAATAAAAATTTTTTGCAGCTTTTGCCCTGCTAGACTGTTTTCTTTTTCTGTAAACAAGGTGGGAAGAGCCTGAGTGAAAACACGTCGTTCTGGCACGTAGCAGCCAGAATGGACTCCTGCAGCTAGCCAGTGTCCAAGGCAGTGTTCACACAGCCGCCCTGCTTGGGCTTCCCCTCTGCACCTGGCCGAGGGGAGGGCAGCATCACACCTAGTGCTAGGCCTCACAGCACTGCTTGATGGCATGGAACGACTTAAAATGAAAAAGGCACAAAACCTAAAAGTGACTGTGTATGTAAGAGGAATAAAGTAAGAGGGAAAAGCAAAGAGAAGGCAATTCTCTTAAGTATCGGTGGGAGTAATGGGCTCTTTCCAGTGTATTCCTTCTAGTTCCTTGGAGCATTGTTTGGGATTGGAGAGAGTCCTGCTTATGTTGCCTTTAAACCATGTAAATTTTTTGTGTCCTTTAAAAGAGAAAGACATGCTATTCTGAAATGCTGAATTTCCCTCCAAAGCTTAACTAAAAGTTACTGTGCTATTCTGTAGATGTTCCACTAGCTGGGAAGTGAGGTGTTTTCTTAAATGGTTTTGTTTCTCCTGTTTACAATAAAATTACAACCCTTTTATAAAGTGTTTTGTTACATAGTGAAGAGTGTCCTAAGAGCGTCCTGAAATGTATCCTAATGAGAGAGTGAAAATAAGGCCCATGGGGGAAGCAGGCCTAATGTCTTCAGTGTTGCATAGACCCTGGGGGGACACTCCACCCAAAATGGATATGAAATGGAGATTATCACAGAGAATCTCCGACACCTGTGAGTAGAAAAGCAGTGCTATCGGCAGTGTCCTTGTCCACCTCAGTGCAATAACAACCTACTAGTCCTATTCAGGTCTTCTATACTTGTTGGGTGTTGCAGCTGTGAAGTAAGCTGTCACGCTCTGTGCAATACAAAAGCAACAAATCGAAATTTTATTGATTCAGAGTACTGAATTTTAAAGTATGTTATTTTCTTTTTCCATTTTAACTGAGGGGGAAAAAAAATATTTCCCTTGCCTTTCAAATATTTCTGCAGTGGCCGCCATCTTTATTACATTGAGTCTTGATACCAAAATAGAGTCTGGTGCTTTTCTGTCTTTTGTTGTTGTTTTGAAATAACACAGCATTATGCTGCCTGTCTGTCAAGGTGAAGAAAGGTCTGTACAGACTTATATGCGGCAAATATGTTTTCAATGATGCTGTTGTACTATATCGTTTGCAGACTGGCAGGAGGAAAGAGCCCAGCAGCTGGGTGTTTGCCCTCTGTTCCCTACAGATCAGAAAATATATGGAGAACATCCACAGGAGCTCCAGTAAACATGTAGAACATCCCAAGTTAGCAGGCAATTGATTTCACTATACTTAGGGCTTAACCATGACAATGCGCGCTTGCAGCCCATAAAGCCAACAGCATCCTGGGCTGCATCAAAAGAAGCATGGCCAGCAGGTCAAGGGAGGTGATTCTGCCCCTCTACTCTGCCCTGGTGAGACCCCACCTGGAGTACCGTGTCCAGTTCTGGAGCCCCCAACCTAAGAAGGACATGGACCTGTTGGAGTGAGTCCAGAGGAGGGCCACGAAGATGATCAGAGCACCTCTCCTATGAGGACAGGCTGAGAGAGTTGGGGCTGTTCAGCCTGGAGAACAGAAGGCTCCAGGGAGACTTTTACCAGCCTTCCAGTACGTAAAGGGGGCCTACAGGAAAGATGGGGAGAAACTTTTTACCAGGGCCTTTTCTGACAGGACAAGGGATAATGGTTTTAAACTGAAAGATGGTAGATGTAGATCACATCTAAAGAATGAAATCTTTACTGTGAGGGTGGTGAGGCACTGGAACAGGTTGCCCAGAGAGCTGGTGCGTGCCTTGTCCCTGGAAACATTCAAGGTTGGGTTGAACAAGGCTTTCAGCAACAGGATCTAGTGGAATAATATCCCTGCCCGTGGAGCCATTGTACTGGCCCTACAAACCTAGTCACATTCATCAGTCTATGCTGAAAGTAAAACAGAGACCAGATTACAGGAAGGTAGTTGTATGTCAGTGTACATTTCTGGCAAGAGTACCCTGTAATTACTGTATAATTATCACCCTCTGTGTGAACAAACTGCTAAACGTGATCATTGACTGCTTTGGTAGTGGTAATGAGATGCTCTGGAGGCAAGTATTTTTATCCAGAAGAGGGTAGGTTGTATGATTCAAAATACGTTTTCCTAATGTCTAATAGATTACGCAATATGGACAGCTACTGCATCTGTTGTGTTTCCAATATTCGATTCTGGGGAATCTAGCACTTTTGAGAGAGTAATAAGTTTGTTTTTTAGCCATACATTTTTAAGTAACTTGCAGTAAGTGCCTTGGTTTTCCGAAAGTGTTTTGTGAGTGAGAAAGGAGCTCTCACTGTGTGCAGGACTCATGCTGCCTCACTTCAGGCAAATGGCTTTGGGGCTTTCTGCAGAGACTTTTTTGCCATTATTTGAGAAGGTTTAGGGTTCTGAACATACAGACTCAGAGTCAGTAAAGCAAGTGAGCTTGAAGTAAACTTAAGTAGATATAGTGTAAATACCTTTCTGTTGCAGTTATTTGAAGTTGAATTTGATTCAGAGATCTTGTGGTTGAAGTACAGGATTAGCAGATACTGGGTCTATATTTTCTCCTGTTGCAGAATTTCTGGGGGGGGCCAGGAAGGTTTCAGGCTCTGTGAATATAGAGGAACACCGCGAGACTTAGTTCACACGTTATTATGAACCCTGTTCAGAGGCTGTCTTGGCTAGCATCTCTAAATAAATTATTCCATAAATGGCAGAACTGCTGAAGCCTGGTTTTCCTTCAACTGATTTACTTTGTTCACATCTATCCTGTGTCTTCCTCGCCCTTTCCCATTGTCACTTCAGAACTTCCCCCTTCTCTCTGTCCAGATGCTTTCTGTGATTGCTTGAAGTTACTCTACTGTTATGTATGATTATGAATTCTCCATCTCCTGTTCATGTACCATCAACAGTAATGGAGTCTGGAGTTGACTCATGCATGAGCCAAGAAGAAAATGTATCTGTTAAGCATGTCTTATCATTTCCTTCAGCAAGAATGACCCGCTGGGCCTCTCGTGTTTATTCAGCCTCCCTTTTTATGCAACTTGCAGGAAAACTGTGGTTTTGGGATGTGGGCCAAATTTTATTTTAATCAGTTGAAGAGTTAAAAAATCAGGAGAGATGGGATTGCCAATCAGCACAGCTGCATAAACCATGCTTCCCTAAAAACAGGAGTGAAATAGGGGCTGTCTAGGAAAGCTGGGTGTGAATCTGTTTAAGTAAATGCTGCTGTATTATTTGAGAAATGCCACATCATATTATCTGAGTTTCTGGTTTTATTTAGTGAGGGGGTGCTACAGTTGCAGCTTCTGTAAGAAGCTGCGAGAAGTTGTTCCTCTTTGTCTGGTGGACTCGGACGAGCCTAGGGCGGACCTGCTGCTGGCCAAGGCCAAGCCAATTGGTAGCAGAATGTTCCCTCATAACACCTCAGCGATAATGTATTTAAGAAGGGGAAAAACAACAACAAAAGAAGATGTGGGGGAAGGAAACAGAAGGCGGGAGCCTTGTGGGCCTTGCAGGCCTCACCCTCTGGCCTCCCGCCGGGCGGCTGACTGAGCCTGACTTGGCCCAGCCCAGCTGCAAGAAGTGGAGAGGAGATGAGAAGTGAAGAGAAACTGAGAGGGGTTTGCCTGAGCTGATGGTGAAGAATTTCTTGTGAGAGGAACGGCTGCAGACACGAAGGTCAGTAAAGAAGGACGGGGAGCAGTAATGCTGCTCCCAGCAGAGATTCCCCTGCAGCCCGTGATGCAGCCCATGGTGAGGCCGGCTGTGCCCCTGCAGCCCATGGAGGCCCACGGAGGGGCAGAGATCCACCTGCAGCCCATGGAGGACGCCACACTGATGCAGGTGGAGGCCTGAAGGAGGCTGTGGCCTGTGGAGGGCCCACTGGAGCAGCTATGCCAGAGGGACTGCACCCCGTGCAAGAGATGACCCGTGCCGGAGCAGTTTCACAAAGGACTGCAGGCCGTGGGAGGGACCCCATGCTGGAGCAGGGGAGGAGTGTGAGGAGTTCTTCCCCGAGGAGGAAGCAGCAGTGTGAAATGACGTGTGATGAACTGGCCATAACCTCCATTCCCTCTTCTCCCCTGTGCCACTTGGCGCAGGGGGTGGAAGGTGGTAGAGATAATGTTAAGCCAGGGAAGAGGGAGGGGCAGGGGAGGTTATTTTGTTCTCTGTCTCATTATCCTGTTTTGGTTTTAGTAATAAATGGTTTTCCTCGTTGTGTTTTGCCCGTAACAGTACCTTTAAGGATTTCTCCCTGTCCTTATCTCAAACCCTGAGCCTTTTTTCTCATATTATCTCTCCCTATTCTCTCAGAGGGTGTGGGGAGTGAGAGAGGACTGAGTAGTCTGGTCCCCATTGGGGCTTAACTACGACATACTTTTAAAAACCTTTTCCTTGTTTATTAGTTAAACAGAGTATCCATTGGTCAGTAAATTTAAGTGAAAGCAGACAATTACTATGCTTTCACTCCTGCTCTTTGGGACTGACCTTTTCATCCTGTTGTATTCTTGTTCATGAATGGATTTCTTGCAAACTTTAGTCATTTATGTTAGCTGTTTTTAAATTTTGATGCAGTCACGTCAGGCTACATCCACTAAGTCTGTTTTGCTTAGACAAAAAACTTGCTACAAATTTTATCTTTTCTGTTAGTATCTGTCAGATAGAGTGCAGATCATTATGAATGAACTGAGACACAGGTGAAAAGACAATTTCATGTATGTGCTGAGAGACAGTGTGAGCTAGAAATGAATTGATTCACTCCTGTATCATTGTACATTCAGAATATTTTGCTTTTACAGCTAGCTTAAATGTTTTCTTAGCACTGATTATTCTAAATAGCTGATGCAGTATGTATATGTTTTTAAAAGTTCACGTGGACAAAAAGCTTTAATTTGGGAAATTTAAAAAGACACGTACTTCAGTTCAGACTTTTCTAAGTCCCTGTGCCAACTATTTTGCAAATCCCTGAAATGCTTTGGCAAACTGTACTAAGCCCAGATAGCTAGGGAACTGCAGCACATGGTGTACAAAGAGTACACTGGAGGAGCTGTCTCTGTTCAGCCCCGGGGACAGAAGGCTGAGTGTGCCTTCCCTTAAAGAGACAACGGTGACAGATTGCAGCGAGCCCAGTTGTCTGCCTCCAGTTTGTTCGCAAGCCCAAATTATGGAAGAGGCTACAAATATGAATGAGTGTGCAGATGTAGAAGTGTGCCAGCCCAGGTGGGACATATCCCTGTCCTGATGACTTTTTTTTGCCTGATTGAACTTTGCTTTGCTTGACATGTGGAACATCATAGAGTGGTCTTTCCCTCTCTTCTCTGCAACTTCTCATTGCAGCACATGCTGTGAAGTGAAAGGTTTAAAAAAATGCTCCAGTTGCCTGTGTGGTCTATGTCTACATATGCCTTCTCACTCTGGTCCTTCAAATGTTGCTAGCAGAATAACATAGTTTAGCAGTGTGGAATTAGCTTTCTACTGAGCTTTTAATAATTTATTATGTCTCTTGCTTTTCAAGGTGTGTCCTTGTGCCCTTCATTCTGGCTTTCCTTCAGTTTTTTTTTCTTGGACACTTTTAAGTATATTGTAGTGTATCACTTTTCTGTTTACTGTCAGTTTATGAACTTTTGCTTTTAGTTCTTTTTTGTTTGTTTGTTTCTGTTTTGCCTTAAACCTTTTTAGTCTTTCTAGTTCTGGTGGTTCTTTTGTTTTGTTTTATCATTTATCTCCAGCAGAATAAATGTGCATGGGATAAGTGTCATAAACACTTGTTTTCAGCAAGGTGGACTAAAATGCAAGAAAGAATGGTCCAGGGATGTTAAGTCCTTGAGCTTTGCTGCTTGAGTGATGAACATATGTATAACAGAAAACCCCTGTAATTTAAAAGCTTTACCTACTGTAGCCCATGTCCACAGCTGCCATTTGCGTGAAGTTCCCTTTCAGACCTCTTTCAGGTTTCTGAACGTGATAATGTGCATCTTGCTTGATGTGCTCACACAGTTGCCCCTTGACAGCTGCAAGTCTGATAATGAGACAGTGCGTACTGATGTACTGCTCCTCAAGGAGGACAGTACACAAGCTTGCCTTCTGCTGCTCCTGTTCCTAGCTCTGAAGTACTTATATGTCCTTCATTGTCTGAAAAATTGCATTATTTTTCCTTGCATAGTAGGTTTATTGGCAGTTGTCATATGTCGTGTGGTACATAGTGTATGTTTACTGGAAAAAGCTAGTTTACTTCTCGTCATTTAGTTAGTGTACTTGATCCCTGACTCTTTACCTGCCATTTCATTTGCCAGAGCAGCATCTCCAGAGGTTATCGGGACATTGGCACATAGGATTACAGAAACAAGTTTAAAAAAAATAATAATTTAAGATCTCATTAAGATCCAGGTAAAAATTAATTTAGTCAGTCCTCTTCTGAGGACAGGGAAAATTCAAGAAACTATGTATTGTAGGTGGGATGGAAACTGTAGGTCACTGGAAAATCGGCTTAAGAAACAACCTAGAAAATGTATTTTCACCAAGTTGTGTACTTCAGATACATGATTATGTACATTGTTAACCAAAAGAGACATCTACTACTTTATATGGTTTTGGTTTTAACTGCTAAAAGTTTTCTAAAGTATTTTTTTCCCTTCAGCTGATGGAGTCTGTGTGTTTAAATGCTTGGTTAACAGAGACACTGAATACTGTCGTGTAGGAAAACAGTCTGTGTTAATTACGCTGGGATACAACAGTGCCTTGCTCCAGTTCAAGTCAGAAGCTGGTAAGTACATCTCACATTTGTGAGTATCTTCTCCTTCCTACCATGTAACTGTATTGGCAAAGTTCACTTTAAAATATGTTGTCTTCTACCCCTGTTTCCTGTTGGCTATTAAAATATTACATTTTGTTATGATGATTTGTGCAACTTCATTTGCCCCCTCCAGCTGCCTTTTGTGGAGTATGGACCATTCATGTAGTGGACATAACATTTTTTGCATAACAAATATAGATTAATCTTCTGAAGAAAGCAAATGCAGATAACACATCCATATGACTTAACTTCATAAACTCTAATAACTGGTAAATGTAATGCTTTGCGTGGGCAAGCTGCCAGTTGTTGCTCCCCATTCAGAAACTGACTTGCAAATCTGTTTATCTGTGTAGTTAACTGAGGTAGTTTAACATACATCTGCAGTTCTTAGGATTGATGTTTTGTGTGTAGTGATGCTGAGAAAGAAACTCACTCTGTTGTAGAAACATGACTGTATTTTAGTAGATTGCTGAGATCTGTATTTTCATAGTTCTGCCTGGCTTATGTTTTTCTAAGTTCAACAGCTGAGGCTTTTTAGTGTGTGCTCTCCTCATGTCCTCATATTCTCTTTTGAAAAAGCATTCTTATTTTTTATGCAAGGAAATTCAGGAGGCTTCCTGTTTATTCTGAGTAGTGTGCAGCATGGCTACAACTCATTTTGAAATTGTGTAGCTATAGGTAACCTAGAGCTTCCTCTTCAGCAATAGCCACGAGTTCTTATATACCGGCCTACAAGGTAGGCTTACTGATTTCCAGGAGGCCGTTACAGTTATTACCATTTTATATTGTCTGGAAACTGAGACATGGAGCAATTAGATTTTATTTTTGGCAGCTTATTTAAAGACATACATGTTTCAAAGCATCAAGGGCTGAGAATTTGGATCCAGATGGGTTTGTTTGTGCAATGAGTTTCTAGTCCTCTGTCATGTAGACACAATACATGAACTTTTGAGTTGCACTCTACTAGAAAATACAGTTTTTAGATTAACCTGATTTTTTTCAGCTGGGTGCCAGATCTTGGTGGCCTTTAAAGCCCTACACGGTTACAGCATTTCATCTGTATGTATCAAGAAGAACTATTCACATTTTCAAACTCTTACCTTACTAAAACAATATGAAGATAAGAATGGCTGTGAGTGTCTATTTTTTTTTTTAATCTGAGTGTTAGAATTCAGTGTTGTTTTACCATTAACCTATTTCTCTTAAGACTGCAGTACAATGTTGTCTCTTACAGAGACATCATAACTGAAGCGATAATTGAGAATAGATTGTTTACTAATTTATTGGCTCACTGCTGAGATAATTAATAACTAATATTTAATGAGTCAAGCAAGTTTTTAAATACTCTCTGGTCTGCAATCTCTACTATGTCTTGAACACCTAGGAAAGTTCTGATTCCAAAAGACTGATAGTTTTGGATCCCAAGGCAAAAGAAGTTTCTCTTAGTGCTCTTACCCACCTTTACAAACAAGTATTTGAAAAAAATCCAGCTAATTTCTGTACAGTTTGGTATTTTTCCTGAGAGGAGTGCCTTGAAGATTAAGTGGTAAATTCAGTCCTCACTAAAGCTATATTCCTTGGTGATTTGTGTTTAGGTTATTTATATAGCTACATATCGTGAAATAGATAAGAACAATATAGATAAGTCTATTAATTTATTGCTTGTTAACAAGACAAAACATGTTTTCTATATTTTTTCCACCTTTAAAACTCAGAGGAAAATAAATTGAAATGGCCTGTTAGTCCATGCAACAACTCACTGATAAAATCACAGGAATGTAATGGATTGGTCAATGTAAAGTCTATTCAGATTAAATAACAAACTTGTTGCTATCAAATGGAATGTGTTAGGTGCTCTGTTAAGCTGAAAGTTACTTGTACCTTATAGTAGCCTTCCAGTACCTAAAGGGTGCCTACAAGAAAGCTCTAGAGGGAATTTTGACAAGGGCGTGTAGTGGTAGGACAAGTGATAATGGTTTTAAACTGAAAGAGGGTAGATTTAGATCAGATATAAGGACGAAATTCTTTACTGTGAGGGTGGTGAGGCACTGGAACAGGTTGCCCAGAGAAGTTGTCGATGCCCTGTCCCTGGAAGTGTTCAAGGCCAGGCTGGATGGGGCTTTGAGTGACCTGTCTAGTGCAGAGTGCCCCTGTCCATCGCAGGGGGGTTGAAACTAGAAGATCTTTAAGATCCCTTCCAACCCAAACCATTCTGTGATTCTATGATATGATTCTCTTTCCCCATGGTGTAGCAATAGCTTGCTGGTCTTCTCCTACATGTTGAAGATGCTAACCTTTTGTTGTTTGCTGTGTATAGGTGTAGGTGATACTCCCGGTTTTATGTATTTGCAATGTGTATGTGTGTATAATAAATAAAAATTATGATATTATTAAAAAATTAACCGAAAATTATTTTTTTCATATGTTAGAAGTGTTAGTTATGAAAATGGACTGTAAAATGCTTAGGTTTTTAAGTCCTCTTTCTTTTAGGAAGGTAGAGGAAGATGAGGAGTGAGGAATGGAGCAATAGAGAAATTCATGCCCTGCTTGTGTCCACACAGAGAATTGCTGTTCTGGTTCCAGCATTTAGACAGTCATAAATCATAGACTATATCTTTCATTTCCTGCTGAACATATGTTAAACATCTGAGTAGGCAATAAAAATGAAAGTTAGTAGCCTACAGGCTTTTCTTTCAAAAACAAAGATCATTTATCTGTAACCGACCAACCAACTAGTTTGTAACTCATCTGTGTAGGACTTGGTATGTAGCTCTCTACTCCTTGGTGGAAATGGCCTGTTTAATTTAGCACGGAATTAGTTCATGAGCATAAGATGAATTGTTCTTTCAGGCTTGTGTTAGAAGGCTGGTTCTTTTCTTCACTTTCGAACCTGGTCTCCAGCCACTTTCACAGTGCATCCAGACATTGGACATGCCAATGACTGGTGACTGTAAATGTTGTTTTACTAGCACAACTCACCTTGAAAGCTGTCAGCCATCTGTAATAGCTGTGGCACTTACAGGTGGAAAAAAACCTGTTATTTACAGTTTTCAGTTATTTATAGCATATAGTACTTGTGGACCTCCACATACAGAACTGAGCTAGAGACATATGAGTATGTGTATCTGTAAAGAGAGAGATACATATGTAAAATATATTAAAGGCATACGTTGAATTTTGTATGTGTAAATGTACATGCTGTTACTGCAGTATAATTCAAGCAAAGGAACATCATATGTTTTATGGTGATTTTTTTCCCCCCTAGATTAGCATTTCACTTAATGGCATATGGATCTAATGATGGATGCCATTAGCAAGTCACACAGTCCAGAAGGAACAAGTTTGCAGAACAGAACAATTGGTGCTGGGCCCTGGTGTGTGAACTGTGCTCATCTGGGAACAAGGCAAGAATGGAGGATGTGGTTTTTTTGAGCTAGATCTAGTCTGGTCAGGTAGACTAAATGAGCATTGACTGTTGAAGTTTTTTCCTGGAGTGCATATTTTGGTTTAATTTCATCCAGATGGATTCCAGTTAGCATATACTGAGAGCACTCAGTCATGCAAACCAAGTACTGTAAGCGAGGACAACTAATTGATACACACTAAAACACACGGGTTGCAAGAAGCTGTTCATGAGGTTAAATCTAAGAATTTGTGTCAAATAATAAATTCTATAAAGTAAAGGACAAAATGACTCTCTGGTTGCTTGCTAGTTTCTCTTTAAAGTAGTGATTGTGTTTTCCAGAAAAGCAAAAAAAAGAGAAGAGTTTATTTACCTGAATCTTGTTTTTTTGAGTTAATTTAGAAGTAGTTAAATTCACAAATGTCTATAATCTTGCATCTTGAAACTCTTGCAGTTTATTGTGTAAGCAATGAGGTGCAACATGTTGAGAGGAGAACTTGTTCAATGTATTGACCGTAATTGTGCCTCTGCAATTCACAATGATCATGAGGTCCAGCGTTTGCCTGTCTCAAAAGAGCAGTAGGAGGTTCTACTACTGGAGTAACTTGAAAAAACAGAAAGTTTTTACTTTTAAGCCATACTACATGCACAATTGTAATCCCTAATTTCACACCTCTGGGGCAGAAGCTTTAGTTCTCTGTCATACTCCAGTTTCTTAATTACTCCACTGTCACAAAGTGGCGCTAAGCTTTCTAGGTGCTTTCTCTGAGTTAATTCATTTGTGGCTATCCCAAACACTGAGTGGGCTTTGGGAGTATGCGGCAATCAGTTTGAACTGTTCATCTTCAACAGGATATAGTGTGTGATAACAATTTTCCAGGTTATAGTTGGAGCTGGAGACTGTGACGTGCAAGAGCAAATACCCATGATGTGGTTTTGGAGACTGCTGGTCTGTTTACAAATCTTAACAGAGACTTTGCCACCGACCATGCCTTCTGCTGTGTCCTTATGCATTAGTCTCGCTGTTCAGACCTCTGCCATTGTCTCACTCTGTGGTTTTCTATGCCACTGCTTTTCTAGAGGCAGCCATTCACAAGTTTTGTAGTGTTTTGAGCTGCCTCGCTGTGTTCACGGTGCTAGGATCTAAAACGAAGCTCAAGAGCTTATAACTTCTAGTACTATTTTTGGTATGTTTTGTGTTCCAGGCTATCCTTGAACATTTCTGTGGGAATGGTTTTAGTATTTGCATTTTAAAGTATTGATTGATTCTGATGCCTGGGAGGACAAAATAAAGGGGATTGGAAAAAGTTCAATTACTTCTTCCAGGTTTTTGAGTAACTCATAACTGGTATTTTCGTTGGAATTATTCTGGGCTGTTTTCTTGGTAGTTAATATTAGCATTTGGCTTTCCAGATATGATCTGATTTTTTTTTTCTTCTCTTCTTGCAAGTAATTTAGCATAATTTTCAGACAGTTTTAGAAAAAAAATGCTATATGAAGGATTTTAAATTTCTGGACTTTTAACTCCTATCTGCTAGATCTCCATACTGTTAGATTGCAGTTTACAATATTACAGAGTGAATTCTGTGTTGAAGGTGGCAACATGCTTGTATTGGGAATTTGTATAATCATTCAGAGTGTTTAAAAATCCATTTAGTTCTAATGTTTTGTGTTCTTGGCACGAGTGGAAGAAGTTTGGGGTGGGTGGGTGGATAATTATTTAAAACAGACAGTACTTCATTCCAGTGAGGCAAGGTATGTCTTAGAAAATGTTGGCAGTATTTTGAAGATTAATTCAGTGCTACCAGAGAGTGCTTTCATGTGAGGCACATCTGTGGCCACCAGTTCAGAAGTGGCTCTTGTTAATATAGACTTTTTATATACCAAGACTTGCGGCATACTAGCTATTTAAAACTTGAAGACGCAAGTGAGCCACCTGTAGCAACCATATCTGTGTCAATATTTCAATTTTATCCAATTATACTGTACTGAGCCAAATAATCTTCCTTCATTCACGTGAAATTTGTGTTCTGACAAAGCTTTTTTACATAAAAATAATCTATTCTTTTGAGGAAGAATAATAGAAAGGATCTAATGCTTCTTAGTTTAATAGTTCCCAAAGTATAGTTTCACTTAAAAAGATTTGCAATATCACAATAATTTGTACAACATTTATGTAAATTTGACTACAACTTCATTTTTCTCTCTGTTGTGTAATATAATTGTAATGGCTGTTCTAAAGAAAGTGAAACATTTGTATTTAGGTACTTTATAATGCCACTTTACAAATCATGACTATTCTTTTGGTAACGTTTTTAGTGTGAGATTGGCACAGTGGGGGAAGCTTTCGCACCTGCTAGTTCACATTGCTTTGGAGTGTGGTTGCAGCTTGAAATTAAAGGTACTCCTTTAATATTCTTCTTGATGATAACCAACTGTTTTATCAATTTGGCTTCATTTTTGCTTTATATCCATGTGAATCACTTACTAATGGGTCAAATGTTGTATTACAAGGAAATCTGTTTTAGTTAGGATGTTTAGCTTGGAAGTGATACAGTTGGTTTTTTTTTCTGCTCACCAAATAAAAAAGCATATATTACTGGTGCTAAAAATAGAAGAGGTTTTTGCTTTGGGAAAAGTATGACTTAGGAAACTTAATAATGAGATTTGGAACATGTGGCATCCAGTTCCTGATGTGGAGTGACACAAGGCCATCAGTCATGTTTCTGTAAAAACACACAACTGATTCAATCCACTGTGTGTTGATGAAGTGCTTACTGACTGAATTTTAAAGCGTCTGGTTTTTCTCTTGCTGACACTTGAAATGATTCACCCACTAGTGTGTTTGGGACAAAATCAATCCCATTGCACAAATCCAGCCTCATAAAAAAGTTTGAAAAAAGGCTGCAGAAATTCACTTACAAAGTAGCATTGTGGTAAGTGACATAGCTTGCAAATTGTGATTTAGTATTCAGTAGTGTTCACAAGAAAATCCTCTAGTGGTGATTGAAATACTAGTAAATGAGTTCTTAAAATGAACATAATCCCTTTAATCTGCTGTGTTTATGGTAATGAGAAGCTATATAATTGCTTGAAAGGTACAACATAAAGACAACAATAGTTTGGAGAAATATTTTCTTTTGAGTCTGTATGATGAATGCTGTTGGAAGTTTACTAGGGTACTTGTAATAGGTGTCACTGTGAAATTCTGAAGTCTAATACTTACAACTTAATTGAAGCAAAAAGATTTTCTTCCTCATTTGGAAATAATACTTCAACCTCAGACATCTTGGGTAATAATCTGGCCTTGATAAACTTACTGTATTTTTATTGCATGTTTCACTTTTTTTGAAAAGCAAGCGTTGTATCATTTGGGTATGTCACAATTCTGTGGTTCCAAACGGAGGACTGTGTCCCACTTACTAACAGGAGACAGCCTGACCTGACTGATCATTTGATAGAGTCTTCTGATCAGTTATGGACTTACTTTCATTTATTTTTTCAAACGTGTTCAAATTCATGACTATACACCTTTCATTATGTGCAGGCCAAATTTCCTGCTTAATGTAGATACTGAGTTTTAATAGTAGCCTGCAGGAAATAATGCAAAATAATGTGGAAGTAATGCTTTTCCATATCTGTTATGCTGATCTCCTTAGATCAGAAAATCTAACAGCTGTTGGTAAAATATATTTATTTAACAAGTTATTGGAACTAGCATTATTTGGGATTCTGCTCTGTGGAGTTTGTGGGTTTTTATTCCCCATTGAGTTTTCTTTCCTTTATTCTGTGTATGTTAGTTTGCTGGGGTTTTTTTCCCCTTTCTTCCCTAACAACCATCCAGTTTTATTACTGGACCCTTTTTTTTCGTTTGTGTTTCTTCTCCACCCTCTCCCCCTTTGGAGTAGTGAGAGACTCCATCTGTTCTGAGCAGATGGGCGAGGTGTGCTGTGTTAATAGCTTGTGTTTGTGTGTCTGTGTCTTCTGCTGTGAGAATAAGCGTTTTGTGAAGAGGAGTCAGTAAAGCAGTTCTGCTTATGCCGAGTACAACCTTTTGAGTGATGATTTACGAGGAATGGAGCATGAATGTGCCTGTGGGAAGTGCTACGGGAGCCTGGGGCTTCTGCTCTCCTTTTTGTGAAGGGAGTAGTGTAAAAGAGACACCAGAAGCAGAGTTCTTTGGAGGAACATTCCTGTTGCCTTCTTTAGTCACAGCAGTCAGTTTTAGCTGGCCTTTATTCAGGTTCCACACAGTTCAGTTTTTAGGCTATTAGTGCTGTAGTATCCGCAGAATATCTCTGACCAGTTATCAAACGATATAATTTATGAGCATGGGCTTAGTGTCCAACAGAAAATGTTAGCTGAGGTGCGTAGCTAGTCAAAACTTTACAGCCAAACGTCTCAGTTTTTCAGCAAGGTACAGCTTTCTGTCAAGGTAAAAGTTTTCAAATTAATTTATGTTTTCAAATTTTAATTGGGGGAAAAAAAAAAAGGAGAGAGATGAGAAATAAATAAAAATCCTAACAAGCTTGGCTTTCAAAGAAAATGTTGGAGAGTTACATTTTTTATATTCTTTGAAGTTATTTGCAGGGGAATTTTTTTTTTTTTTAAGTTTCCTCAAGAAGATCCTTGTCAAAGCACTTGTTATCTGTGTTCACCTGATTCGTGTTAATATACATGGAATCTTTAATTATCCTGGGAAGAACAGGATCATATGTGCATAGTTCTGTATTTTGAAACTGTGTAGGTAACATATAAGGTTTTGTTTAAAGTTGTAAGCGTATTTGGGAGGTTTATTTAAGTTATTGAAATCTGTTTGGCAGGATTCACTCCTGCCTTAGTAGTTTAACATGATCAGGGGTTTTACCTGCTTAACAGGACTGCAGGGTTACAACACGGACCCTTAACAGCGCAGCGAGCAAAAGGCGGGAAACCAGGCTGGGGGCTGGTGACCACGGGCACGTCAACAACTCCAAATATGGGACCGGCCGCTTCGTCACTCTTGGCCAATTAACACCTGTCGAGTGGCTGCTGACACGCGCTTGGCCAGTCAGCACCTGCCGCGAACGGTGTGAGTGACCAATGGAATGTGGATGGCGAGCGCCAAAAAGGAGACAGGCACGGTGGGGGGACCGGGAGAGGTTATAAATCCTGTAACCGCGAACAAAGAGGGGTGCATCGTGGTGGGGTGGAGACTCCTGGCGTGCCCAGCACTTCTTGCTTGTTTATACTCAATAAATTGGAAACTTTAATTGGAATCCTGGTTTTGGGGCTTGGATTCATTTATAACACACTTCAGCCCACACAAGTGGGCATTTTCCTTGCTTTCTCAATAGCTAGGAAAAAGTAAAAAACTGACAATTTTCTTCTGAAAGCTAACAATTCATTCCCCAAGATGAGTTTTGCTCCAAAGAAGCGTTTATTATGGGGTACACTAGAATATGAACTAGGCTTTATTTTCTATTTTCCTAGTAGCTGCCTGCATGAATGTTTTTATCACATGATGTACAATAAACGTGAGGAAGAGTACCCCTTACTGGACGGAGACTTAGTTGTTGTGAAGTAAGAGCTTGCACATAGGTACTTACCTAAGAGCACCTAATGAATTTAAATAATTTTCCAAGTTTTTTTCTTTTAATTTTAAAGCATAGACAGTTTGGCTAGCTGGATTTATTTTTTTTTCCTGTATTGTGGGACATAGAACACAGGCTTCAATTGATATAAAAAAGTTTAAGGACGACTTTTAATCAGTTAAAAATACAGGTGTTTTTAAAACAGTTTATTTCAGGAGGTAAAATGCATAGATTTAAGTGCTGTGTTGTACTTGCTGCAGTGACTGCAGGTCTTTCGGATGCACCCACTGCTTGGGCAAGTTTTGCAGCCTGTTGCACTGTGCTAAACTACTGTGCAGATTAGCTAATACAATCTATAGATTAGGCTGTGTTCTCATAGTGGTGTTCATTTCAATATTTTCTATTATTTTCAGAACAACATCCAGATGAGACTTCTTGAAGGAGAAACATTTGTGGGTTTTGAGGGAATTTTGAGTTTGGTAGGGGGTTTAGGTACTGAAAAGGTGTAGATGAAAAGACAATAAATACGTCCTTTTACCTCTGTCCTCAAGAACACCAGGTTATTCTTGTTGTAGTAGGTATTGGAAGTCTTAAAATGCATGGGGAAGAGTAAATGCACTGTAAGAGTTACATTTTAAAGCCGTGATTCATTAATTTGCCACTCTTCAAACATGGCTATAACACTTTTAAAGTTTTGAGGGTTTTGTCAGCTTGCTAGTGGAAAACTCTAGATTGATTTAAGTGATTAGGGTGGTGGGGACACAAGGATTTATTTTTCAGTCAGTGAAAATTGTAAGTTATTTCCCTGAAGACAGCTGAAGCTTTTAAGGAGAGTTACAGCCAACTTCCCAATTGGCAGTTTTTTCAGAGAATAAAGCAAAGAAAGAGTTTTGAGGGTGAGAGAACACAGCCAGGCATAGCATAAAGAAGCACTTCATCAAGAGGCACTTCTATCCTCCCTCTGCTCCCATCCACATTAATTTGGGATTTTACAAAATAGATTAATTTTTGTTTAAGTATAACCCCTGATAACTCAGAAAATTTTGTAACCAAACAGGACCTTTTTCTTTATAGGTGAACAAACAGGTAAAAAGCCTGCATGATTTTTTCAAGGTAATAGAATGAATCTGTCAGAACTGGATAGAAGACTCTTGAAGAGGTGACATTTGAAACACTACACTCAGATTACTAGGCAACACCTTTTCAGTAAAAAAAAGCATTATACTTGAGTTTGCTTTTGAAAAGAAAATAAATTCCTTGTAACATCAAAGGAAAAGATGTATAGAGTGCTAGAACCCTGATGAAGGACATAGGGCTGAGGATTAACAAAAAATATTCTTTGACTGTTCTCGAAAAATATTGTACTGACTTTCAGTTCTGTATGGTTGATTCCTGGTTTCAGAATAAATGAGTTCCAAAGTACATGACTCACCACTATTTTATCCTGTCAGGGAACCAAACTGGTTTTGGTGTAGATCCTTTTCTCTTCCACTTACTTTAAATAAAGAAGAAAATCTAGTTCTCATAAAAGCAAACATCAGTTCTGGATATATATCTACATATGACAGATTAAGTTCCCAGAATCTTAGGAAGAGCAACATTAAATTTAACTTTAAGGATCTTGATCAATTTACAGGTAAAGCTCTGTTTCATATCACAAGTGGGATGAGGTATTGGCTAATAAGAAGAGAAGCTCCTTTACAGAAAATACAGGAAGAAAACAGCTTAGTATATTTGCATGCAGAAGCAAATAGAGAGAAGACAGGCTATTGCAAATTGTTGTTAGATATAGAAAATAGACTTGCAAGATATAAAAAATGGACTTGAGATAAATTCTTTTCTTTGTTCTAGGACAGTCTACAAAAGGAAGATACATAGTGTGCCTTGTCCATGCCAAAGAAAGACAAACCAGTTTCTCTTCCATATAGTAGGGGGTCCTTATTTCTTAATAGGAGAATTTCTTAAAGCTTCAATATGTCTTACTTTTGAATTTATTTCTTGTGTCTGTGTCATGTGCAGAGTGTTCAGAATAATTCAACTTTTCTATATTTGATGCTAAAGATTTATTAATATTTCCCTTTGCTCTGTCACATAAATGAACGTGTATCTGAACTCTCAGACAATATTTGAAACTGGTAGCAATTGTTATGAATAATTCCTAGGCAATTCGCATTCCCTAAGAGATTTCCCTTTAGAATCCTTTGACCGTTTGCATTCAAAAAAACCCCTCCAAATCCCAAATTCACATCTGCAACAGTTATTCCTTCCTTACAACCTAATCTTTAGTTTGTAGCTGTTTAGTTTTAATTTTCTTCAAATCGTAAGTAGAAGGAACTCAAAGATTTTTGTTGAGTGTTTTATTTATAAATGTTGAGGATAAACTAACATCCACTGAACAGATGAGGAAAAGAAAAGAGAAGCAAATTTGTAGTCTAAGGGGACTTTTCACAGTATATTTATTCAGACAGCGCAGGATCAGACAAGGCTATAAGGATTTCTCAAAGGTGGAATTATTAATTTTTAATGGATAAGTTGTAAACCAGTGCTCGTGGTTGCTGTTGCTTTTTTCACTGGAGTGTATTTTTTACTTCCCATCCAACAACAGCAACTAAATGTATATTTCTATTTTTATGCTTAGATGTTTTTTCTCACAGTGTTAGCCACTGATTAATGTGTAGAATGTGGAGCTGGGATTTAAGGTTTGTGGAAACATTGAGATGTATTAGATCTAATGCTGTTCCTATTTTTATTGCTGAATCTTTACTGCCTCTAATAGAGATTATTTTAATTCTGTGTTTTTCTTGAGGTTGATTAATTAAATGAGACACTTCTCGCCTCTGTAGTCTGCCAGAGCCTCTTGTGATCTTGCAGGTACTCTGTTAGGAGAACTTCAAGGGTATCTAAGGTCCATTATGAAAGATTGTGGAGGAACTCGGTCAACCTCTTGTTCTTTTTTTTTTCTTTTTTGATGTACCCTTCAATTCAATGATGACTAGTTTTGTAAATTGCCAGCACACTGGAGAGTTCTGGCAACAGATGTCTTATTTATATGTAAAGAAGTACCGTATCCCAAGGAAATAATACTTTTTTTTTCATAGAATCAATGAATAATTAAATTAGAAGAGAGCCCATCTGGTCATCTGGTCAAGCCTTTTTTGCAAAGCAGGTTCAGCCACAGGTTGCTCAGAGCTTTGCACAGTTATGTTTTGAAAACTTCCAAGGATAAAAACTTCTGTGGCATAACCTCTCTAGGAAAGCTTTTCCAGTTTTTGTTGCAGTGTTGTGGTTTTGAAATCTGTTCTCATTCCTGGACACCAAGGACACCAAAGGTGATGTTCTGAGCTACCAAAAAGTCTCTGCAGAGGTATGAAAATGATGTGTGAAGAGGGACTAGAAAGGAGTCAAGCATGTCACTGAATCTATAGCATCATCTCTTATCTTCATATGGGGGGGTGGGGTGGGGGGGAAGGGAGATGCTTAAGGCAATGGGTGATTGCTTGGAAAAAATCTCCACCATCCGTTGTCAGACTTTTTTTCTGATGTTGTCTCTTCATGCAGAGAAAGAACAGAGGGACTGATCTGTTTTAAGATGATTTTTGCATCTTCCAGCAGAAAATTGGCATCTGTAATTTGGGCCACTTTTCATTGTTATGATCCAGAACGACAGTTTCGTTCTGACTGTCATCCCTGTGTGGGAGTGACAAGGGCATGTTGCTAGAATTTATACATTTTCATGGTAATTTACAGTTCCTTCTTGAATAATTTAATTATTTTGAGACCCCCCTATGACCCCAAATTCAGATGTTGTATGTGGCATCTTCTCATGGGAGCTGACAGGCCAGAAGTAGCAAAGTGGGACTTTGTCCCACCTGGAAATTACATCAGAATATTCTGCAGAGTGGCAGCAGATCAGCTGTCTAGAAAATTTCCTGAGCACCAGGGAATTTCCTATTTGAATAAGCTAATGAGTTGTGTTTTACTGTTTCTGACACTGTTAACAGTCTTCTACCACAGTAAAGTTAAACTGACCTTGTTGTTCACAGCAAACTAGTGCTGTGATGCTTCTTAGAGCTATTGTTCCAGACTTTCAACAAAATTATTTCGTTGCATACACTAGACTGCTCATAAGTTCAACTAAGAGAAGTGGCTTGGACACTGGACGCTTACAAGTGGCCTTTGTTACGTGAGGTAGCCCAGATATGCAAGGGGCTGTGCCCTCAGCTGATTTGGACTTCTTTGAGGAAGGATGGCTGGCTGTCACGTTTTCTGTGTGAAATTCCATTGGTGAAGCCATAATATATGAGTTTTTTCTATTCAGTTTTCCAGTTTTAGTGATTTCAAGACGTATAAAGACTGGAAAGCCTGGATAACAATAATACAAATTTGTTCTGCTTTTGCTGAATTCTATACTGTCTTTATTATACACTTTTTCAAAGAATTAAAAATTTTCTACCAAGGAGCTCTCTTTCAAGACCCTACTGAAAAACACTTTTTTGGCCCATTAAAGATAACTGTACAGTAACCATGATTATGTTGGGTTGTGTAAACAGCTGATACTGAGCTTGTGCTGATTTCCAAAGCTAAAGGGAAAGTCACTTCCTGTCTTTTATGTCTCTTCCCCTTCGGATATGTCACATTTCTGCAGTGGAAAAGGATCAACACAACCAAATCTCTGTTTTGAGGATTCCAAAATTTCCTGAAAATTATGAGGGAAATTCTCCCTGGTTATTGTATTGAAAAGTTTATTAATTACTTCTGCTATCGTCAGGCCTTTTGTTTCAAAGACCCTTCAAAGTATTAAATTATTGAATTATCTCCAAATGATTAGAGCACTTAGCATGTACTTCCCAGTGCACAGTACATGCTTCAGGCAATTGCTATTTTTATTTTAAAATCTGTGAACTGTGGTAGGAGTTTCCTTTCTCCCTGATTTAGCAAATTATGAATGTGGTATGGTCTGATTTCTCTATCTTCTCTTGTCTTTGTATGAACAGAAGATGCAAGACTTCCATTTCTGATTTTATTGTTGTTATCTTGCTTCCTCCCTGACAATTTTTCCTTGTAGTGCTTTTTCTAGATACTTTCTCCACTTACTGGCATGTACTTTTCTTTTGTGCATCAGGGAATTAGTTTATGCTTGGTGGTTTGGCTTGATCTTAAAAGATGGAGACAAAAGCCCTTGTGTGAACTGGTTATTTGTTTTTTTAAGGTCCACATGATTTTTCCTGTTACTTACCTGATGTCAGAAGTGATCTTGTCCACAGAAGCTAAAGGGCCGTGACTCTGACCTTTTTAGCTAGACTAAAGGAAGTCTAAAGCTAAAGTTTCCTTTTTAGCTTTAAGAAGTACATGGTCCTCGGCCTGGCTTTTTAGGCCAATTCAATTTGACTGGTTTGTTCTATGTTGTAAACCTTCTCACTCAAATCCATGTGTTTCACAATAACTCTAGGTGGTTCTCTGTGCGGAGCCTGAGTTAGTGTGGATTAAGCTGAAATAGCAGGTTGAGGCTTATGGACAGCCACTCCTCTGTTAGAGTTCACCATCACAGATATTTGCAGGAGTAAAGTAACCTGAGTGGAGACTCCTTGACAACACCGTGGCATGCATCCAGATGCTTCTTAAAACCTTTCAATGCTGGCCAGATCTTTGGAACAGCTGTTGTCTGTTTAATGAAATTTGAAGCTATTTACTGTGTATTTATGAATATTGTAAGTCAAATGAAGCACTCTCAAGTGTGATTGAATGTGTTCTTATCTTGTCATTGGATGTTTATCTTCATTTACTAACTTTGTGGTTTTTGCTCTGTTTGTGTCTCTTCTATTTTTCTTTTCCAGAATACAACACATTTTCAGATGCATTGAAAAGATCCTGTAGCCAAAAGAAGAACTCTGTATTCAGTCAGCGAACAGATGATGCGTCCGCTGCTCAGTACTTTCAGGTAATGACACTTCTGTGCCAGTTCGTGAAATCTAAGTTGCGGTTGTTTCCTTGACCTTAGTCACCCAGTGAGTTAGAAAGATAGCTTAGGTTTATTCAGAGATTGGTCAAGACCTTGGTAATTTAAGTACCAAGTAATTTAAGGTAAGATTGATAGAAGATGGGCTTTATCTTTTTTTCTGGTTTTCCTCTCCTCCTTTCCTTTTAGTTTTATGGCTGGCTGTCTCAACAACAGAATATGATGCAGGATTTTGTGAGAACGGCCACTTACCATAGAGCTATCCTACAGAACCACATAGATTTTACAGACAAGGTAAGCTCTGTTAAGAGTCTTAAATGTTCCAGTATACTGCTTAGGCTCTAAACTTCAGCTTGCCTTGTAGAGCAACACTGATCAAACTGGAGCCTTTTCTCACCTGGGACTTGGTACATGAATATACTAATTCATGTGTGCTTTATATTACTAATTTTATTGTCAAGCACATGGATGACAGTGCATGATGGTGATGGTACATCCTCAGGATGAATGGTGCCAAACATGAGCCACAAATTCCTCTGCTGTCTCTGTGGACAGTATGTATTTCTTGCCATTTTGGGCTGTTATCATTCCCATTTGGCATCTTGGACCTCATACACAATATTAGTTTCCTTATCTTAACTGTTGACTTGCCTATTTGCTGTTATGCCATATAGTCTCTTGCAAATACCTGCAAAGTTTATGTCTCTTTTGTGGAGGTCTACACTAGGTTTTTGCATCCCACAGTCAATACAACTGAGCAACCACATAAGTGGCTGCTGTGGCTCCATTTGTACAACACCAAGATTTGGAAACAGAGCAGGAACTTACAACTTCAGATGCCAAACTCATCTCTAAAATATATATATACATCTTGAAGACCACTGTAATGGATATAACAATGCTTGTTACTTCTTTATCTAGTCCTCCGTCTCTCACATTGTCTAAATCAGATACTTCAGCAAAAGACAAAAGAACTTACACTGGGGAGATGTAGGATAATCTGCCTCCCAGCCACAGGTGAAGTCATTTTCGAATTTGATTTTTTGGGGCTCCATGAAATAGAAAGCATAGGACTAGTATATTTTACAATATTTTTTTTTTCCTATTGCAGTTAATCACTCTAACCAGAGACTTTCTGACCCTCTGTAGGACCAGTCACCACGCACTCTCTTCTCTGATACCACCCTTCATACAGCAGCAAACTTCATAATATAATGACATGTGGAAAAGTATCTCCTTTAGTTAGATGTTTAATTTATCAGCTTTCCAATGCTGTTGTTTTACTCTTCTGTTGAGAGGCAAAGGAGGATTGAAGTTCTGATTTTCTTTATATTGTTACTCTATTGTGTCAAGTTGTCTCTTCTTACATAGTCTTACTTCTGAGGTCAGTTTTCTCAGTCCTTCCCGTCTTTTTCTCTATGAAGAAAGTGCAAATGCTCTGTTACCATTTTTGCCCTCCTTCTCAGTGTCACCTTTAATTCTGCAGCACCTGTTTGGAAAAGGATTGACAGGAGTTACGCATGGTAGTGCAGACAATGCCATACAATTAATTCATGTTGCAGAATTCTGACTTCCTAGTTATTCTTTACTTCTCAAAAATTTTTCTTTTTTTTTTTTTTTTTTTTTTCTGGGATTGCATCTGTCCATTGAGCATTGATCTTCACCAAAACAATTCATAGTGGTGCCTAGGCTTGTTGTTGTTTGTTGATGATGATGGTGATGATTAATTTAGAACTTGAATGGTACATGAATAATTCATATTTTCCACAAAGTTATATAGTCAGCACTGAGTTTAGTTTATCTGTGCATTGTCCAGTGGCCTACCTTCGCTAGCTTTCTCTGCTCTTTAGTCACTGGACGTTGTGTCATCTGCATATGTTGCTATGACACTGCTCACCGCTCTTAATAAAATAATAAAAAACATAAATATGAGACAACATGTGACCTTCTGTAAGCAGATAGGCAGTTTGTAAGCAGCAGCCTAGCAGGAATATTTTATAGGTCTTAGAATGTCAGCTGAGACCACGTGAGCTCTGTTTATCATGTTTGGGAAGCAGACTGCAAACAAAAACAATGGAGAAAATGAAGCTGCTATTATTTTTTTTTTCACCTCATAATTTGTTTTTGTTTTCTCTCCTTTTCCCTTCCTTTCTCTCATCTTTCCGTGTGCTTGGCTTTTCTTCAGCAACCAAATAGTTAGACTATTACAGGCTGGATGTTGTTGGCCACCTACCTAGAAAATGATCTCCCTTTATCCTGATTCTATTGAGAAATGGCAATTTTCAGAATAAATATAGCTGAAAAAATTGAACTACATACATTGCGGCAAAATGCTTTCCCATGAGAACCTGAGAAATCCATTGTGCTGAGACTTGATCTGTTGGAAATACGGCAACTATATTTATCCTACATCCAGAAACTATAAGACAGGCAGAAACATGTAATGATGGCAGTGAGGAGGTAAAAAAGGCAGAAAGGACATAATTATTTTGAAATTATTTTGATACCTCCATTATTGGAAAAAGTTTTATTCAATTGCTGTTTGTCTTATTGTTTCCTACCTCCTCTGCATCCCCCCAATGTATTTGTTTAGCTTTTCTGCCTAATTCACTACATTCTTTTATGATTTATTATACAAATATTTTTGCCTATAGTGAAGGGATTTCAGGTGATAAAGTACATTTTTTTTTTCTTATTTTAGGCTTTGTTTGCTGTTGAAAAAATATCTGTATGAGAAAGAGCAACAGGTAATCTGAGTTGTGCTGGACACAATTCTGGACCCTTTGAGAGGGTTCTTGGTGACAAATTCAAACACTGTCAGAAGTAAGCTACTTTAGGACAAACTGGGAGTAGTGCTTGGATTGACTATTTATATGTATTGAAGCTTAAAAGAATAATAGAACAAGAGGTAATGGTTTTAAAATAGAGGGAGGTAGATTTAGATTAGATATTAGGAAAAAAAATTTTACAATTAGGGTGGTGGAATACTGGAACAGGTTGCCCAGAGAAGTGGTGGAAGCCCCATCCCTGGAAACATTCAAGGTCAGGTTGGATGGGGCTCTGAGCAACCTGATCTAGTCAGGGATGTCCCTGCTCCTTGCAGGGGGGTTGGACTAGATGGCCTTTGAAGGTCTCTTCCAACCCAAACTGTTCTATGATTCTGTGAATAAGGAGAACTCATTCAGAATCTAATGAATCTGAGGCTGAATTCTTCACATTAATATGGTAATTCTTACAGGCATATATTCCTTACTCTTAAAAGGAGTCACCTTAGAGAATTCACTAATTATTTTAGTAAAATTTTGTCTTAGATTTTGAATTGTTATAGAGCCAAAAGAGAGAGTTCAGAGTGTCTTAATTGGTTGTGCTAAAAAAAGGCTAATAACTGAATTTCACAGTAGCAGGGTGTAATGCTCTTTCAAACTGAGTAAAGGCTGACACATTTCTACTTCTTTTGAAAATAAGTCTTAAGATTCTGAATTTTCTCATTGTAGTCTATTTATGAATAGTTTACTTAAAAACAAAGCAACTAGAATTAGGATATCTCCAAAGATCCCAGATAAAGGATCACAAAAATTAACCATTCACATTGTGCAAAGGCACATGCTAAAAATATATATGTATTTTTTCTGTATGTAGTCTTGCTGATGTATAGTAATTTTGAATTTTATATATATATATATAAAAATGCCATCGTAGGTATATGACATTTTTGCTTTTAGATTTATGTTTTCACTCTTGTTTCTCTTCCTTGTTTGACCTCTTCCCCCTACCCCTTTTATTCAGAAGTGCTTTTCAGGACTCTGGTTGTGCAGGTACTCAAGCATGCAAGCATATTTGCACATGTGAGTAATTGCCATTAAATTCATATTAGGAAAGCTATTTATCTGTGTAGGTAAAAGCAGGAGCAGTACTGAACTGTCATCAAGAGGGTAGGGTGTGGGTTATTCCTGACTCTGATTTCTGATAATTGCTGAAGTAGCTGTATTCACATTTCAAAACAACTACTGAAGCACGTACAATCTACCACCTTTTCTCTCAATGTGCATGACATCATCATCACCCAACTATCTGTTATTTATTTTAAAATTCTGCTTTTCAGAAAGATTCATACTAGTACCCTGTATTGTTATTTCACAGCACTTTGTCTCAGTGACTGCTCATACAGCCCTGTGAGGATGCTCTTCTTATCTAGAGGGAGCAAGGCTTTCTGTAGGAGATGCCAGCGATAACAATGCTGGCATCTTGGGGAGCAAAGTGTGCTATTGCAGGTTCATTGGATTAAAGTAATTTAGGGCAGAAAGAACCTCTGGACATCTCTAGTCCAAACCTCTACTGAAAGGAGGGACAACTAGACTAGTTTACTTAAGGTCTGTCCAGTTACATTTTGAATAGATCCAAAGATGAGGATGCCACAGACTCTGTAGGCAATCTGTTCCAGTGTCTGACAACCCTCTCAGTGAAAAGGTATTACTATATCTGTTGGAATTTCTTATGTAATGACTTCTGTCCGTTGCCTCTTGTCCTATGACTATCTCCTTCAGGAAGAGTTTTTCTCAGTTTTCTCTGAACACCCATTAAACAGATGAAGACAGCAATAAGCTCTCCTGATAGCCTGCCTCCTCTTGTTAAAACTAGACAAACCGATTTCTCTCAAGCCTCTCTTCATATGTCATGTCCTCCAGCCCCCTAATTATCTTAGAGGTCTTCCATGGGGCTTGCTGCTGTATGTCACTGTCTATCTTGTTCTGAGGAGATAAAAAATTGACAGTTCCCCAAATGTCATCTTAAAAATGGCCTTTCCCTGACCTCTGGTGGTTGCACTCTTGCTAATACAGCCCACTATGCAGTTGGTGTTCTTGGCTGCAAGGGCTGGCTCTTATTCAGTTTGTCGTCCATCAGGAGGACCCTTAGGTCTCTTTTTTTTTACACAGTGTCTGTAATAGATGTCTACCTTAATAATATCTGTATCCCTTCCCTGTGTCTTCTCATCCCTACCCATAGCCTCTCAGCTAGCTCATTGCCTGTTCCCAAAGATCCATGCACTTGAGTAACCTCTCCTCCTGAGCTTCCCAGCCTGTCCTTTCTGACAGCCTGTAGCCATCCATTGTAGCAGTAGAGGTGCAAGTTACCCTACCATGTCCCTGTAATTCTTATGAGATGAAAAGTGTGTGTCTGTGCATGGACTTCAGATTCCTTGTTTCCCATGCTGTGTGTGCTTGCCTACATGGATCTCAGATGGCTCCCCTGTCATGCTGCTTTTACAAGAGGTACATGGGGACCCTCTATTTTACTGTCTCCTGAACGCTTCCTCTCATGCCTTCATTCCTCGTCAGGCTACAATGACCTCCAACATGTACCTAGTTTTTCAGCCCTCCTTCTTAGGTTAGAAAACTGATGGCAAAGATACTCCCATGCCACTTTTTTAGATAGTCCTTGTCTCTCATCAGCAGTCTTAATTGCTCAAGAAGGTACTGCACTCATGAAAGCTGAATTTCTGTCTGTGATACCAGCTACACAGCCAGGTGTTGATGCTCAGGGCTTTTGCCTCTAAAAAGTATCTATGAAAATACCGACTATCTCCTGTTCAGCCACACTGATGGTTTACAGTCTGCTCCTCTCCACCCACTGCTTCCTACCTGGTGGCTCTCTGCAGCCAGAGCCCACCTCCACCATTGATCCCAGCCTCAGGGAGAACCATCAGCCATTCCATGTGGCCCAGCACCCACACAGCAACATCCTCCCTTACAAGTTGTGTCCTGGATCAAGGTCTCTGGTGTGCCAAGGGCTGTTGACCTAGCAAGTCTTACAGGGCATACCTGTGCCTTCTGCAGCCTCCAGCAATTCCCACACTGTGTCACGTAGGATTTGTGAGCCCCTTTTCCCCTTGCATCACTAATTACTGGACAAATGCTACCTCTGTGTCAGCTGCTTCAGTTTGCTGTGCCCATTTTTGGCTTCATTAGAGTCTTAATGTGGGTCAGGAGTGAGCTTCTGAAGTGAATTTATATCATGGCCACTCAGGGTGATTCAGTTCACTTTGTTGAGTGGTCTCAGAGTAAGCAAGCTGGATTAATTTTGGATGAAACTGAACTGGACTAAGCTAGAAGAAAATCAGACTAGAGTTAGTCTTAGTAAATCATCCAGGAAAAAAAAATGTTCCAATATAGCTGTATGACCTGCTGATGCAGACATAGCATAATACAGTATAGTGTAAAAAATGGCATCAGAATTACGTCTGGTGCAAAATGCCGTACTTCTCCATTGAATTTTTTATGTTGAACTTCAGCAGTTAACTCTTCTTATACTTTCCACATATGCAGAGAGAAAACATTATTGTATTTGTGGTTCCCATTGGATATTGAGAAATAGTCTACCAAACCTTCTGTTAGACCTATGGTTCAATGAAACTGGCCTTGACTTGTCATTGTCTCCCTCCCTTCTTACATAACTGATAGTTACGTGTCACCTGCTGTTCTGAAGAGCTGGTTCTTCTGGGCATAGGAGCATATACAAACACCTGCCAAAGCATAGAAGCAACTGGATCTGTGACAGACTGTCCCCTGCGATATAAAAAATGAGCTTAATAAGATTTTTCACTAGGAAAGAAAATTAGGAAAGGCAAGGTTCTGGCTTCTATGTTGAACTTCTGAAATATCAGAAGCAATGTTAATTTATTTTGCAGTAAAATACTTCTGTAACACAGATTTATATTATCTACAACAGATTCAGGCCACGTGTGATAGAGTGCATTGTTTAATACATAACATAAATGTCATGTAGACTAACTTTTGGGGAGTGGAACATGCCCTTCATTCTAAGACATTATTCTGTCAAAACTGTTTTGAGTACACAAAATTTTCTCGTTGTGTTTTTTGAAGCTGGAAAGCACTGTGCATCATATGGGAAGCTGGGGTAGAGAAGCAATAAAGAACAGGGGCAGCTGGTGGTTACTAAGCTGCAGTATTACTCTGAATCTGTATTATATTTAACCTTCTCTGCTCTTGACTGTTGAGATTGGATCAGGGCTGTAGCTTGCTTTCATGGTTGAAGTGCCTTGAAATCTGTAGGAGGTTTCAGTTCCAGGTGGCTTAAATCACCTGACGGGCTTGTGAATTTCACATCTTGAATCAAAATTTAATGAGAATTTCAGCCACAGGGACTGGAAAAGTCTTGCTCCTTGTTTTCAGTCAAGCACAAACCCATACGAGGAACCCAAATGGTGAACTGTTCGATGAGATTTTTCTCAAAGCTGCTATTGAAATGTTGGGGAAGCCAGGTACTGGTATTAGCCTAATTGTGTTGGGCAGTATAAAAGTGGCCTTTGCATCAAAGATTATATTAATCATGTCATTCAACCATTTCTCCGGAAGTTAGCTTCTCTTTCCATGTACAATGCCTCTGCAGCATTGTTGAGTAACCTGTAGAACAGAACAAAGCTAGGAACTAGAGATTTGTCTGGACTGTTGCGGCAGTCATTGGCTTTACATTACACTATACATTGAAAAAAGATTTTTGACCCTTTGAAACATTTTAGTCAACATTTTGGCTTACAACAAGTGAGCCAGCTGACTAATGGAGAAAATGAGAAAATGAGGCTTTGGGATTTGTGTTTGACTGGGGGCCTTTGAGAGACACCACATCAAGCAGTGCAATTAAAAGTCTAATACTAACATCAGCAAGCTGAACTAATACTTGAACAAAGATACATAGTTTGATTTTATCCAAGATACTTCCACATCACAGAATGATTTTTCATTCAGAAAGACATGATTCTGTAGTCCTTCAAATAATTTTTATTGTCATGTCTTCCCTCCCTCCCCAGTGTATTCAGACTAGACTTGTTTTTCATATTTGTCTCCTAAAGAAACTTCCTTACAAAAATCTATTTCCTACAAACCATAGCCATGTATTTACACATTAAAATAATTCACAGTCTTTAAAAAATATGCTGTTGCTGCTGAGATAAAATTCTTCATTAACAAACTCTTTCACTTTTTAAGTGAAATTAGGAATGTTTTTGCACCATGCCAAACTTACTAAATGCAAGGTATAGCTATGAAAATTCAGTTACTTAAAGAAGGTATCAGGAAGTTACTTTTAGATTATTTTGTTTCTTTTGGTCTGCCTTTTGTTTTCAAGGTGGTCCTAGATGTTGGCTGCGGATCAGGAATCCTTTCATTTTTTGCAGTGCAGGCTGGAGCTAGAAAAGTCTATGCAGTTGAAGCCAGTTCAATGGCAAAATATGCAGAGGTAAGTGTTTTTCACCTGAGCAAAGTGTTAGAATGGTGTTGAGTGAAAATGTTAAGACATCTGGAACTGTGCCTCAAAAAGGCTAATGCTGAAGGCTTCAGTGTGATTTTTCTAAGAAGTCAGGTCTCTAATGGGCAACACTTCCTGGAAGGTCATTTTTGGAAGTATTCTAAATGTTCTAATGTGTCAAATAAATAAACCATGTGGTTGTTGTTTCTCTGAAAAATGGTGAACAGTCGTAACTGTGATTAAACTTTTCACTTTCAGAACGGAGGAAAAAAATTAAACCAGATATAGTTTTCATGGGTTCTGTGCAAAAACGTTTGGGTGGTTTTTTTCCTAAGAGTCTTTGACATCTGTGTGATCAGATACTTGAGTTAGTTTCCTGCTAAGTGTGATCAGTTAGGTCTTTCAACCTTTTTATGAAACTGTGTTTTAGGGTTTAAAAAGGATGTGGCTGAAGAACACTCAGTTTTAAAAGATATTTTTTAGACATTGTTTTTTCTAGGCATTGTAATTTGATTTTTTAAAAATTGAGCCCTCAAAGTGGTATTGGTAACTTAATGTCTTAGAAGTTCACTTCCTAAAAAGTGCTAATCCTAAATAGCAGCAGGAGCAAAAATCTGGATTTTTTTTCTCACAGTGTCTGCTTACTTAGGTGAACATCAGAATGTGTGTGGAGAAGTGTGAGCGCTATCATTACGAATTTTGTCAACACTGATTGCCTCTAGCTGAATTTTAAAAATAGTTTTAAAGTGGAAGAGGGTAAAAAGTGGTGGAGGATTTTTCATTGCATACCTAGAAAAAGTTTGCAGTATCTAGGTGGTAATTTTTCTTTTTGCTTTACTGATCTAGAATATAAATGTTCATGAGCAGCATTAGGAGTCCATATTTCCTCTAAGTCCACACAATGAGTGCGCAGCGGTTCAGCGTAAGTTCCTCTCGTATGCCCAGATGCAGCAATCCAGTCTTGCTCTTGGTGAAGGCTGGTGAACACCATTTGTCAGTTGTGACATTGTGAAAGAAATGCATGGCTATTGGAAATTGAGGTAATCTGTTTAGTTCCTAAAGAAGAAAATGTGGATACTAGACATTTTTATTTCTCTCCAGATAGAAGTACTTATTAATATATAAAGTCTTTATATTTTTAATTCCAGCTTAAATACAGGGCTCCATAATCTCTCCATATACATTTTGTATTAACTTGTGTATTGAGGAAAAGTGTCATTTCATACAGTCATTTTCTATTTCTGCCTTATTTGTGTTGTTATGATAAATGTTTTCTTATTATGTGTGTGTTACTTCTGGAATTGGCGAGGATGTACTGGCCTAACTGAGCATATATGTACTGAAAGAACATTTCTATTTTCTTATTATAATTTGTATAATTAGAAAGATTCTTCATAATTAAAGGGAATTTTTTTTTTCTCATAGCTATCATTTTGTCAGACCTATCAAAAGCATTAAAAATTTTAATATATGGAAGGTGTCTCTCAGAGAGAAGAGTCGAGGATGGTTCTTGTTTCACACAGGATTTTGTAAACAGATATGATTTTGTGCAATATCTTTGTTTCATGACAGACAGAAGTTTTATTTGTGAAAGCATAATAAAAAAAGAAAAAGAGAACTTGCTTTTCCTAGTAGTACTATACCATGTAGTTATGAGTATAATGTATATGTTTTTTTAACCTTTTGGTCACAGGTTTGAACTTGACTCCATTCAGAAGCAAGCAAAATCAGTAGTGGTGAAATGGCACATGCTGCATCTGTAGTGTATCAAATATTGTGTATTTTTTTGATGTGGTGTAAATGTGAGTAGTATATCTGGCAACTTACTGGTAGAGAAATAGCATTAATCCATTGATTTTAGAAATTGAATTACTTTTCTCCTGGGTAGGATTAAGTGCAAAACTACTTAAAACTATGATTGATAAAGAAGAGTAGATAACCTTTGATTGATAAAGAGAAGTAAAGAAACTTAAGCAGCAGTAGACACTGGGCAATACTGGCTAAAATGTCATAATCTCAGTTTGATAATACATAGATTTTTGGTCATTTCCTTCTCCAACTACTTAACCAAATGCGACTCAGTTTGTATAAAAATTATAATAGGCTTCTACAGTCATTATTTCTTGTGAAAACTTTATGAACTATATTGCAGATCAGCTGATCTACTAACACATAATATGTTTTAAGAATTTAAGTTTACTCAATATGAAGATGCTTAGCCTTAGGTATACTATATGTCATATCTTAATATTCCACAGCGGGATTTCAATAGTATGGTTTATCAAGTATATAGATTGTGAGAAGAGCATTACTTTTCATCCATTTCTTCTCTCCTTTCTGTGTGGATTTATTATATTTTTAATCTGTTTCAGATATGTGTAATAATGATGAATGTGAGATTAGTGAGTCTTGTTCCTTTTAAACATTTTTTTTTCTAATTTAATACAAAACACTTGAAAGCAATACGATGAACTACTGACTGAAGTAATTAAACAATGCAAATTAATCCTGTAATACTTTTTTACTGAGAGATTTGTTGGCTTTAACACTAAACTCCTCCTTATGGTTGGAGGCTTAGTTTGAAAGAATGATGTTAAAAATTTAGTACTACAATGCAGAAATCAGATGTCTATTTGACAGTGTTGAAAACTGTGTACTGTGTACAGATGTGCAATGGTAGAATATCTTGAAGGTGTGTTGGAGAGAAAATTCATAGCAGCTGCGGTATTAGAAACGTACTGGCTATTTTTTCCTGTTTCAGAAACATGAGAGGAGAGGGAAACCCTGTGAATCTTTATCATGACTCTGCACCAGTTTTTCTTCTGTTCTCTGACTCCATGTTTTGCATAAACAACTGCTGTCACGTGCCGTCCATGGTAGAGAAAGAAATTTGAAACAGATCTTGCCTAACAAACCAGTTTGTGTAATAGGGCGGAAATTGTGTAGACTGAATGACAGCCAGTGCTCTTCAGTGGTATGTGCACAAAATGTGAGATGAAAGCAATCTCAATCTGCTAATTTCACCATTGCAGTAAATCCTTTGCCCAAAAAAAAAGTGGGGAGCAGAAGAAATAAGTCTGAAAGTAACTGGTGTTGGTAGTTGTTTCTTGTCTGAACAGGAAATGTGATTCTAAGCAGCTTATCTGGGACCAAGGAGAAGCATTAACATTGAACAGACTGGAAAAAAACATGTATGTAGAGCATGTGGGTAAACAGAAAGAAAGAACTATTATGCATGAGGAAAATGTGATTGTATTGTGGAGGTCAGCTAGTGATGGGATCTTGAAAAGTAAAAATAATTGCTTCTGACGAAATGCTTGTCTGTCTGTTATTATATAGGACACGAATAGTGGGTTGTTACATGTAAGACTGCTATTTAATCTGTTGCAATAGCCAAATATGAGGGAATTAATTTAATGAAAGACAATTAACCTTGAGTGGACTGTGTTATGACACCCGATGACAGTGCTTAGGTATGGATGAACTCAGTTTGCTGCAAGACACATAACGGGAATTTAGGAAAGTATTTAATACGCACTTTGGGCAGTCCTGCAAAGATTCTGTGGCAAGCTCCTTAATGTTTGTAGTTATTTGCTATGTAGTGTTTAGGTGATACTTGTGTGCACCTTACTATCTTCTGTGCAATAAACAAATAAACTGCACCTGTTTGTATTTTCTGTTAGGTAGATTAAAAGATGTTAAGTGTATTTAATTATGTGGTAAGTTGTCTGCTCTCTCATCTGGTATGTCAGATGCTATGTGGTGAGGTTTATATGGTATGGGGAGAATGCATAGTGAAAACTAAAAGAGAGTAGATTCAGACTAGATATAAGGAAGAATTTTTTTCTGGAGAGGGTGGTGTGATACTGAAAACAGGTTTCCCAGAGAGTTGCTGGATGCCCCATCCCTGGAAACGTTCCAGGCCAGGTTGGACAGGGCCCTGAGCAACCTGATCTGGTTGGAGATGTCCCTGCTCCTTGCAGGGGGGTTGGACTACATGATCTTTAAAGGTCCCTTCCAACCCTAACCATTCTATGATTCCTTGTATTCTTTGAAACTAGTGTATAATAAATATATTAGAATTAGTATAAACATCTAATTCATACACTCTTAGTTTTCCGCTATATTTAAAAGGATTGGCAGTTCAGGTGAACTCTAAAGTGTGGACCAAGCCCTGTGTTTTAAGTTCTATTTTAAGTGTAATTACTCCTGCCCCTGTTAGGTGAGGTCAGAAGAGTGACTTACAATTTTGGATAAATGCAGCTGATGCTGAGGTGCAAAATCTGAGCAGGTGGAGTTGTATAAAGCTTCCTTGTAGACTAACTCTACTAATTTCACTTTATTTGACAGCTGCATAACTGTACATTTATCTATGGCAATTGATGATTACATCTAATTAAAGGCTGTGTCACATTTTTGCTCAAGGGCTTGAGTGGTCCATCTGTCAGTCTTGCTGTTTACTTTTGAAAAATGGACAGAGAATGTGTATGTCAAATTAACTTTATATTTCTGTTCTGTATTTCAGTATTAAGGATGCTGTCATGCTGTTTCCTGTTTTGGCAAGGTTTCATATAGTAGTGCTTGCACAGATTCTTTTAAATCTATGTGAAATATTTTGATCTGTTTGCCAGCTTTGGGAGTCCTTTGGGAGAGATTTTTTTGTTTTTGTTTTCAGAGTTTTGTTTTTGTTCCGTGAGGAATTTTACAGAGGTTTTTTTTGGTCTCCAGAGGAAACAGACTCTTGATGTTCATTAGGGAAGGATCAACATGTAAAACATTTTATGATATTTGGTAGTGTTTCATGATATTTCTGGGACCAGTCATATGGAAACGGCTTGAATTATTCATAGCTTTGTATGATCAATAACATGCATTACCAGGCTTACAGAACAGTTGGGCCTCTTCTTGTGTCCCTGTTTCACTGGGTAAGAGATCTGTTGTATTTGAATATAAAACTGGGCCTTTCATGTGCAGAGATGCAGAAGTTTCTGCTCATCTGTATATATTACAGAGATCAGTTTTGATCTGATTTTTATCAGACAAACTCTTCCTGTCTTACCAAAGACTTTTGAACATTTAATTTTCGTGAATGCTGCATGAAAAATGGTAAATTAAAAAATAGCTAGAACACCAGCATGGTCACGTTTGGTGGCATACTGATTAACTCATTTGATGTGAGTGCATATAGTAGATACAAATTCAACTGTTTCTATTTTGGTTCAAGGTATCAGATTCATCCTCCATCACTGTAATCTTGCCCTGCTTTCAAAGTCTTGTGAAATTCAGGAGAATCATGAGAGAGTGCAGCTGTTGAAAACAACACACTCCTTTCCGTCGTTGACAAAATGATAAGATACTGGGTGGGATTATCCTATTTTCCCCTGGATTTTTTTTCCCTTCACTAAACCTATGAAATATTGAAACTACTTCACTCCTTTTGTTCAAACACATCATGCTGACCATAACTTGGTGATTTCAGGAATTTATGAAATGCTGTGTGGGAGGTGAAAACATTGTCAACACACCCACTCAGATCTATCTTCTGGCCTTTTGCCACAGATTTGCTATTGATTGCCAAAGGCACTGAGTCAAAATGCTCTGTTGCTGTCACCCTTAGCTGCTTGTCCTTCATTTGCGAGTAAGATTTTTTTTTTAAAAGGCACAAAAATTGCTAATATTTTAAAAAGAAGCTTCAATTTAGTTTAGTAAAAACAGCAAGCTGTCAAGATGGAGATATAGGTTGGTGTATATCACATATTTCACATGGTTATGGTTTGGCAACAATTTAAGATTTATTAATGGTAAATCAGAGGTTGAATTTAGCAGCACTTAATCATTAACCGATTTAAAGGTTAACAAAGTGATTCAATGGAATATGTTATGATTAAAACAGTGACTTAATTAGAGATTCGAAAATGACAAGATTCACACTAACTTACTACAGGGCATCCTAAGTCAATATATACACATAAACACAAAAGACACGAGCCCAGACAGATATTTGGATCCCATAAAGTATCTGTGTAGAGGAGACTAGCCTATAGCTGAAAGTCCCCTCTTCCTTCTCGAGTTTAGAGTAAATACTCACAATGAATCAGCATTCCTCAACAGGCAATAACTGAGCCTCGAGAAAAGAATCATAGAATAGTTTGGGTTGGAAGGGACCTTTAAAGGCCATCTGGTCCAGCCCCCCTGCAAGGAGCAGGGACATCTCCAACCAGATCAGGTTGCTCAGAGCCTCATCCAACCTGGCCTTGAATGTTTCCAGGGATGGGGCATCCACCACCTCTCTGGGCAACCTCTGCCAGTGCTCCAGCACCCTCATTGTTTCAATCTGTGTTCAGCTTCAGAAGGCCAAAAGCACAGGGAACGTTATCTTTCCCCAGTCATAGCTGTGCTCTAAAGGAGAGTATTAGTACTGACAGTTTGGTTTTGTTTGGGTTTTTTTTCTGTATCGAAGGGTAAGAAAGCAAATAAACATTAATGATTTTCTAAAGTTGTGTAATAATAATAATAATAATACAGAATAGCAATGAAAAAACTTTTTCTATTTGTCTCCATGCTACTGCTTCCAGTAAAAATAAAAATTTTCATAATATAAGCTTCTCCACTGCATTTGATTGAGACTGATATTCTGCTGCCCTCTAGCCAACTATGTGAGTTATCTGTCCGAGTCTGTGAGAGTCTGAAATGGGCTTCCTGCCTTTGTACATCCATGCCGCTGCTGAGCTGTTATTTGGCACTTAGTTATTTTTAGATTCAGAATTCACCTGTGAGCAAAATTGTAATTTAATTTCCAAAATGAAATCACATCATGTGTCTCCTCAAGTAGTCTCTGGCCTAAGGAACTTTTGAAGCAATGTGATCTTAGAAATGGATACAAACACTTGTCAGTAAAAGAAGCAGCAATGCTATTTACCTAATTGATAGCATGTTAGTGTATGATGATTTCTGGTTTGTTTTGTAATTTTATTATCATATTAGCAAGTAGTTTATATTAGCAGGTGATGGCTGAAAATTATTAATTGTATCACTCTGGAATTTTAATGCAAATCCTTCACACAGATGTTACATTTATTAGGTTAGATATAAACAAAGAAGGTGCTGTAATTCCACTGGAGAGTGTTGAGAATGTATTAACAGCTAGCATTTTGGTTCATTTGAAGGAAGCTAAATAATTCAAATATTTGATGTAGGAACTCAAAATTATTAGGACATTATGAAGTATTCTGGTCTGTTCTGTAAGTTGCTCTGGGTTGGGTTTTTTACTAACTGCTTTAGCATATTCAGATTTCAGTGAATTAGCTAGTAACAACATCAGTCTGAGTCATAGGTTTCATCACTCTTATCTAAGGCCTAGTCTGTTTTTGAAAAGGTTTGCTGAAGTAATTATGCACTTCTAGTAATGTTACAATTATACCAGTGGAACTACATCTGAGAGGGAGTGTTTTCTATTACTCATTGGATTGTGTATACTTGTTCTTCGTGGCATCTCTGAACATCAATACAAATATCCCACTGTGCTGTTGCAAGGGATGTTTCATTTTATAAAATCTACCAGCAGACATCTCAGATTAGTGTGAAATAATTGCTGCCTTGTAAGTTTGTGCCAGAAGAATCCAGATTCTATTCATTACTTAAGCAGAAGAGGTTTAGATACTTCCCCATGTGTGAGTGCAGTACAGCTAAATAGGATATGCATCTATATGTAGATATATAGAGGCTTTTGAAATGTTGTTCTAGTCCTTAATAACTTGCTGTATTGAAGATTACATTTTACGTCTATTTCTTCTGTTTGTTAAACATTTTGCTCTGAGGTTCACTATGCACATAGAAGCAGAGAAATCTCCAGTGTCCTGGCTCTAAGTACTGGCCCATTTGAATGCATTCATGTGCATATAGTGCTATGCTCCATTTATGCTTAGAAATTACTCACCTCAAACTTTTAACCACTTGAGTTTCTTTATCCTTTCATGACTATTGAACTCATTCAAAGGAATATTTTTTAAAATTTGGAGAATTATGGAGACCCTTTCTTTGTAATCTTCTGCATTGAATTAAAATATCCACCTTTTCATGTTAGATATTTTTTCTTGTAGATATTGATTATAGTTGTCTTTTACAGTGACTTGGACAGTCACTTGCTGATTCCACACAATGCATTTCTTTTCGTGTGCTCTAGTAAGCCCTAGTCTTTAGAAATTTTGGTGTAGCAAGGAAAAATATGTTACTTCTCTATTTTATTCTGCTTAACAGACTGAGGTAGTCAGTTTACACTATAGAGGGTTTAATGCTAATTAAAGATCTCTGATATAAAGTCTGCTAATCAAAGGAGACAGCACTTTCTGTGTGCTTTTGTTTTTCCTCCAGCTGTTGGTGAGAAGCAACAACCTTTCTGACAAGATCACGGTTGTGTCTGGAAAAATTGAGGAGATCTCCCTGCCCGAGAGTGTTGATGTGGTAATTTCTGAACCGATGGGTTATATGCTGTTCAATGAAAGGATGTTGGAAAGTTACCTCCATTCCAAAAAATGGTTGAAGTCAAATGGTGAGTGCATCACCACAGTTACCTCCTGCATAGAGAAAGGAAGATAAAAGCTTCTGAAAGAAGAAGAGACTTGCATTTATAGTCCAGGATTTTCTGGTTTTTACCTTTGTTCTAGTTCTACCACCAACATCTAGGCGGTGCAGGGGAATTAATATAATGATGCAGCCACTATTGCTATTGTACTGTGCTGTGACAACTGGTTTCACAGTGGAAATAGCTTTAAAATATGCTGCTATTGCACTGCTGAGTCCTTCTTGTGTTTTAATCTTCACCTACTGCTATATGCACTATCATTGCTTCTCTGTTGCAACATATCACAATAGATGATGGCACACTAGACCCAACTGCCAGACAGCGGAATGTAGATGAGAGCAGAATGGTCAAATAGGATGAGCCTTTTTTGTGAAAAAGCTAATATATTGTCTTTGGGAAGACTGTGACGTTCAAATTGTTTTGACATCCTTTCATTGGGCTTCCCTCTAATACCTTATTCTAATACTTGGATGTTGCCTTTTGAGTGACATGTGACAGATTCACAGCGTTGAGTGCTCTGCATTTCATCCCTCCTGTGTTTGAAGGAATTTTGAAGGGAATCTGTAAGTTCCAGGGCCTCATGGGAATCTTCTTTGAGAAGCAAATCTGAGCATCCAGTTGCTGAACGATAAATCTTTCTATGTGAAATGCTGAAAATGAACTATGAAGTTTCTCTTTAACAGATGCCTTTAAAAGAGACTTAAGTAAAATTACTGCAGCATGGAAATGTTTGAAGCATGGGCTGAATCTGTGCCTCAGTGCAGGGAGATAGTGACTTTGCTGTTGAGTTGTTTCAAACTTGTAAAGCACATTGGGTAGTATTTTTTAAGTCAACCACTGATCCTAAGTCTCCCATTTAGGTTCTTAGGGCCTTCTGAAAACTGATTGGTAGGCAGTTAATTTTCAGTTTTAAATGAGTGAATGCTTTTAAAGATACATGCCTAACTTTCTGATTGGTCAATAGTACAGCGGGGTTGAATCACCTTATGTGGTGATTATTAAATTTAATAATCGTCTAAGAAGTGAGCTGAAATTGTGACATTTTAGTTAAGTTTCTAACACTTAGTACCGGTTAGGCTTGGAAACTTTCTGTCTCAAATTCTCTGCAGACTTGTTAATATTCTCCCCACAGCCAGTTTTAAAAAGTATCTGTATTTTGCGAGTGGGTGTTGGTCTTTATTTCAATTTTTGTGGACTCTTCCTACATGATGTACTTACTAAAGGATAGCTGTTTCCTTTTCCCTCTCCTTTACCTGTCCTCCCCTTCAACTAAGTATTGTGTTTTATACCAGATTTTTAAAGGCTGAAGAAGTGTGCTCAACTGTAGTTCAAAATGACCAGGCTTTGTTTCCTGCTTCCATTGACACAAGTACAGTAGAATACAACGGCTTTCATTTATGCTGCTAGGCAGTCTGATGTCCATAGAAAAAAAATGGAAGGTAGTTCCTTTGGTTTCCCGAGCCATTGGAGTGCAAGATCCTAATGAAAATACATTCTTGTGAACTAGTAGATCACGATTTTATTCCCTGCTGTCACTGATTTGCCACTTCATGCAAATAAAATTCTGTTCCTCAACTTCAGCATCTGTTAAAAAAAAAAAACAAACAAACAAGTAAAAAATACATATACTTTTTTGTGTTTGTAAATTTTTCAGTATTTACTCTGAAGTGCTATGAGTTTCCTGGATAAAAGTCTTAAGAGTGAAGTGCATATAACTGCTTCATTCATTAACAGCAGTTCTTCCGAATTTGGCCAAAACTGTACTCAGCAGTTTAATTCAAGATCAAGTCTGAGCTTTAATGCAAATCCTTCACACGGATTTTATATTTATTAGGTTACTATAAGCAAAAAAGGTGCTTTAATTCCACTAGAGTGTTGAGAAGGTATTTAGTAGCTAGCATTTTGATTCATTTGAAGGAAGCTAAATAATTTAAATATTTGTTATATAACCATGAAATTATTAGGACTTTATTTTCTGGTCTGTTCTAGAAGTTGCTCTGGGTTGTTTTTTTTACTAACTGCTTTACTGTATTCACTTGTCACATTAATGAAACAAAATGTTAAGATATCTGAAGTGTGTGACAGCTGCAGCTTCTGAACTAGTGGTTTCCTGCTAGTGAAGACATTCCTGCAGTAGGGTCTGTGGGACTATAAAGTCACAGAATATCCAGACTTGGAAAGGACTCACAAGGATCATCAAGCCCAACTCCCTACTCCACAGAGAGCAACCTTAACATTAAACCATGTATTTAAAAGTGTTTTCCAAACACTTCTTGAACACTTGCCTTTCTTCTTTATGTTGTCTTTTGTTTACTAGGAATGATGTTCCCAACATACAGTGACATTCATTTGGCTCCTTTTTCCGATGAGCAGCTGTACATGGAACACTACTCCAGAGCCAATTTTTGGTAAAGATTATTTATTTTATGTTATTTTTATCAAAGATTCAATAGAGGTTAAAATTAACCCCTTTTTTTTTTGTTCAGCATAAACTATCTGTCAACATTGGAAGAGACTGCTTTTATCTTTTCCATGTTCACATCTGCTCTGGCCTACAGTTTTACTGTTTTTTGTGCAAGTCTGAGGGATCTCTCAGGAAGTCCTAGAGCTGACTGGGTTTCTTTTTGAAAGAGAAATCGACTCCATTGCGAGAAAAAGAGTTGACTCTGCTAGTGATTCCTTTGCTACACCAAAGCGTAGTATGCTGTGGATGGTGCGGATTGTATTGCCTGAAGTTCGAAGTGCATGAGCACAGGAAGGATTCCTTGGCAGTCTTCACAGACAGTAATTATTAATTCCCATGTCCTGAACAATTTCCAATTTGCTAGTTACTTTCTGTGCACCTAAATTTTCCATGCAGCTCTAATTAGAAGTTTTACACCTTTTGCCTTGAAGCGTCCTGCTGCTACTATCCACTGTTGAGCTGTTGCTGTGCTCTGTATAGAAGGAAACATTTATAGCGATATTCTAATGAGGAAAAATTGAGATTCTTCCATTTCAGCAAAGAGCAGGTTTATTTTTAAATATCTCTAGTCCTTCATGTCATACAGATCAGTTAATTTCTAAAGTAGCCATTTATAGATTATTATTTAAAGGTTTTGTATAAAAGGTACAGTGGAGCTCTAGGGTTAACTGTTTTTAAATCTTCTTTTGTCTCACTGTGTAGGGTGAGCCAGTTATGAAATGTTTGCGTTGTATGTTTACAATCCCAAATCTGCAACAGTATTTTTCTGTGTTAAGAGACTGAAAAAGAAGGTGGAAGTAACTGCTGCTAAGGTTTTGCATCTCAACTGTCATTCTGGTCCCTCTTCCCAAAGATGCTGTTATTTTTGCTTATATACATGACATGTCAATGATATATATATATAAAAATTACAAGACTCAAGCACAATGTGTACTACAATGCAGATTCCTTATGACTTAAGAAAGAAAATAGATACATATTTAGTAGTTTGAAGCAGAAATACAGCGGTTTTTTCCAGGTTTGCACAGGAGTGGGTGTTAACTGCCGATATGAAAGCATTTCATTTCAGACTGCTCGGGATGCTTCATCTTCATTTGTAATAAATGTAAGACCTATGTGAATACCTGTGGGGTAGATGCAGTGTATAAGTGTGTATCTCCATGAACACTGACATATATGGTAATGTTATTGGTGGTGGGAAAAAAATCTACTGCCTTTTGTTGTTTAAGAATTGTACAGCTGGGTCTGAATAGTCGGGCTAGATAAGTTCCTTATAGTTTGTAAACACAAATACACATCTGCATTCTAAAAAAAAAAAAAAAAAAAAAGAAAAGATAACTTTATCTGTATCTAGCTGGCATGATTTGATTCCACATATTCTACGTGCGTACATTTAGTAAGCTGAATTATCCATCAACAACTGCAAGGCTTTCAGAGAATTGCGTAAAGGCAAAAAAGAGAGTCTGCTTTACTAACTAATTTCTCTTTGCACCAAGAATGTTTTTGTCATTGACATTGTTATCACATACTGTAGTAATACTTCATAACTATGACAGTGATCAAGTTGGTATCTAAATTGCAACATACTGCAGTCTTTCCTCCACCCATCTTTGCAAAAGGATGTCTCCCATTTTTGACAGATCTTTTTATTACCTACTTTTATTTTTTATGAGAATGTTTCAACCAAACTAACCGCAGAAATGTCACACAATTATCCTTGATTATATCCTTGTATATCTGGTTCCGTTTGACATATTCCTAGACAGAACAGTTTTTGTGCTTACAATATAATTTGTTGCTATCTTGAGATGTTCCTTAAGCAGAGGGCTATAGTATCAGCCCTCCTGTCAGTCCGCATAGTTGTCATTTTATATTGATGCCTGCCCAGGACATTGATTGTGCAAGAGGATTTAATAGACTTGAGGTTACTAAGTGCTCTGAAGACCAACAAATTAATGCTTCTTATGTCTTCAACTATATGTGGAATCAAAATGTTCCAAGTGAGAGTGCAGTAGTTCTGCTTCTGCACCACTCAAGGACATTCATGTTCTTAATATTAAAATATCTGGATATGCTGATATATCCAGAGCTATGAAAGTCCCATTTCAGAGAAAGAACTTTCTCAGGGCTCTCGGGTGTTTGAAGTAAACGTCAGGAACTAGTTGGTGACAACCTGTGATTTGCTAAGCTTCAAATTCCAGGCCTCGAGAAGCAGCTTTCATTCATTGTCCAGCTTTGTTACTTGGAACAGAAGATGTGTTTTGTGTGTAATAAATCCTTTCCTATTTAGCTGAATCTATATCCTGTGTCTTAGAGACTGGATATGGTTTTGGATCTAGTTGGATGATAGTACTTGAGCAAAAGACTGAAATAATTTTCTAGATTTGCAATTTGCACTGTTGTCTGGTAAAGGCATCAGGACTTTAAAAAACCTTCAAAATCCTGTGCAAAAATCATGCTCTGTGTGGTAACATTAGGTGCAGCAGTTAGCATAGCCTGTTTACTATACAAAGGAAAGGCTGCATGTTTCTCATACGCTTAGAATTATTGTCTTGGATCTGTACAGTAATAGTAATTATGTAAGTATGTTTTGTTTCTCTTCAGGCCTATGTATGGCTTACTGTTGTGCTTCGGAGTTGCATATTAATTTGTATTTACCAGTGATCATTCCTAAAAGTGTGATAATGTGTAATCTACCATAGAAGAGCAGACTGCTCTCTTTGTTGGTGAAAACCTTGCAAAGATAGAAAGATACAAAGCATAAATATACAGCAAGTGCTTAAAAATATTGTGCAGTTTGTCTGTGTTTCTCATCAGTGATAAATAAGCAATTCAATTATACAGCACAGCAAACATATGGAAAAGGGTAAAAGATCACTTGCAGTTACTGGTGTCAGCTGATTTCCTCTGTTGTGCTTATTTGAGTTTTTTTCTTAAAGATATCTTCTCAGACATCTTTAAGGCATACAGTCGTCTGGGCATCTTCCCTTTATGCAATTAGGGCCACAATTTGACCTCCTGGCAGATGGGAGAAAGGAAGAGGTGCTTAGCCACACTTCACCTGCAGTTACTGTGCCCAGGTCTGGTTGGAACCCAGGGGAAAAAAAAAAAAAAAAAAACAACCATTTTTCCCTAAACATTTTATGTGTTACTGTTTCTAGGTACCAGGAATGTTTTTATGGAGTCAACCTGTCCAGTCTGCGCAGTGCAGCTGTGGATGAGTATTTCCGACAACCCGTTGTGGTATGTCTGGGGGTTATTTTTTATGTTTTTCCTGCTCCCTTTCTTGTCTTCTCCACAAAATCCTACAAACAGAGTAGCCTCCTTGTTTAACAGAGCTCTGTGACTGTTGAGTAGAAAGCCAGGCATGTGAACAGAGCTGTGAATGCGAATAGAGCTTCTGTCAAAGGTTAACTGTGATACATAATATTCCCAGTTTGGCTATGAATAACAGATGTCTGTAGATAGGCACATATTAGGAAGCCACATATGAACAAGTGTCTTCCTAACTCGTAACTAACTTTCCTCAGTGTTTCCAGTCTCTTACTAAGTAACATGACCTTAATTTTTCCCTTTCCATCTCTTCTCCACAAATTAAAGGAAAAGAGAAAGCAGCCAAGCAAACAGATTTCTGTACTATGAAACAACTTTTAAAAATATGTAAATATCCTTAATTTATTGGTTAGTTGGATCTAGCACTAGTGATTCTCCTTCTTTCTTTTTAGTAAAAGTCCAGGTGGTACCTAGTTAGAAAGAACGTGGGAGAAATCCTTCTCACCTCTCTGGGGAATAAACCTAAACAATTCCCACCCCCCTGCCCCAGTATAATACTTCAGTGTAGGTGCAATGAAAAGGTTTGCTTTCAGAAATTTTACTGCAACAAATATTGTCTATCTTTAGGCTGACTAGCTTGACGAGCAGTGGCAGTGTAGCTGCTGTTGCATGGAGACCCTAAAATCTGCCAGAAATCTAGAAAAACCACCAGGTTACTGATAGGACCTTCTGCACTCAACTGCTTTTAATATGTGAAATGGATAGGAGAAAATTCTCATTTGTCTTTGTAAATTTCAGCCACATCTTTGACTGTAGCATGGTCATTCTCAGTTGGCTCTTTGGCTTTTGGTTAGAGAAGGGAGTAATCTGTAGGACTGCTAGACGTGCTTGCATCCTGTACGAAGTACATGTTTGGCTTTGATTTCTCAGCTGAGATTTTTTTTTCCCTGGAAGATCAGAGATGCATCACCCAATAAAATTAGTCACATTAAATTATTATTTCTTTTTAAAATATCACATATCTCCTTGGCTTCCCTTTACTCTATAGACAGCTTTTAGTTCTTAGATGGGTTCACTGGAGGGGGTGTGATGAAAGCCTTTACGTGAAAAGTTTGCTTTACTTACGAAAGAGCTTTTGAACAGTAATAGATTAGGATTACTACATGTGATTAAAGGAAGATAAATGAAGGGAGAAATTTTAATGTGCTGACTGACTACTCCCAACTTTTTTCTAGAGGGCAATCTGTATTAAGTAATTTTGCTTCCTATACTTCATAATTTAATTTTCAAGTATTTCCATGCTGTCTTAGTTCAGCTTACTCAACTGTGCAGTGCAGAAGAGCACATTAAAATGTGTGTTATTTTAAAAAAAAAAAAAAAAAAAAACCCGAAATAAACCCACTCTTTTTTTTTCACAAGTGATCAATTTCTGGACAAAATTTATTGTTTCTAGGTTGAATAAAATAGTCTTTCACATGTATGTAATCTATGAAGTATATTAAATCCTGATAATACTGCAAAATCAAGCAATGTTCTAAGTAATGCTAAAATAGTAAACATTAAAATAAGTTTATTAGGGTGAAGGTTCATTTTTGTCTTTTTTCCCATTTTTTTAAACAGAAAACAAGTTTATATACTGACAAGACAGAATGATAACACTTCACTTGCAACTCTATTTTTGTTTTCCTACCCCATAGGATACTTTTGATGTGAGAATTCTGATGGCTCGGACAGTGAAGTACACCGTAAACTTCATGGAAGCTGCTGAGGAAGATTTGCATAGGTCGGCAGACACTAGGAACATAATCTTTCGTTTTTGTAACTGGCTGTTGATTGTTGATGCTTAGAGACAGAGGAAGCTTTGGTGGTGGATGTGGAGGAGGGAAGGCAGCATGCTAGAATGATTGTACGCCACTCATAAAGAACTAGAGCGATCACCTGCATGACGGTTTGTCTAGTATTAGCAGAGAAGCCTGTTAGTGAGCCTGTGAAACACCAGAGATGGGTTCATGAAATTTTTCTACTGAAAGGGATAAAATGGGCTCTGGAGGACAGTGTTTACTTCTTAGCATTATATGCTGGGACACATTTAAATCTAGTTACAAAGCAGTTTTTGTTTTTCTGTGCAGACATCCTAAAAGACCTTGTCAAATGGTGTCATCACAAGCTGCCTTGCTGAACTCTTGTGTATCTCTTCTTTTAAAACATTTTCCAGTCAACAGGTGTAAGCTGTACCCCTTTACTTCCCTCCAGAGCTCCTTCAAATCTTTAGTTGGAAAGTCTTACATATAAACTGACGTGCATCCCTTGTGTCCCAGAATGACAGCAGAGAAGCCTCCTTCTCAGTACATCTGTGAAATAAAATGTACCATGTAGGCAAACCGGAGGGAGCACTTCAGATCCTTGCAAGACGCAGTCATAAGGGGAAAATAACAGACTGTCTTTGAAACTCTGAACCCTTGTTTCATGACTCACAACTAATTGCATAAATGCATGTCTAGTGAGAGAGAAGAATTGCTGTAAGAGGAGGGGAAGCAGCTGGAGAATTGCTTTCCCGTTTCAGCTGGCTAGCACTGACTTCCTTCAGTGGTTCTCAGAGTGAACGTGTCCTTACCTGAATGCTAATTTTATTATATGTTTCTGCAAGAGCAGGTGAGATTTAGATTCAACTACATAGCCAGTAATAGTTCCTTTGGAGGGGAAAATATTCCAGATCTTCCTCAAGCAGCTCAGTTTTTCCTTCTGGTTCCAGTAGTAGTTCTGTTTGTTAAATTTGTACTGTAACGTTTTCCTGTTCAAAATAGTATTTAAACTAAATCCAAGTCCCTCACTGGGAATGGGAAATTTTCCACTGGAAAGACTGAACCTCTGTATTTATAACAGTCTGCAGTGTTGCCACAAATGATGTAGTAACACTTGTGTAGTGGCATATTTGATTGTACCGTTGAATAAGGCACACAAAAAAATCGAACACCTAAATTCTAATGACACAGGAAAAAAATTCCTTTTAAATAATATGGAATATGGAGACATAAACTGGTAAATAAGAATGTAAATAAATAAATGAGTACAAAGTAGGTTTCTGGTGGAATTGCCACTACTTTTTGGAAATTACTTTGGCAACATGCTGTTGTTTCTCCTGCAGAGTGGAAATCCCTTTTGTTTTCCAAATGATGCAGTCTGGACTAATCCATGGCCTGGCCTTTTGGTTTGATGTGGCATTTGTAGGATCACTGTAAGTACTTTTTCCTTCTTCATATGAAATACTAACTACAGGAGAAAAAATCATGTCTTTGATGCAAAGTGTGCCAGAATTAGACCTTTAGCTGGTGCTGACTGTGTTTGTCATGTAATTCCTTCACATTAAAGAAATTCTGCCTTCTAGAGGTAACAAGAACTGTGCTAACAGAATGACTAGATGGTGGTGATCTTGCTTCCCATTGATTGGGGTGCACATTATCTACGGTAGACCACGTCCAGGAATTGCTGAGGGTCAAAGTGCACTGTTGCACACAGTACTGATACTTTGTAATATTATGTGCCTTTCTGATTTACACTGTAAGTAAAGCAGCAGCATTTGAACATACGCTGGACTTTCCCGTTTGGGCTGGTCTTGTTTGTGGGCAAAAAAGGAAAGCAAGTTGCAAGTTCCAGCTAACAAAATGGAAATGGAGAAAATACCACCCGGCCTGGGAAAATTTTTCGCTGCAGCACCAGGCATTTATTTCAAAATGGAGACGTTCATCTGCTATAGTAAGTAGGTGAAGATTAGATAAACTTGTTCAGGTAGTCAATACATAGATTTCAGCTCTCTGTATTTAGCTCTTAGATAAGATTTGTTGATTTCCCGGTTAAATTGATCTAGATTTAGATGAGGTGATCTTTTTCAGCAAATTGTACTTCTGTTTGCATTGATAAATACCTTTTATTAGCCTTTGAAATAAGGATTGTCAAGAATTCAGGATAGTATATACATTAAAAGAAAATGGACGTATGTGCATTTGTATTTACTTTAATAGCTGATAGTAAAACTTTTACTCTTAAAAAAGAACCAGAAACTCTGGATCAGTTAAAACACTAGAGAATATTGCAGGCTTGTAGGAGTTTTTCAAGGACTGAAATCCTCTGCTGAGAAGGCCTCCATTTTGGAGTAGGCAATTGCTTAATCAGCAGCTCTTTCATATTTCTACAACTCGGAAAGTTCTTTGTCTTAGCACTTGAAATCTCAGTGGGTTTGGGTCATGGTATTACCTGTGTTGTCCCTTTCTTTGCTTCTATATCCCCCTTCAATATGTTACAGAATCACAGAATCACAGAATTATCATGATTGGAAAAGACCTAAAAGATCATCCAGTCCAACCATCGCCAATACTTCTCAGCTAAATCATATCCCTCAACACAACATCCAAACGTTTCTTGAACACCCCCATGGTCGGTGACTCCACCACCTCCCTGGGCAGTGCATTCCAGTGCCTGACTACCCTTTCCGAGAAGTAATATTTCCTAATGTCCAGCTTGAATCTCCCCTGGCGCAGCTTGAAACCATTGCCTCTAGTTCTATCACTGTCTACACGAGAGAAAAGGCCGACCCCCAGCTCACCACAACCTGCCTTCAGGAAGTTGTAGAGAGCTATAAGGTCTCCCCTGAGCCTTCTCTTCTCCAGACTGAACAATCCCAGCTCCCTCAGCCGCTCCTCATAAGGCCTGTGCTCCAGACGCCTCACCAGCGTCGTAGCCCTCCTCTGAACGCGTTCCAGGGCCTCAATGTCTTTCTTGCGGTGAGGGGCCCAAAACTGAACACAGTACTCAAGGTGCGGCCTCACCAGTGCCAAGTACAGGGGGACAATTACCTCCCTGTTCCTGCTAGTAACACTGTTTTTGATGCAAGCCAGGATGCCGTTGGCCTTCTTGGCCACCCGGGCACACTGTCGGCTCATGCTCAGCCGAGCATCAATCAGTACCCCCAGGTCCGTTTCCTCCACACAGTCCTCCAGCCACTCCGCTTGCAAGTGAAAACTAGGTATAGGAACTTCTTAAGGAATGTTGTTTAAGGATGAAACTACCATAGTGAAGAATCACATTGCCACATTTAGGACAAGCCTTCATTTCCCATAATTTGTTGAAATTGTCTGAGTGGCAAGAGGAAAGAGAAATTGCTATTCTCTCTCCTGGAAGAAGAGAAAACAGGCGTCTGAAGAGTCCCCTTTCTGACTCTTCATAATTGGCTTAAGCCACTGGCAGTGGCAGGCACAGTATAGATAAAAAAGAAAATGAGGCATAACTTACTGATTTCCCAACATAGGGTAGAATCATTCTCCCAGTTTACTTCGAGGCAGTTTAAAATTTATTATAAGCAGGTGAGGCCTTACATACGTAAAGGTCTAAAAATTTAAAATTGTTTCCGAAAGGAGGAGACAGGAGAGAAGGTCTAGATAGTTTTTTTGTTTGTTTGTTTTAGGGTAACTGTTTGGTTATCCACTGCACCAACAGAACCTCTCACTCACTGGTATCAAGTACGCTGCCTTCTTCAGACGCCTCTCTTTGCTAAAGAGGGGGAAACTCTCTCAGGGAAAGTCTTACTTGTTGCCAATAAGCGGTAAGTGTAAAAGCTTCCCAAGCAGATTTTGTAGTGTGCCTGTTCTTGTTAAGAGTTACCCGAAAGACACCAGTTAATTGTGGGTACAATCTAATTTTGGGTACACTTGCACCCACATTTGTTATTTCTGGTACCATTGCCAATTTGTATGGTATCACTGATACAGTTACATAGGCACTGCTGACTTTGTGAGAGTCTGTTCATCAAAAGGTCTCCATGTTTCATGCCAGTTACCTGTGATGTTCCTTCTCACGTACCTTCTCCTTAACCACCTGTCACATCCTGCCTTCCCTCACAGTGCTGCTTTCAGCTTTTGGCAGCTTTCCACTCCGCTGTCTTTTACACATAGCAGTCTTCTCAGTCATGTCCAGTCATTTCCCACAGCTTGCTCGGGTAGCGTAACCTCTGGCTGTGTTTTCATCAGCAGCCTGGTTGTTTGCTTGAAGCCCCAACATCCCTTGTCTCTCAGCAAGTCCTGTGTCGAGACAAGTAGAAAAGGGGTTGATGCCAAATTCATTACATTTTTAACTCTGGAAAAAATTCCTTATGGACGTGTTCCCTGTTTAAGAATAGTGCTTTTCATGTGTTTTTTGTCCTTTCACGGAGGCTATGGAAGATGGCTGCTTTTGGAAGGGCGTATTTCCTCACCAGACTTCTCTGCTGCTCCTGCTGTCAGTCAAATGCTTGGTAACTCCACTCCTACACTGTGCTTTGAAAACAATCCTCAAGTGACTGGGTCACACAAGTTGCAGCCTGGTTTGCTTATGTGTGTATGTGCAGTTTTAACAAAAAACAAAGCCTCCTCGGTGTAGGAAGATTAATCTTTTTGTTTGTTCAGGAAACATGCTGACCAGTCATGTGTTTCCAGTGACATCAAAGTTGTCAGCAATATTTCCAGGGCTCTTTCACAAATAATTGCTTTGGGACTTGTCAAATTTCCAGATCTTCCAGATGTTAGAAACTCCTCATGGAGAAAATAAACAATACAGATCTTGATATGTCTCTTTCAATCATAAAATGTATTTGTGCTTTAATATATAAAAGAAACACGGTACATCACAAAGTGATGACACAGCCCCTGCTGTAAGAGTGTCAGTACCTAAGGCATATCTACAGTGGAGCATGGCTCAGAGACACCTGAGCTTGCGACCGTGCCAGACTGAAAATGAGAAGCACTGTGACTGTGTGTTAGCACTGATCTAACAAGTCCTCCCACAACGCTGATCTGCTTTTGGGATCAGTGTAGGACCTCTGTGTAGCTCTGCAGTTGCTGTTCCGTGCAGGGGGAGCAGCTTTTGCCAACCTCAGTGTTTTGGTATGCTCTCAATTCCTCAGCTGGTCCTCTGTAATTTTCTGTGTGAACTCAGTTTTTTGCAAAAAGTCCTGTGAAAAATATCCTTCCTAGTGAAATCCAGGATTTTTGACACGAGTGAACCTAGTGCTGTTTGGCCAATTAGATTATTTTTATAATGAAATAATACTCCGATTGTACTTGCTAATATTGAAATTTGTAGTATTTCTGTCAGAAAGAGGGGAAAAGACCTTTCACTATTGAATACTACCAGTGCAAAATAATTATCTTTTCAGATGCAAACTGTTAACAGCACTTAAGCATCTTGTAAACTTTTCTTCTTTAGAGATTATTAAATAATCATGCCTTTACACTGATACCGCTGATACCACTGCAACTGAATTTCCTTTGGTTGCTATACTGATTATTATTCAGACAGTAACTACACTGGTATTTTTTCGCACAAGATTGTTAGTTTTAGTTCCATTACCTCTCTTTTATAATTCTCTTTCTGATGCAGACAAAGTTATGATATTCAGATTGTGGCTATGGTGGACCAGACAGGAGTTAAATCTGGTAACATCCTTGATTTAAAGAATCCTTTTTTTAGGTAAGAAATGATTTTGACTAAAACACACCATTGTACAGTGGTAACATCTTGTGTAACAGCAAGCAAAAGCACACGTACTGTGGAAGAACAAGTTTATTTTATTTCTACAGGTATGAGGGCATAATTGTTTCCTATTAGCAGTAGTTGCTTATATAAGCCAATATTCTATTTAGGCTGTGTGATGAAGAGCAAAAGAAAAAAGCTTTAAGATCTGTAATGATTTAGTGCTGTGAAAATAGAAGACACTTACTTACTCGAACTACTGTGTACTTAAAATCTCTTGCTGTTTCCTGTTGTGTCATGTGCATCATTGTGACTCAAGGAATCAGCAATCTGCCAAGATGTACTCTGCTAAGTGCATAAATTGCTATTAGTATTTGACATGAAGGACCTGTCCTTTCTGCATTAAACATGAAGGGAGGAAAAAACCCTACCTACTGCAGTCCTTTCCAACTGAGCAGGGAGCTTCATTAGGCACTGTTACAGAACTGTATTTTGGGAAAAGCTGTCAGTTACAGATCAAAATGAGCAGGAGGAAGGAGCTATCAGTTCTTCCAAAAGAAAAAAAAAAAGATTTTTGAGAAGAACAGGCTGGCTGTGTTCAGTTTTCCTTCTTTTGCTGTATTTGGCATAAAAATAGGCAAATACAGCTGGTAGAATTGATTTTTTTCCCAGAGGTACACATGGAAAATGCTTCCCTCACTCACTATGTTTCCCATTTCCTGTTTTTTGACTCAAACCTATATGACAATTCCACAGTAATCCTATAAAACAAAATATCCATTGTGTCAGATGAAAATTAATTTTCATATGTACATCAGGCGTGCAGCACATCCGTGGTTTTGGGTTTTGGCTTTAGAGTGTGGCCCTTTAGATTAAATTAATAAAAATGCCTTTGTAATAAAGACTGTTCATGGAAGAAGTGCAATAACTATAAATAAAGTCATGCACTGGAAAAAATTAATTTCCTCAGATTTGTCCTGTAACATGGACAGCTTGCTTATGGTTTGGTTTGGCTAATACCAGTTTCAAATCTAAAAGCTATTTGTGAGGATGATTGCAAGTAAGTTTACTGGTCTTCTAAAGTCTCCGTACTTACTCTTAGCACCCATTGCACAACTGTGCGTGACTTTTCAAAGATGGTACAAGTATACTCATTTAGGACCAAAAGAAGCATTTGTTAGGGAGTTTTTAATTTATATAAAATGTAGAAAACACTTTCAGAATGCTATCACTCATTTGCAAGAAAGCAGGGGGGGAAATGGTCACGTTCTGTGTTACATATAGAAGTACTTCAGGTTATATGAAGCAGTATTCTAGTTTGACAATTGAATGTAAAAATGTCACTGTGTGATTTCGTGGTTGCTGGCCAATTAACCATATTGAGCTCAATAATTTAAGTTGTGGTTCTTTTATACATCAATTCTTAGAGTGTTTGGTTGTCACATCCTGCCACAACAGACTAACCTTATTTAACAGGCTTCCCCTGTGAGGCTCCACTAGGTTTTTTTTGTTTATTGATCCTTCTCCATGCTGCCCCTGCCCTCTCATAGTAATTACCAGAACTCTGAGAGTTGAAAAAAAAAAAAGGCAAAGAAGACTTCCCAAAAGAAAAAAAAAATGCTTCTTTATAAACATGAGGTAACTTTCAAAGCATTTGTAAGGTTTTTAAAAATTAAAATATAATCCAGGTTTTAAACTAGGACATGCCAATTACTGTGCGTGGTGGGACGGTACGCCAACACATACAGTCTACCTCTCTTGTACACCACTGCTTCGTGGTGTCCCTGATACAAATTATTTATCTCTGTACCACAGGGATGGGTAGTAGGGAAGGGGCAGTTCTGGACATTTTTCGCTCATTTAAAACAACTCCATAGTAATTCTGTAGCATAAAGTAAAAATAAAAGACTGGACTGGGAAGCCTTTCATTTCTGTGAAGGCGATGGCCTGCGCTGCAATATCAAAGAGCAAATGAAGGCCTCTGCCTTTGTAAAATAAGCTACAGTGCATTTGGTAGCATTTTACACTTGCTTGCACAGCTGCAAATCTAGATGAAAAGACTTACAATTTAAATTTGAAATCATGCTGCATTTAATAAATTCAGTAACAGCAGAGGGAACAGATTTCCTAGTTCTATACCAGTGAGACTAACCTGATACGCATCGGCTGAGTGTTGTGCTTACACTACTATCAATTTCACAAAAGTCCTTATTGAATGTCAAAGAGCTGTCAATAGTTTTTGCTCCAGAGTAAAATAAAAGCTATATTAGAATTTATTAAGTTTGCTTAGTTCAGCTAGTGCTGTAAGCTATCAAAGGATTACATATTTTATAACCATTTTATTCTTTCATCCATTTTTAGGTATGCCTAGAATATATTGTAATACGGAATCTGATGACAGAAGCGAGATTCTCACCAAGCTGAGTAACCAGCGAGACTGAAATCAGTTCACTTCTTAGTAGGCCTACTGGTGCTTGTGTAAAATCAATTTGCAACTGTCCATTTCTCTAATTGTATGCAAGTCACTTGAGAAAGGAATATTGTGGTTCCATCCTTTTTTTTTTTTTTTTTAATTGAAATTTAGCCTGCACTCACACTTACAAACTTGAATGGCAGCAGACTCGATTTTATTCCAGAAAGTTCATTTGGTACAGAACAAGAACTATCTCTCTGTATTTGTTTTTATAAAAAGCTCACATTGGTTCACTAGTCTTTTTTTTTTTTTTTTTTTTAATA
>WHYT01017209.1:308352-354902 GCA_009806455.1 Tetrax tetrax | reverse complement strand
CTCATTGTAAAAAATTTTTTTCTAATATCTAATCTAAACCTCCCTCCTTCTAATTTAAACCCATTACCCCTTGTCCTATCACAACAGGCCCTACTGAACAGCCTGTCCCCATCCTTCCTGTAGCCCTGTAGCCCTGTTCGACAGCATTCCTGATGATCTGGGTGATGCAGGAGAGTGTACCATCGGCAGGTCTGGTGAGGACACAGAACTGGGAGGAGTGGCTGATACACCAGAGGGTCATGCTGCTCCTCACTGAGAGAGACCTCAGTGCAACTTCACGCACTAGTACATGCTGAGGGAAAGCAGCTTTGCAGAAAAGGGCCTGGGGCTCCTGGTGAGCCCAAAATTGAACATCAGCAACTTGTCGCGCCTTTCTTGCAAAGGCAGCTAACTGGATCCTGGGCTGCATTAGGAGGAGTACTGCCAGCAGGTAGAGGGAGGTGATCCTTGCCCTCTCCTCAGCACTGGTGAGCCCGTGTGTGGAGTGCTGTGTCCATTTCTGGGCTCCCCAGTACAAGAGAGATGTGGGCATACTGGAGAGAGCCCAGCAAAGGGCTGTTCTGTGATTCTAAATAATCTGGGAAAAGTAAAGCTGAAGTGCTTTAAATTGATTGCGTTGCAAGCCTGTCAGCTCTGATTGATTGACGTAAAATACTCTTAACTAAAAATTTGAAGTTGATAACTTTGATTTTAGACTTTGCTTTCCCCCATTAAAAGTTTGTTTCAGAGTTGAAGGTAGGGTGTGAAGTGCTGTGGGAAGATACCTTTCGGTGTTTGTTCTGCGTAAAACAGATGATATCAAAATGGCTCTGACCATAAACTGTGAAGAGATTATTTGGAGATGGATTGCTTTTGTGTCTAGGGTAGTGAAATTCTTAATTTAGAATCATTCTTTTTGTGCCTGGATTGTTATACCGCTGCCTGGAAAATAATACGTGGGGAAAACTTCCCAAGTGAAAACTGGGACACCCAGGAACAGTAGCGAAAACACTTGCTTTAAGAAGCGTCTAAGAATTATTATTATATGTTTAATTGTTATTACAAAGTAGTTTTCTTCTTGTTACAGTAATAATATGTTATTTTGAAGCAAATTAGCTCTGAGATAACATTTTAATTTCTGTTTTGTTGGTTAATAGATTCTGGTCCACCAAAAAAAATTCTTAACAAAGGAGATGAGGAGGGACAGCCTAAATCCATTTCCAAGAAATTTGTGAAAGGACAGTTAAGACCTGGAAAAGCTAGTGTCAAACAATTCAAGAACAAACAGCAGTCAGAAACGCTTGGAAAGAAGAGGAAGCTCCAGGATGGTAAAGAGGGAGGTGAGCAAATTTTTAAGCCTGAATGTCAATGGAAACTAGGTTTTGAGAAAGACATTGTTCATCTAGGTCATTCTCTTTCACCCTGTCTTGTCGTCACCTTTCCAAATTGGTTCAGTGACTCCATGTTTACCTTGTTTAATCTTTGCTGTGGAAAAATTTACTTCACCTGACTGAGCTTGAAGCCAAAGTCATAATGATCAATAGTTGTGTGTTTTCTTGGAAGTCAAAAGTAAAGATACAGTAAAATTTAAATAATTGGTAAGCCATCATAAAGTTATGATTATTTTAGTGACAGCATTGGATGGCTAGCTTGAAGCTGTCTGTTTTCACACAAATTTGAAAAATACAGCGTTTTTCATAGACTTTTAGAAATTTAATCCTCTGTTCTAAAAGTACTGGCTATGAAATTTGGAACACAGAAATTCATGAAACAAAGCTGTTTATCTTATGTATTAATTTTTTTGCTGTGGTCCAAACTATCTAGACACCTCTCTCTTCTTTAAAAAAAAAAAATCATTGATATTGCCACTGTTTTCTACTGTTTACAGCTTATTTTTATGATTATACATATAGGCTCAATAAATACTTCATTTTATCACAGTTTAAATTTATCTCTTTTTTAACTTTGTTTCTCATATATGAGGACTTCATGTTGTTCCTTTCTCTGCTGTGAAGCAAAGCCCTACTGTAACAGTGTAACACTTAAACAACACTGTAAAATGAGAAGTGGAATCTGAGGCGAGAGATTCTGAAGCTCTGCAGAAAAAATGTTAGTTGTTTGAAGGACAGCAGAAGGCGTTGAGTATTTTATTGTTTGCAGAATCACTTCACCTGGAATACGGAGTAGATGTCTGGAAATTTAACAGGAACAGAGTGTTCATATTAAGCTTCTTTAAAACTGAAAACCCAAACGCAGTCACAAAGCTTTCAGTGTTGTTTATAAGAATAACTTGAACGCTGCTGTGTATTGCACGGTGGTGCTGCTCTCAAAGCAAAGTGTTACTGGGTTTCCTTGTCACTATTTCTTTAGGAGAGCGATAGAAAAAATTGATAATTCACTTTGTAAAAAGAGAGCATGTTTTTTCAATGGGTAGGACAGTCAAGTGCATGCTGCCAAATACCAACAAGTAGTGCTTTAAGGTCTAAAAATCTAAAGCTGGTTCTTTAATGTTCTGTATAGGATTAATAGGTAGCGTGACTTGCTTCTATGAAACCTGTATTATAAGATGATAGTTTTTGTTAAGCTATGAATAAAAGTAAGATAAAATAATTCAAGTTTTTCTGTAACTCATTTGTGGCACTTTATATATCAAGTTAACTGTGTTTATTGTGTGGCAGTGTGTAGCAGTTGTATAGTAAAATCTCATGCTTAAGGAATTTGACTGAACAAAATGATTAAGCCTGTAAAAAGGCTTAAACTCTTTTCCTTTCTCTGAGATTTCAGTTATGTATCTTTGAGTTAAGGCTCCTGTTTTGAGAGAGAGAAAAGCTATATATGACTACAGGATGAACTAAAAAGGGAGAATTACCTGGGGAAATCATAGGCTACTAGGTGCATTTAGAGTCAATTTTCAAGCTATTAAGAGGTTTATAATGCATCCTTTCACATAGCTTTGATGAATAATCGTTGCTTGCCTTGTTCTTGCAGTATTCTAGAAGTGGAAATTACTAGCTTATCATACTTATTGAATATTTACATTTAAATATTAGTTAGGTGGATAACTGCAGGTAAAACTCCTGAATTGTTAGCAGAGCTGGTACCATTTATATTGACAAAGGATTACATTGCTCCTCTTTTATTGGCTGTAGAAAATGTATTTCTTTTTGTCTTCAGGGTCAGATTCTAAGAAGCCGAAGTGGAATGACTTCAAAAAGAAAAGGAAGGAGTTAAAGCAAACCAGACAACTTAATGACAAAAGTAATTACGACATAATTGTAAAATCAAAGCAAATATGGGAAAGTGTGAGAAGGTAATAATGATTTTTTTTTTTTTTTCCTTTACTCAGTTGGCTTTTAGTCGTAAGTTGCAAGAAGACTCTTTCTCCTCTTGCGATTATATGAAACTATATTTCCATAGTGAAACTTCACGGGTGAATGATAACATTACATGCAATTCTGTAGATGGCACAAGCAGAGTGTGGTGACTCATGGTGCTAGAAATCTCTGGATTGAGCTCACTTGTATTTTAGGCTAAAATTTGTCAGTAAATGCTTAAGGAGTTCTTATTTTTTGAATCCTGAAGCACAGAACATTCAGCATGATAGTGCACTGGGAACACTGCATGAGTTTTTTTGTAGAGGTTTGTATACACTCTCTGGGACCCCTAAAACTGGGACCCCACATCAGAAGGAGGAGTTAATTTTACTTGTTTTCAGTGTCTGTGCTTTGTATTTTTGGCTGTGAGATGCTTACAGATCTTTGGATCTGTAAATGACGCTGGCTGCAGATTTCAATTTATGTTATTTTTAATAATATTGTTACTCAGAAAATAATAGTTTTGAAGTGTGGAAATCTGGTTTCATTTCTAGGAACTGAAGTTGCTTAATTACATCTATCTACAGGTTTAATGAATGACAATGTAAATTTGTATTAGCAGGAGCAAAGTTAATTTTATTTTGTACTATGTTGCATCTTAATTTATAGATATAAGTGAATCATACTACAGAAAAGCTGCTTCCTTAATTAAGATTTTTTTTTTCTTTTTTTTTTTCCTGTAGGAAGAAATGTGATAAGGAGAAGCGAGAAAAGCTAATGAATGAACTACAGAAGCTTCTTCACGGAAAAATTAAAAGTGTAAGAAAAACTAATGCCATAGCACACAAATCCCACAAATCTGTGAAAGCTTCTTCAAAGAATAGTGAAATATAAATTAACTTTAAGTAATATAGTACTAACCTGTTCTTCCAAAAGCTACAGGGAATTTTTTTGAACTGTGGGTAAAAAAGACCAAAAACAGAGTTGAAAGGCTGCATTTGGCACCTGGACTTTGGGACAGTAGTCCTGGGATGCTTTGTCTATCAAGTGGCTATTACAAGGCTGTCTGTTCTGCCAAATGGCTGTAGCCACTGAAATTCTGTATTAACTGAAGTTCAGAAACAGACCCTCAGGGTTTTGATTAATTACAATTGTTGCTTTGCAGCTTTCTTTTAGAGAAGTTAATGTCCTGATACTTAGCTTCACTAAACAGTCTTTCCGCCTAATTCTTGAAATGTATAAATTTACAGTGAAATATATGTTGGATTTAAGTGTTTTTTGGTATTCCATGCCAAAGTGGAACTGTATTGTCACACTCACACTGAAATTACAAAAAAAACATGAGAGAAAATGAGATGCCATTTCATGGTTCTCTTTTGGTACCTTGATGCATGTCCTTAGTTGTCAGCAACTGCAAGTATTGCCTTTGTTTTGTTCAGTAGAGTATTTGCAAAGCAGTAAAAAAACTTTAACAGGTAACTACGTTTATAATTGGCTTTACACGCTACATGTGGCATAAAACTGTATCAGAGAGCAAGTGCATTAAAATAAATTTTATGCGTAATACCGTTTGAACCACGTGGGATAATGAAATATCTCTATCCTGTAGCTGGCATTTGCACATGATTCAACTCGAGTGATCCAGTGCTTTATTCAGTATGGTAATGAGAAACAAAGGCAAGAGACATTTGAAGAATTGAAAGGTACTTTCTTCCCATTTACATTTTACACATATACTTTGGTATTGACAAGTCGTATTATTTTCTCTTGAATATTTTTTAATTTCTGCTGAAATGATGCATGTTCCTACTGAGCTCTTGAAATGTATTTAAATCATGGCGTCTTGTTGTGTAGAGTTAATGTAGTGGCAAAAAAAAAACAACAAACCACAACAGCTGAATGTTTTTCTCTTCTTCTAGATAGTCTAGTAGAGCTGAGCAAGTCAAAATATTCCAGAAATATTGTGAAGAAGTTTCTGATGTATGGGTGAGTATGAAGTTAATTTCCTTAGCTGTGTTGCATTGTTTCATTTCCAGTGTGAATGCTGCTCTTAATCTATAATGCATTGAGGATTAATAAAAAAAAAAGCGTGTCTCTGGAAATACTTTTATAACAGTGATGAGACAGAAGAGTGTCTGGTATTGCTAACAGCAGTTTTCATTTTGCAGAAAGCGCAGCTAAAGCTGTACACATCGAGGAAAACGTATGCCAAAAAGCAATATATGCTCTAGGTTCATCTTTGCCTTATACAAAAAACTTTCTAAAAACTTTCTCTCCCCAGTGTTTCAGGAAGGCATCCTTTATTCTGTGGAATTTATCCTCTTTTTTCTTTCTCTTAAAATGCCTTATGATTTCTCTAGATTTCTGACTTTCTTGATGTTTTTTCATATATGCCATAAGGCTGATCCAGATCCATATATTTCCTGGTTTCTATGCTAGAACTTATAAATGTGCTTCCAAAAATAAAACTATTGGCAGGTCAGCTTCTCAGTAAAATTTTAACTCTTTATCTTTCCCTGTGAAACAGGACAAAACCACAAGTTGCAGAAATAATAAAAAGTTTTAAAGGCCACGTGAAAAAAATGCTCCGTCATGCTGAAGCATCTGCTGTAGTCGAGTATGCGTATAATGACAAAGCTGTTCTGGAGCAGAGGAATATGCTGACGGAAGAACTGTATGGGAACACTTTCCAGGTTTACAAGGTGACATTTCAGTACTTTCTAGCCTAAGATGTTTTAGTGTCTAAGGTATTGCGTTAGTAATATCTTACCTATCTTACCTACTGTTTCTTTGATTAAATTTCTTTGACAGCTGTCCAAATAGGGTCTACTTTAGCATGTTTAAATGTTGTGATTAGTTGCATGCTTCTATTCTAAACTAAATTGTTGTGGTTTTTCAGTTTGAACCATGTATAATATATTATGTTCATGCATGAGCTGGTGGTGCTCATCAAAGACAGTGATGTCATCTAGTTGTAGTTATCATAGTGTCTAACCTCAAGTGGTCCTCTTTGCTGAGGTAAGATTTAGGCTTAATTCCATAATGCTGTGGATGTCTTTTGTGTCAGAACTGCCTTATGCCTCGTGAGAGCTGAGTGTGGGCAGAATGTGCCATTTGGGCTTAATTTTTGGCTTTGTTTTCTTTTCCCATGGTGACTATAGGACTTGAGTCCAAACTTTCTTGAAACCATTTAGACACGGATCCTCACTAAAAAGGGAACCTTTTTAAAAAATACAACCTCCTGTATTTTGGCTTCTGTTTTTTCCTTTTTTCCTTATTCCTTATTTTTTCCTGACTTGGAAAATTGCTTTCCATTAGAGGCACAAATAGTTTTATTTGCTAGAAAGTACAAAACTTTTGTGCAATTATTAACTACACCAGAGTCACTTTTGCACCTTGAAGTACAACACAGCACACTTTTTTACCCAAGATATGTGTTAAAATTGTGTAAGAAATTAATTGCTATCTTTTCTTTACAGGTTACTGTAAGTTTTAGTATGGCATTTTGCAGTGCTGTAACAGAAAGGCGTGTTTGCGGGCTGTGGTTTGTACTGAGTCTAAAATGGCCTCTGAAACAAAGTGCAGTGTTAGAAATCATTCTAGCATTCTTGGCATGAGTGCTTCAAGTAGTCTTACATTGCAGTGCAAACCTGAGACTCAACAGTATGTGGGTTTATAAGAAATTATGATGTAATCCTTAACGAGACCTGGAGTTTCTTGGAGATTGCTTCATAGTATGTAGTTCATTTTTCCTCCTGCTGCCTCCAGCTTTCCACCCCACGATCCCCACCCCCAGCAGGAACAGTTAGAAATACGTTTTTTCTAATTTGCTATCTAGTCAGACTGTTCTTCTAACAACAGGTTATTTTACAAGAGTTACCCATGTAATTGTTTAGATGAAGTACCAGGAAGTACTTCTGTATTCAAGATATTTGGTATATTTTCCTTTACTCTGCTGTTCTTGAACTGGAATTTCCTGGGCCTTAGTTAACTTCAGTTCACTGATTTGTGGCTGTGTTGCCCTCAGGCACACACAAACTGTCACGCGGGGTTTCTGCTCAGTTCAGGAATCCCTTAACACAATGCCAATTATGTGATATCTGACAATCTCATGAAGAGCTGACTGTAATTGGCAAAAAACAGGTCAGACCACAGAAATAGCTTTTGTTTGCTAATGATAAACATTCAGTTTGTAGAAACTCAAGTATACAGCTGCTAACATAATCAAAGTAGATAAGCTTTTTATTTTTAAAATTGTAAAAGCTATTAGTTTTGCAGAAAATTCATTTTGTTTTCATGAATTTTGATTGGAAAAGACTAGAGGCTATTTTGCATGATCTCTGATACTTACTGGGAATGGTTAAACCTCTGATGGTGAATTCATTTCAGACACCAATTGTCCCAACACTGGATAAAGTGTTAGAAGCTCAGCCTGAAAAGAGAGAGACTATCTTGGATGAAATGAAACAGATTCTTACACCAATGGCACAAAAGTAAGGACAACAATTTATTTAAGGTGTGACAATCTAGCATTAACTGGTTTGTTTCTGACATACTAACAGGCAGTGATACTGATACGCTCTTAAGCTGTAACATTGCTGTGTTGTGTAGTAAGTAACTATGATTTTGTCCGAAGTGTCATAATGCATATCTTAATTTTGAACTCCATTTCTGTAAACTAAAGTGTCCCCTGCCCCAGTCAAACAATCTGTAGAAATCCCACAATGTGGTATGCTGCTGTAATACATTATTGCATAAGCTTCTCCAGTGGTCTTCAGGAGAAAATATTTTGCTAGGCTTTAGAATTTGTAAGTTTTGGTAGAATCTTCCACATATTGTAAATACTCAACATCTAATCCAGCATGACTATGTGTTTTCTGCACACTATGCTGCCTAATTTTTTATTTTTTAAATACAGATGAAGTATTGCTAGCTTATGTTAAAACCATTACCTGGGGAATTTTTGCTTATTTTCCTCTTCCCAAATATAGAGAGGCTGTGATAAAGCACTCACTGGTACATAAAGTATTTTTGGACTTTTTCACTTACGCTCTTCCGAAACAAAGATCTGTAAGTATGTTTTGTTTATTTTTCATCTTCTTTTGCCTTTCAGTGGAATGTTTTTAGTCCTGTCCTGAAAGTGTTGTAAGGAAACTTGACACTAATGCACCTCTTACATTTATAGAGTTTTACACATCTGGCAATTCCAGATAGATAATTGGGGAGTGGTGTTGTATGGAGATTTACAGTCACAGTGAACTTTCACACTAAAACAGTAGTGTCTGTGGTATTTGAATTTAAAAAAAAAAAAAAAATATCTAGTGGAATGGCTTTGGTGTTTTCTTTCTCCATGCTAAGTGGTCCTTCTCAATAGAGAAGGAGAATAACTAAGGCCAGGGACATTACTTCCAGTAGTTTTGCTTTCCAGTGTGTAGTTTCTTAACTACTTCTCACCATTGTCCAAAAAACTCTTCACCAAAATACAATCAGATTAGGCCCTTCTATCAGCAGCCCAGACTTTGCCTTCTGCTGCCTCCTGAACCAAGCATATGGCTTATATCACTATTGAATTCCAGTTTTAAGCTTGCTTACCTCAGCCATTCTTGCAAAAACTGGGCCTAAATCCCTCGGCAGGATGTGATGTTGTATAAGCTGGTAGTATCCAGCTTGATTTTACCTGCACTCTCCGGTGCAGGGGGATGCAGGGACAGCTCCTTGCAGCTCCGGGGAGGAGAGGGGACTTGGCGCTGAGTTGTGGAGTAGCATCACCTCCAGGAAAAGCTCACACGGGTGTAACATACAGCCCAGTTTGCAGCTATGAGTAATTACATGGCTCAGGTGCTTTGTTGCCTTGTGCTTTCAAGAACCTGAGGCAAGCGATTATTTCACCAGACCCACACACCCTTGGGGTTTCCATTGTGCTTAAAATAGCTCTTGGTGCACTCAAAAAGAAGAGAAGAAAAAGAGACAAGAAAAAAAAAAAAAAAGACAGAGAAGCAGGCTGTGTCCATCAGCCTGTCCATCAGCCCTTCAGGCTGTGTCCATCAGCCTTGCCGTGGTTCTGCAGTTCAGCACCATCTACTCCGGGCCAGGTGGAGCCTTCTAGACTTGCTTACCTACTTCTCTGAACTGGATCTGTCTCTTACCTACTTCTCTGGACTGGACTCTAGAACTCTTGCTAAGTGTAGTGAGGTGGACTATTCGTTGCCTATTCTGACTCCAGCTCTTACCTAACTAAAGGTCCCTGTGCATGGTTTAACAAAGTGCTTTGTCAGAGAATGCCTCTGGATTCACAGTCTTGTGTGAATTGGGCTAATAAGAGCATTTCTTTTTCACCTTGCTTGGCATTTTGTGCAGACATGGTAGCACATGGATATTGTCTTTGGGATTAGGAAATCCCCTTTGTAGATCTGTTCCTGCCTGTGCATATAGCTAGTGACATCAATTGTGTTGTGACTGAGCAGCTTCTAAACAAGTAGCGAAATATTTGGAACCTTTGACTAGGGAGCAAGAAGCTAAGAATAGAACGGGAGATAGGTGGGAACTTCATGTCAAAGAAATAAATTGGTTAATAACAGAAGTTGTATCTAGTAACCTGCGAGGGTTTAGGTTGGTTTTTTTTTTTTTTGGTTGGTTTTTCTTTATTGCCTGATATTGTTATTTGTCAGATGGCTTCAAAACCGCATTCCTTTGATATGAAAACTAACTTTGTCGGAATCTCGTAGTATCTGATTTACAACGTCACCTGATGCTTAAGTGACCTTCTAGTTCTTCTTGCTTTCTGGCTAATACCCTATATGTATAAATAAATTGTATCACCTTCAAAGATTTTCTTCTGAAGTGAACAGTTGTCTTTGTGAACAGTTGTCTTTGTTTCCTCAAATTTTAGTCTCAGTTCTGAGCACCCTTCCTTGGAATTGTTTGTGATAGGAAAAAGACAAGTTTCAGTACAGTTCTGATTGCATAGGATGGATATGATGAACAGTGTACTTCTGAAAGGAGAAAACTTAATTAATGTACAGTCTTTTGGACACCTTTTGAGGCCTGTTTTCGTAGGACAAGGCAATAGGAGTGGTTCTGTAGAGCCAGTGATGCTCTCTATAGTGTTGTGGGCAAACAAATCCTTTCATGCCCTCACCCACCCACTTTGAGATTTATCAGACCTTTTCTTTCACCTTTTTACTTTTATTACCTTTTCTTCCCCAGGAAATGATTGAAGCTATCAGAGAGGCTGTCATTTACCTTGCACACACTCATGATGGAGCCCGAGTAGCGATGCATTGCTTATGGCATGGTACTCCCAAGGTATTGTTTGTTTTTTGTCTACCTCATAGGAGTGTAGTCTGAGACTCAGTACGATTGCTCATATGGGTCCTTCTGCCAGCGCACATTTTGATGCAGTTAACCATTTGAGAGCAAGGTTAAAAAGTAGTTCCGTTTTACCTATTGGGAAATATAAGCAGTAGCTTTTTGTGAATCAGATGCTTTCATTCCACTATAGAGCTTCTGTAGTGGAGCATCTCCTTTTATTTTAGCAGAGTCTTTGGAGCTGATACATAAAGCTCTTCCATTTTTAAGATTATTGGCCATTTACATATCCTGTAAATTTCTTAATGCAGGTGAAATTGACAGTAGGGAGAGAACAATAAAGAAGTCATAATGTGGAATGATGTTTGACTTTGGAATGCCAAGACTTAGAAGTTATAGGAACTGTGTTTTAGTTTCTTGTGCTGATATAGAATCCTGAAATACTTTAATGTGTAACATACGCCGTCATCTCTTGGAAATATTGTAATACCGCCTATCTTTTTCTGTATTTTAAAAAAAAGCCAACTTGCGAGAATAATCTGCTTGTTAAAAGTGCAGAAAATAAAGAAGTTGCTAGGATCTATGGTGGTAATGGGTCTAAAGAAAAAGCAGTGATTGCAAGAGCCAAAATTACAAGCACTGAGGAAACTTTCTGCCAAAATTCTTGCTGGTAAAAGGGTTTTGCAACAGCCTAGAGTCCTTGTGACTTTAAAGTTTCAGGTCCCGTTGATTAAGTTTCTTTCCAGATGAAATGTTGAAGTGCATTCTCCTGTAACTAATGAACAAGGTATAGGTGAATATAAGCGGTGGCTTGGGTTTTTGATTTTGGTTTTTTTTCAAGTTGGCCCTTTTGGCATCTCCCATTGGTGGCCTGGACTTGTAAACATATCACAGAACCTCCCTGGGATTGAGTCTTTCACAATTCAGGTTTAACTCTTCGCACTGTTTCTAAGTGTTAACTGATAGTACAAATGTGAGACGTTGGTAGATAATCTTTGTTTTAGTAAGCAAAACCAAAGGTTATCTTTTTGAAGATGGAAATAATAATTTAATTATTCAGAATCACTGGCATTTTAGGCTCATTCAAGTTTCGTGTTTCCTTTTGTGTAGGACAGAAAAGTCATAGTGAAAACCATGAAGACGTATATTGAGAAAATAGCGACGGTGAGTGTTCATTAACCATTATTTTGCAATCTCTGAAACACAAGAGGTTAATTTGAAAGTGCTTTGTTACTGGAAACAACTATGAGATCTTAATAAAACTCGGTTTAAAATAGTGATGATGTACTAGATAATATGAAATACGTGGCATATCTATACATATCTTGAGAATCTTCATTGTGAGCACTACATGTAGTACTATCCTTCTTTAAGGTAACTGTTTATAAGTCCTACATTTTTTCTACAATTTTTTTTTTGAGCCCAACTTTATATTGCATCTTCATATGGCTTGTTTGTTAATTCTCTTTGGTTAGGAGTAAAATAATGTGAAGAGAGTAGGAACAAAAATTAAGATGTGTTGGGGGTGTCATTGGAAAGACCATTTGAATGTGCATGTTTTTTATAAGATGCTCAATAACTTTATAAGTCAGGAAGCTTCAAAATTGTTGTGCAGAACTGCAGCTGTGAAGAAAAGCTTTTTAAACTTCTTCCCTTCCTGGTTGCTGTATTATTCTGTTTACTAGTAGTTGACATGGTCTCAATCAGTGGTCTCCAAACCTTTTTGATCACCCAACCTTGAGCATGCATCCCCAATACCTGTATATTTATGTACAAAAGACGTACATGTACTACTTTACTAGTAAGCATTATAAAACATACACAGAAACTGAATTTTTAAAAGGATGAGATAAACATATATATTTATTAATGGTACCAAAAAAAATATTTTCTTCCTGCACCACAATGGATTGTCTCATGTATCCCGCTTTGGAGGCCACTGGTCTAAGTAATGTTTCTTTCCGTAACCTTCTAGTACCACAATAAATTAGTTGTTATATCTTATAAAATATATAGAAATGAGGAAGTGGGTAAATAATAGCTAAAACAACGCTGGGGCACTGAGGGTTTGGTTTCACTTTGACATAGAGTTTCACTGAGACAGAAGTGAATTGGTTTGTGCCCTTTTGAGTACGCTAGAGAGACTTGCTCTCCAGCAATGCAGTAGAGACTGTATGGCTCATTGCAGAGACATGATCTCCAGAAATACAGTGTGTAATTTATCTCGGTTTTAAGCAAATCCACCATAGAAATAAAATCTGTGTGTAAGATTCCTTCAAGGCAAATCCTATGATTTCAAATGATGATTAAGCAATAGGATTAGGCTAATAGCTTAGATGTGATAAAGCAGTATATCAATTTATAATGGCAGATGAACTTAATCTACCTTTGTTTTAACAATGTTCTTCTCTTAACAAGCCTTGTTTTCAGAGAGAGCCTAAATTTTGGGCTGCTGTGATTCTATGGCAGTGGACAGAATTTGCTTGTGATTGTGGTTTGCATGTTGTGTCATATTTGAGAGAAACTCTCAGAATTGTTGATTCTGCGTCAGTTACTATATTGATAGAACTTGACTGCATGTGGTTTCCGATGCCTCATCTTTGCAGGGTGAATTTTCTCATCTGGTCTTGCTGGCAGCATTTGATTGCATTGATGACACCAAACTTGTGAAACAGTTAATTATATCTGTAAGTAATTTACTTTTTTTCATAAAATAGTGTACTAAGTAGTGTCACTATGTTTGTCAGTGTATGAGGATGAGAGTAGGAATCCATCTGCTTTCTTCAAACCATTTAATTCCTTTCCATCTTTTCTGTTTCATTATATTTGTGTATCATGGTTATTTTTTTCTTTTCATGGAAGACCTCAGCACTTCCATATGTTCTCTTTAGTTACTTATTTGAATTAGTTTTTAAGCAAGATTCAGTGCTTGCTGAAAATTACTCGTTGGTATATATTCTTTCTGGCTAATGGATGACAGGAATCTCTTTAAAGTCAATGTCTTTATCATAGAAGTTTGAGCTCTGCTAGTATTTGAAGAGATTAAATTGATGGAAAACTTTAGAATGAGGATGTTACCTTATCCACTTTACAGGCAAACCTAAAATGTCAACAATAACTGTGCCTAGAAAGTCCTTATTGTGCAAACTTGTTGTTGTAAAAAAGGTTGTTTAGCACATTCAGTTCTTTTCTTCTGCAGAAGTAGCACCTTGGAAAGTGATACTTCAAAATAAACTCTAGGAAACTTTCAGGAATGTGGCAACAAGCCTGAATATAGTATGCCATGACTTCAAACAAGCAAAAATACTTGGAAATTTTTGGTTGAGTACTGAAGCTTGTCTTAATTCTCAAACTTGACATTTTTACTTAATATGTTTGTAATTAAATGACAACTAACATTCTTGATAAAATCCCTGTAATATTTTTATCTTGTTTCCAAAATGGATTTGGTTAGATGCCTAAAACATGAGAGTACTCCAGCTGTTCTGTTTCACCTACATGGAATTGCAGAATGAACAGTAAGGATAGTATGATCTAGTCTGCATCTGCTTCCTTTTGGAATGCTCCATTTCCCCACTTTACTTCCAAAAGTTATTTAATAGAGTTTTATGAGCTGTTTATACTTAAGATTATGTTTGCATGCAGCTTCTGAGATACTTTAGTCTGTAAATTAGCATGAAGTTATGTTTTCACACTGACAAAAGATACTTCATAGTGCACAATTCATTTTCATGCAGGCAGGATAATGAACATTGATGTATAGGTTGTAATGTGCTTACAGTAGTATTCATGCCACGGCTTTTGGGACTGACGAGTTGAGAGGAAGTGGCAGGGAGGGAAAGATGAGGCAAATACTCCCAGTCTGGAGGAGGCATATGAGGAGAAAGGGATTATTATGAGGCTCACTTTAAAAAATACAAGCAATTCTTCCATTGACCAACTTTGTATAGGGGGGAATTAGATTTTTGTACCCTAGCATGGAGAACTGTCCCTAAGTCAATGCCTCTCTGATGGGTGTGGAGAGATGAAAGCATCCCAGTGTGGAGGTCACTTTTGTTTCTTCTGTATATTAGCTGTAATCACGGCTGGGTTTTGTTTCCAGGGTCCAGTCTGCAATGTAACCACTTCTGGGCAAGTTCAAAGCAAATAATCCCTGACAGATCAGACCTGACTTGGTAGGAAATTGTTGAGGTGTTCCTTTACTATGTTACAAGCACTCTGTGTTCTGGAGGGTTTATTAGTTCAGCTACTGTGTTTGGCTTTAGCTGAGCTTCCAAGATATCATTTAGTTCCTGAATCATCTTGTGTTTTTCCACTGTCTGAGATCAAAGATAATGGAGTGTTTACTCTTTGATCATCCCTAACACATCAGTTTGGACAGAAGAGTAAAGGAGAATAAGGAGTGGCTTTCACATATACAGAATTGGCACATCTAGTTTCATACCACGTCAGGAATAGGGAAAGACTGTTAGGGAAAACGAAAGAAATATCAGATAAGATCAAAACCAACTCTTCAGATAGTGAATGAAAACTAGTAGTGGGGGATGAGGTAGAAGCATCTAGAAATAAAACATCGAAGCATACTCTATAAAAGAATCCAGCCCTTAAAATTATCTTAAGAATTATTTTAAGGAGCAGTTAGACTTTCTGAAACGCCTTATACTGACTGTCATTCTGTCCATACTAAAATTTAACTTAAGGAATGTAACGAAAATAGTAAAGAGTGGAGGGAGGAGAAAAAGCAGTGTTTAGGCAAATTTTTTTTTTTTTTTTTTTTTTTTCTTCCTATTTTTTGTAGCATTATAAAACTGATCACTTACATGGATTGGCAGAGTGGCTGGGAATTTGTAAGGGAAGGTTTTAAGCTCTTTATATGCTTCGAGGAAAGTCACTCCTCATCACCTGTCAGCTCCACAGAGTGTTAATCCAGGACCAAAGAATATATATGGTGCTTTAAACCTTCATATGTGATGGGAACTGTACATTGTGAACTTGAAATGCATCAGGATTCAGGCAGATTTTAGTGGGAAATCCCTCTGTTTGCTGAGACCTCCAAGCAGGCAGTGCTAGGGAGACCTTACCGACAAGAGACAGCATGCCTGTGTCATTTAGAGTTTCTCCTGGTGCTTTCTCACATCTCTGGTACCGAAATTGACCAAATTCTGTAATTCATTGGAATCCTGCAATAAGTGGGAGACATACAGTTTTGGCAGGATTTAAAGAAAAATGTGTCGTCTTATCTTTTATGCAAAATGGCTGTGTTAAAGGTTGATTTTAAAGTGCAGATGATTTTTGTGTTTATTTGTACTAAACTAAATATTTTCTTTACCTGTTTTACGTTTCGAAATATTCCAGCACCTTTTGTCATTCATTTAATTGAGAAATGAACTCACGTACATCAGAATGTATAACTCTCATATATCAGTCTGACTTCTGTGCCTGGCACAGTCATGGAGCAGATTCTCCTGGAAAACATACTAACATACTAAGGCACGTGGAATATAAGGGCGTGATTGGTGACAGCCAACACGGCTTCGCTAAGGGCAAATCGTGCCTGACCAGTTTGGTATTGATGGGGAGGCTCTGAGCAACCTGATCTGGTTGGAGATGTCCCTGCTTCTTGCAGGGGGGTTGGACTGGATGACCTTTAAAGGTCCCTTCCAACCCAAACTATTCTATGAATCTGAATGTACATGCTGAGAAGACAGAACGTGATTTTGGTCTGGGTTTTTTTTTTTCCCTCAGAAAAGGTTTGTGGTTTTTGGTTTGTTTTGTTCTGGTTTTTTCCCCTCTCCCATGCCAGGAGGGTGAGGGTTACAGCAATAGGTTTTTATTCGTAGTTACAGTGCTGCATCAAACTGATGTTCATCTCAGTTTACCAAAACTCATTTTAACCTAGATTTAAGCAATGTTTTTGAAATAAGAACATTTTACCATTTTCTGGCAGCTTTCAACAACCTTTCTCTGTTTCTCTTCCCCTCAAAGACAACCAGCTAGGCCCTGTATTAATAAAGGGTGACATTGATTTAAACTGTTGTATTTATCTTTTTCTAGCTGTTGCTGGAAGGATTGTCATGGTGGGGAAAAAAGATGTTGAAGGACTATGGCCTGCAAATTATGCTAAAAGTGTCCAGAGCTCTGTACAGCCCCCCTTTTCTTTGATAATCATGAAGTTTATATGGATGTTAAAAGTTGACAGGCATGGATTATCATGATGTTCAAGAGTATCTGGATGGTATTCAGGGTTCTCCATTGGTACTTGAAACTTGCATAAAATACACGCCGCTGTATGAAAGGGCATTTATTGAGAAGCTGATAAAAATTTGGTACAAACAAATGGGCTAATGTAGGTGCTTCCATCTGAATATGGCAGCATGCTTCTATAAGCAAGAAAACTTCCCTGCAAGTGTATGAGGTGCTCGCGGTATAGTCTACAAAGTGGATAGTCTGAGCCAACAACTAATCTCTGAGGAATGCCCAGTGTTTTCTGTTAATGCTCAAATAAACTGCAAATAATACTCCCAGCAGAAGTCAGCTTTATTCCATTATCGGAACTTCATTTTTCTTGGTGAATGTTCTGTGATCAGTTTAAGATGAACTTTTCCTTCCTGTAGACTGTCATTGCTGTCTAGGTACTTGGTTATACTCCCTTGAAAGTCAGCATGGCATCAGTGGTTACTCTTAGGTGATGTGGTGGGTGATCCCTTGTATGTCTGGTCTGCTGAGCTTGCCATTGTACAGTGTATGATGTACCAGAATATACGTTCTCCTCTGTCCATGCGTGTGTCAGTGAAAACAAATCTTGTCCTTTGTAGTATTTTCTAATCAGTGACATTGATGTATCTGCTGAACGCATTTTAAACATTATTTCTCTCACTTCTCCAAACTTAAATTCTGATTAGAGTTTTCTAATTTCACAAGCAGAGGTGAATCTTATTCATAGTATGCAGTTTTCCTTTAAGCTTTTTATTTGAAAGATAATCAGTAATTGCTGATGACTCAAAACTATTATTTCATTAATGTTTTGTTGCTGTTTGTTTAATTTTACAGGAAATAAATGCTTCTTTGCCCAATATAATAAACAACAAATATGGAAAGAAGGTCTTGCTGTACTTGCTAAGTCCTAGAGACCCTGCACATTTTGTTCCAGAAATCATTACACTTCTGAAACAAGGAGATGGAAATGCCTATAGGTATCTCAGATGTAAAGGTTAAGTTGTTTTCTCTAGAGTGCAGAAGAGTTCACGCAACTTTCTGTCATAATCAATTTAATTTCAATTTTTCTTCATAATATATCTAAATAATATAAATATATATGAATAGTGTATAAGTATTATTAGCGATATTAATCTGTCGTCCTTATTTTTGCATTTTTTGTTTATATTTCATATATGGTGGTTGATGACCAGCAATGTGTTGATGATCAGCAGTTTACCCCTCTGTAAAGGGCAAAAATTATGATGTTTTTGTTTACACTCATAGATAAATTTTAGTGTAGCAGAAAATGTTTAACATGCATTATTGGAGTTTTGAGTTGTATAAAAGTATATCTCAAAATCTAGCCATAAAAATAGAAATTGTTAATTTGAATTCAGTCTCTGGTGTTGACATTGATGCATATCAGCTTTTGAAGAAGGAGCAATTTTAGATGATTAGTGAGCTGTTTAAGAAATACATCTCAGTAACTGAGGTAACAGAATGAATGGAAAATAGAGGTTAAATTCTTGTTGTTAACACTCTATGCTGTTTACTGGCAGTCAGCTTTAATATACACTTTCTCACTCCATGTGTTCTTAAAACGTGTGTACAACGTGTGTTTAATTGTGTGTGAAACAGAGGGAAGAACAATGCTTTACTTTGATTTCTCAGTAATTTAGAGGGGTCTCAAATAACGTATGTGTTTTGCATTTCTTGTTGCTTGATGTGCGTACGGAGCAAGTCTTGTACAGTGACGTGCTGTCTCTTTCATCAGTAAGAAGAACACTGAACTCCGCCGCCGTGAACTCCTGGAAGCCATTTCCTCACCTTTGCTAGAATACTTGCAAGAACATACCCAAGAAGTAGTGACAGACAAAGCTACCTTTGTCTTGGTTGCTGACAGCTTAAGAACAGCTATTGGTGACATCCAGCCTGCACTAGATGCAATTGCCAATTTAGCAGCAGAAGAGCTGGTTCCAGGTGGCCGTGATGGGCAGGTAATATAACAGGGGACAAGGTGCTGAGATTTTGCTTACTTTGTATTACTAAAATGAAGGCTGCTCACTTTTTCCTTTACGTAAGACATCAATGTACTGCCCTGATAGTGCGCGAACGTTAGACATCGTCTCTGTTTCCTGGCATTTTCCTTTCATACTTTATTATCATTGTATCTGCAGTGGTGAAGGCTCGAGCCAGCATTTCATCTGAGTTGTAGAGCAAGGTTACTTCATGAACTTCAATCTTCAAAACTGCTTTAAACACTTTGTGGGAAGGTAGCTGACAATCATGTTACACAGTCACTTTTAATATTATCACAATACAATCAAGCAGTCAATAAATTCTTATAGTTCATTTGACTGTTTACCCTGAGAATGATAGGGTCTCTTAGCTTTCAGGTATGCGTATCTCCCTGCAAGGAAAGATCTTAGATAATTGATATTTGTCTTTACAGTATGACCTTCTCTTCAAAACGTTCCCCTCCCCTATTTTGTTGAGTTAAGCTCCGTCAGGTATATGTCTGTAGACTAGAAAATAAAAAATGCTGTGTGCACAATATTTGAGGTAGATGCCCTCCAGATGTTTATGCTTGTGCTGATTTTGCTCCATCTTTTCCCTCCTTCAACATATGCATTTTACAGAATTTTATATGAACTAATCATGTTTCCTGTGACTTCCTGTGAACCATACTGTAGTGAATTTTCAAGTCTTTGAAAATGTGGGAAGTCTGGAAGTTCTTGCAGAGGCAGCTAGACCAAGAGATTGTGCTCAGTAAGCATGAAGTCCTTGGAGGGGTGGATGAAACATTGGTTGATATGGTTAATATTACTGAAAGTCAGATGTTACAGGGAAGATGGTTAAAAAAAAAATTCGGTCAGTTTAAATAAGTATTCAGATACTTGCATCAGACTTCTTTGTATTTGCATAAGTCGTGAATAAATGGATCGATGTGATGCAGTGTCAAAGGGCAGAGTGGATAAATCCAGCAGGAATATTAATGGACAGACACGTAACTGTATTTTGAAACATCACCATTAAATAATTTGGTTCGGTTTTCTTTTGGTTTTTTTTCCCACTAAAGCTTCACATTGCAGAGCATCCAGCAGGCCATCTAGTTTTGAAATGGTTAATAGAGCAAGATGAAAAAATGAGAGAGAGTGGAAAAGAAGGTATGTTGGAAACTCAATGGTATTTGATCAAATTATGACTTCAGAGTAATCAGTTATTTGACCTAAAATAAGATTGCGTCATTTACTAATATACTAATATATGGAAAATTTAACATATCCTTTAAGATTATGGTTTCTGTCTTTTTGCTGCTGTGAGATGTTATATGAACAGAATGCCAAGGATACTTTCACTTTTCCTGCAAAGCAAGTACTGATTTGGGTTTTTTTCTCATGGTTTTACTATGTATTTGGACAGCGTTCATTTCTGTGCTTAGAATGTCTTGATAGCTTTGCTAAATTACACAGCAATTTAAAGGATAATAATACAAAAAGTAAAGTCTTTCTAACATGAAGACTTGTTTCATTAGTACTTGTGAGCCAAACTGTAGTTTTTACTGTGTGTGTTAGTGCTGCTGAGTTAATGCTTTATAAATGTTATTGCAATAACTCATGCACAAAAATAGGACATCTTTGCTATTTTATATCCCAGAAGGCAGAGATTGGGCACAGATGTTCTCATCTTAGTTTAGCTTTTAAACTTATTTTATTATGTAATGGTAAAATCTTGTTCTGTGAATCACCATATCCTAATAGAGATTACTTTTTATTATAGACAAACCTCAAAAAATTATAGGAGGTGGGGCTGTCATAGTATGATCTGGAGGGAACTTCTCAGTGTGCAGGGGCTTTTTTGTCTTTGTAGAACTATCAGACCTTGTAATTTTTTTTTTTCTTTTCTTCTTCTTACTACATTCAAGTATCCAATGTTTCTTTTAAAAATAAGAGTTAGTTGGGCTTTATTAAATGTTTCTGAAAGGAGGCTGTTTAGCTGCTTCTCAAGGGGATGATTAAAAATGTGCAAAGGGGAAGTTCTGTATGAGTATCCTTCAGAGACTAGCTGAACTGAGATGATGATATTTATCTGGATTTATTTATGCTAACATTGTGCAATTCCCATTTTAAACACAAGCTATTCCCTTTTGTTTCTTTGTTTGCCTCCAGAGAGTGCGCCGTTCAGAATTGTTGCTCTGAGTTTATGGAATTAGCAATAAAAAACAGCCAAATTTTTACCATGTAGGGAGCAAGTTGAATAAAAACTGACTTGTTCTTCAAATAGAATTCTGATCTAAAGAGACAGTGAAAAATAGCTTCAGTGTTTGTTTGGAGGCTGGAGTTTGTTGGGATTGGGTGGGTATTTTGGGGTTGCTTACTGATAAGTTTGCTCAGCATACAAGTTGTAAGAGCAGTTTTTCTGAAGTTCAGTTCTTCAGATTCACCTGGGGACTTGAGGTCAGCCTAGGTTTGTTTTCACGTGTACCATTAGTGTAATGATTCTTCAAGTCAATTAAAGCTTTCAAAGCTACTGAATAAATAGAGACCCTGTAGCATCAGTACAGCTGAAAGAAACAAGGTTCCTAGTGGTTTTTGTGCCTCTATAAAGGATTAGCTGTGAAGTTTTAAGTAATTTCATCTGTGCAAATTCTGCTTCTTTAGTTGTTGAGTCAAGTTTTTAAAAACAGCATTTTTCAGCAGAGGTGTATTGGTATATTGCAAGGTAATTGTCTCTTGTGTTGGAGTAGTTGTTCTTACCAAGTTACTTCTTTGGAGTGAATGCCTTCTAGAAGACATTAATAGCCTCTGACGCACTTTTTTTAAAAGTCAGCAAGTTTGCCTGTTTTATTCTGGTAAACTGTCCCACAGTGCAGCTATTGTCTAATTTTAAGCAACACTTGGAAGTACTCAGTCATCTATAAAGGTATTCATTGCACTGACTAGTCAATTATTTTCTGAGAGCAAAACTTTGTGAATACTTGGTGGCTAAAAACTATTTGATCACAGCTGCAGACAACTCTTAAGAGGGTTCTTTGTAAAAAGATACTGTCTAATTTTTTTCTTCTCTCTTTTCCACATTTTACAGTTTGCTTTGGAAGAACATTGGTGGAACGTGTTGGTATTGAGAATATGAAGACCTGGGCAGAAGTAAATCGAGGTGCCATTATTCTTTGTTGGTATGTAAGGCACATGGCTATTTATGATTAGTGACAGTTTCTTGAACACCTAAGAGAATATTAGTTGAATTTTTTTACCATCAAAATGCCATTTTTTTGCTCAGTGTGTACTGTCTTTCATGCTGCTGATAAGTCTGCAATGGAACAGTGTACTGGAGAAATTCAAAGTTTCCGTAGGTTGTTCCTTGAGCTCAGGCTTTTACAGTGCTAGGAAGTAGCTCAATGTTGGAAAAATCTTAAGATTAAAAAACAAATTTATTTCTGAAATTGTACCTACCATGTCTTGTTTTAGAAGCATGAAATTCTCAAAACACTCCAGAAATAGCTATGTAAAAATAATTAACTCTGAAACACCTGTGACTGGTTGCACCATACAAGGATCCAGAGGTTTTTTTTTTTTGGTTTTTTTTTTTGTTTTGTTTTGTTTTGTTTTTTTTTCCTCTCCTTCCAATCCAGATACAAAACCAGTTTATGCAACATCATAATAGTTGTATGGATCTAGCTATTAAGATTGTTCAGCTGCTAAAATGATAACAGTTTTTCTTTGGCTCCCTTAAAAGGCGTTTAGAATTTAATAAATGCATCTGATGCCTTTAAGTTATCTGATCCCACACACAGATGTTCAGTAGAGATGTTATAAGTGCTTGTTCACTGACAGTGTATTAATGCTTGGACTTTTAATGTGTGGCGTTGCTGGTTTATGCACTAAGCTAGTTAGATAGTCCAAATAAATTTGCAAAGTAAATTGGTGGAATTAACTGTTTGACTGTCACCATGACAACAGTCTCTTAGTAAGTTTTGAAGACTTAGAGAAAAAAAACCAGGAAAATAGTAATTGCTTATTAGCAAAACCCAGTACAGGAGTGGTGTATTTTATGGAAAAGTCTGTGAGTAATACCAGTCTTTGCCCCTCTCTTGTGTTACTCATGGCACTACAGAGTGGGGCTTTGACAAGTGTCCTTGTTGCCAAGCAGGGGAGCTTATCAATTGTCAGTCAAACAATTTTCACCAATACTGAAACTGACCTAACAGGAAAGAGAGATAAAAGTATGCGGGAGGAGCATGTGTTTGTTTGCTGGGATTTTGTTTTTAGGGTTTTTTAAAAAACATAATTAAATCTGAATCCTTTTTAGTTTGGCCTTCTCTTGATGACTCTTTGGGCATGTTGCCCTTTTGTTTAGGCAGCTGAGAACACACAAATGTAACCCCCTGCTTTTGTTCCTGCTTACCTTGCTAACACATAGTAATTAGTCTCATCTTGGTTTAATTGCATGCATTGATGTCAAGAAGTTACCTGAATCATACAGCAATGATAAAGTTAACTTAGTGTAGATAATAACTGCACAGTTTTTATGTAAAATAATTACTGAGTTTTAAAAAAACTTCTTATTTAAAAAAAAAATTTGGATACTTCTTTTGTCATAAGCTCAGATCCCTCAGACAGAGGTACTTTTCACATGCTACCAGTTCTCTGAAGCTGTAATTTATTTTTATTTTGTGGTTGGCTTTCAGAAGCCATGTGTCACTTATGTGCAGATCTGAAACTCAGAATTACCCAGGTATCCTCTGGATCCTCTCCTTTCATTGCCCTACTTGCTTTTAATTTGATTTTTGTAATAAATAAATAAATAAATCTGGGACCTAGTTCTGACCTACAGGCATGAAGAGTCCTAAGGTAATGAAAGGATGAGAGGTCTCTTTGCAGACATTGCAATCCAGCTTAGTGTAAATAAAGTGTTGTAACTACTTGAATCTCATGGATGCTGTCTATTTATGCTTTACATCTGACCTCAGTATTTTTGAATTTGTCAGTGATGTTTTACATTAGGGTAGAAAATGGATAAAAACATACTTGACCAAATGACTTACTGGCTTCCCTATGTCATTTCTGTAACCTGTAAAAGTTTTATATTTTATATCCACAAAATACATATGTGCCTGCTTACCAGATCTTAGAAGAACTTTCAAAGTAATAATAATTAAAAAAAACCCAACTTTATTAGTCTTTTGACTGTATTATCAGACATGCAGATGTTCTATATTAAAAAGACGGTCTCTTGAAATATCTGTGAATACCAAGAGTTTGAAAGCAGCTGTACATGGATATCTGTTGGCAGATGAAACTCATTTTTAGAAATATATAAAAGGCAGTCCAGAGTGACTGGATACTTTTATATGCTTTGTCCCTGGTGATGAACCATGTAAATCTCTCTGTGTTAAGTACCAATGTGTTCAGCACATTATTTGTCAGTACTCTTGACTTTCTTGCTGTTATAGGTGGTAAATGGCTCACAGAAAAGCTGAAAAGGTTACCACCCTCACCTGTGTTGAATTCAGTTTTAAAGAAGGCCTCTTGATTAAATAGTACTGTCATAGCAAGAAGTGTTACAGAAGCTGCTGCTAGAAGTTGTTAGTCATAGTTGTAGAATCATAGAATGGTTTGAGTTGGCAGAGTTAAAGATCATCTTGTTCCAACCCCCTGCTATGGACAGGGACACCTTCCACTTAAGCAGGTTGCTCAAAGTCCCATCCAACCTGGCCTTGAACACTTCCAGAGAGGGGGCATCCAGGAATTCTCTGGGTAACTTGTTCCAGTGCATCATCACCCTCACAGTAAATTATTTGTTTCCTTATGTCTAATCCAAATCTACCCTTTTGCAGTTTAAAGCCATTATCCCTTGTCCTATCACTACACGCCCTTGTCACAAATCCCTCTCCAGCTTTCTTGTAGGCTCTTTTTAAGTAGTGTAAGGCTCCTGAAAGGTCTTCCCAGAGCCTTCTCTTCTCCAGAGTGTGGAATATATAAAGTTTTCTAGGCACTACTCAGTCGTCATTTTGAAGTAGAAAACTAAGTGTTCTATTACCTCTACTGATTTTTGTATTATAATCCAAGAACACTTCAGTATTCCTGACGGAAGGGGAGAGGGGCAATCACTACCTATATTGATCTGGATAGTTCAGATAGCTTTTGTAATAGTGTTTTGCAGCTTATGATGAATTTCCTTGTTGCTGGGGAGGAGAAGTTACCTGGGCAAGCTGGTTTGTCTTCCAAAAGTAACATCTGAAACAGGGAGGTTTCAGGTCCGGATTGGGTGAAGCCCTGAGCAGCCCATTCTGACCCGATGTTTGAACCTGCTTTCCTTCCAGTCTGATTTATCCTGTGTTGTATTCTCACTTGGTGTTTCGTGTTTCTGGAAAGTTTTATATCTTTTTTCTAATAAGAGGTGATAGTCTGTGCTGAGCTATATTCTTCCTAAATACTTACTGTTTCCTTACATGGATAGCTGTTTTCCTCTGACCTGCATGCTGAACTTTGACATCCTGGGTTTTTTTTCCTGTTTCTTGCAGCCTTCTCCGGAGTGCCGATCAAAAAGTGGCAAATACAGTCAAAAAAGGACTGAAAAAGCTTGTCCCAAAGTTGAAGCTGAACAAGAATGTAAAAGGAGTAGAAGCACTACTGGAGAAATTGACTTCCTAGTGTAAATGAAGCTGAAAAGACAACTTACATCAATGCAGCCAACTGAGAGTTGGTAAGATTTTGTATCATGGTTGTTTTAAGAAGCAGTGTATGCATTTGTAAATTAAATAATTTCTAAAACAACTTGTCTGTTGTACTTACTCTGTTGTGTGCAGTAAATGGTTGTTCTCAGACACTGGAATCTTAGCAAGATTTAAGAGCTAGTGGAAACTTTTGAACATGTAATCAAGAAGTTACATCTTTCCTGATAACTTGAGTCTTGTTAAAATACGTGTGTATGTTGCTATAGTTACCATAGAAACAGAAGCATCTGTTCTGGAGATATTCTTGCGTACTGGGCAAATACACTTGTTCTTAATCCTTTCCCACCTGATTTCCTCAAAAAATGAATACAAAAAACATCTGAAGTCCCATTCTTGTTCTGTGAAGGAGTGATGGAGGCTCTCATCCTTCAGGAACTAACAGGAATAAAATGAAAATAGGGTATCTGACTTTTTCAAAGAAGGTCCTGAAGGAGAGGCTGACTATTTCAATGGTTTTGTTTTTCTTCAGTCTTCTGGAAAGTCCTAATAAACCAGAGAGATTTGAGGGTTTTTGGATGTCCTCCTTTAACAGAGAAGGGATTAATTTATTTCTGGATGATATCAAAGAAGTGTCCTGTTGATTTTTACTGTACCCTATTTTGATCTAGAAAAATCAAGCCAATATTTTATTTTCCCATTTTAAGCAAAGGAAAAAAAAAAAAAAAACAAAATCCAAAACTTCTAGTAAGGCATTCATACAACACCCTGGTGGTGTTTAATGCCATACTGATAGACTGATCCAAACAGAGATCCAAATTAATTAAATCTCCAAATGCAGGAGTCACTCTTGACTGTTGCTTAGCCTTATAGCATGTGGCTCCATTTTTAATAGCAGATGGTTAGCTGTTATTTCTCCTAAGATAGAGCTTCCTCACCGTAAAGTACAGTGCCGCTAATTGGAAGCTGCCAGTGGTTAAGCAATGTGGCTTAAGTTTCCATATTTTACATACTTCAAATCAGTGTTCTAAATTACTGACTTTATTGTCAGAGGTCACGATGATCTGCAGCTCCTTCTGCAGTCCATTGGGACCTGCAATGCTCAGCACCCACGACAATCAGATTACCCGGTTTGAAACTGACTTGCATGCTTAGCTCTGGTTCTCCATGGAGCACCTCTATGTGTATGGGTGCTGGAATTTAGTTACATTTTCTACATATTTGTATTTAAGTATAAATAGTTTGTCCAAAGGAATGAAATACGTAGCTTCATCTTGATAAGTAATCTCGTGTATCTCACTAGTCTTGTCTAGGGTGAACGTATATTTTTTTTAGTTTGAAATAATGACAATATACTTGAATAAGCAGATTTTTTTAAAAAAATAATAAACCCAGTTGTAATTCATAGTTAACTTAGGGTAATTTAAGCAGGATGTGAATATTGTAGTTAGGAGAAGTGTTTCCAACATTGTTTCTGTTTGTTGATTTACTGATACTTTGCTGACTGTGCTTCCCTCTAATTCCACCTAGGCTTATGAGCAGTAGTAAATACTTAAAGGTTAATCCCAATTAGACCTGACTGGCACTGGCATTAAGTGTTCAGGCTTGTAAACACATCCTCTCAGCTACTGAAGGTTGCAGATAATTAGTTTCTGTAACAAGATTTTCTTTTGTGACAATAAAATAGATCATTTTAATTAGCAACAGATAATGAATTTAAACAGTAGTGAACTGTTTCTAAAGAAGGCTCAGGTACTGACAAAAAATCCAACCTAAACAAAATATGCAGTAGATTTGTGACTGAATAATTAGTGCTACAATAAAACAGTGGGAAAAAAAAATCAGATACAGACCGTCTCAATTTTCAGGTTATTGAGGGGAATAAACTAATGCTTAGAATCTAGCACAGACATATTTCCAATCAAGTGAAAGTAAGTCATAGCTAAATATAGATACTAATAAACTGAATAGCAAAAAACTGCGCAAGATTGTCTGTTTTTGTTAAGCTGATTTGGTGCTAATTCTGGTTGCTTTAACTGAATGTCTACCAGGCACTTTATTTGCATTTTTGAGAGTGTGTATATGATTTATTTTAAATTATGTGTAGTAATTTGGACTGACTGACTACTAATTTTCCTTACCACAATTTGAGAAATGCCACTCTTGATTAAGGAGACATCAGTTAAGGTTATGCTAAGGTTATGAAGGTGCCATTTTTCCTGGCACCTTTTTTAAAACCATTCTACGGTTTTATGATTCAGTAAAATCATAGAATCATAGAATGGTTAGAGGTGGAAGGGACCTTCAGAGGTCATCTAGTCCAACCCCCCTGCAAGGAGCAGGGACATCCCTGACTAGATCAGGTTGCCCAGAGCCCTGTCCAACCTGGTCTTGAATGTTTCCAGGGATGGGGCATCCACCACCTCTCTGGGCAACCTGTGCCAGTGCTTCACCACCCTCATTGTAAAAAGTTTCTTCCTTATATCCAGTCTGAATCTACCTCCCTCTATTTTAAAACCATTACCCCTTGTCCTATCACAACAGGCCCTGCTAAAAAGCTTCTCCTCATCTTTCCTGTAGGCTCCCTTGAGGTACTGGAAGGCCATTGTAAGGTCTCTCTCCAGGCTGAACAGCCCCAGCTCTCTCAGCCTGGCCTCACAGGATAGGTGCTCCAGCCCTCTGATCATCTTCATGGCCCTCCATGAACCCTTTCCAACTGGTCCATGTCCTTATGTTGGGGGCTCCAGAGCTGGATGCAGTACTCCAGGGGGAGTGAGGTGGGACCTCACGAGAGCGGAGTAGAGGGGCAGAATCCCCTCCCTCGACCTGCTGGCCATGCTTCTTTTGATGCAGCCCAGGATGTGGTTGACTTTCTGGGCTGCAAGTGCACATTGCTGGCTCATGTTGAGCTTCTCATCCACCGAAAGAGTTAAAAATAGTTGAACTTGGAATTTTACATGTCAAATTTCACAGTATTTTATTATCTAAGGCCCAGGCATGAGGGAGTTACTGGGTTCTGCCTTCTGGAATCGATGCTGCTCACCAGCCTCCGTGCAGCTCCAGTATTTTCCCTTTAAAATGTCCTCATTGATGACAGATTGAAGCATAATGTTGAATTTCCTGTTTTACCCAGAAAGATTACTTTTAGATTGTTTTCTTAATAATAACAGAAGTGTAATAATAGAGACTAAAGGTATGAAAGAAGCCCAAAGCATTTTATCTTTGCAAAGGGGAAGTGTTGTGTTAGCACTGGACTGACCACTGTTTTCTCAGGATTCTGCATGACTGACCATGAACAGAAACCATTATTTCTACATGAAAATATGTTTTCAGGCAGTTATACAAAGTGCCTTAGGATAACCCACCAACATAGTGAATCTGCATCTGTAACAGTGAGCTTTACCACCAAGAGTGGATCTGACATGTTCAGAAGGTGAATTTTGTGGTAGAATTTGAATAAGGAGCAGAGATGACGGTCTGTGCAGAAACACAGGAAGGCGGCAGGCATGTAAGGAAGTGGTCTCCCATGCCATACCAATAAACTAAAGCACTAAGCAAGCAGGCATTTGCAGATTTCTGAAAGATGACAAACTGGGGGAAACAGAATTTGCAGCAGAAGGGAAGATGCCTTGGCAAAGCAGTGCTAAAGCAAATTGTAGTGGGACAATGCAAGTGTAATAGCAGTACTACAGCTGTATTAGTGGAGGCCTGTGGAAAGAGGTAACGCAGGAACAGTATTTCTAAAGCACTGCGTGTCTTTCTTCTCCAGTCCCTCGGTTTTTCTAATAAATGTGATTTTGAATCCAGCAGCTTGCCTGCTGCAACGTGAGTCAGGAGCATTTTTTCCTTCTGCCTCTGAACAGAAGATGCTGCATCCCTCTCCTTACAGTGGCTCTGGCATTTGTCAGGCTATTCACTAAACTGACTTTGTTCAAAAACCAGTTAGAGATTTGTGTGGGGTGTTGTTGAATTGATTTCTATTACTGAACTGATAAGATTTACTGAACAAAGGGGAACTCACTTGAACACCAGAGCACAAGCCAAGCAGCAGTGTTGCGTGGTAAGGCAGAGAGTAGTCTGACATGAGCCAGGAGCAGATCTTCCCTTTGCAGGGGATCAGCTGATCTTTTTGGTCATGTGGCGTATGAAACGGCACCATTCTCTCTTCAGTGCATGGAGATTTAGAGCAACATGCATTGTACTGCATGGAAAAATATACCCAGAAAATCAGCGTTATTTTAAGCCTGCCATGCCTCAAAGTGGAATGACAATAAGTTGAAACCTGTGTTTTGATTGCTTGTGTTAAATCCTGCCAATAACAGCCCGGACAATACTTCCTATTCATCTAAAACCAATCCATTCAACCTACAGTTAAGGAAACTTACCTTGAACTTTCATGTTCCCTGACTAATTTTTTGATGTTAAGTGATGATGTTTTTGTTTGATAAAAGCATTTTAGAAATATGCAGACTGAGTATTAAACATATCCTGACATCATCCAGATATGCCTAGAATCACTTCTCCTTTTCTATAGTGGCTGCTGGGGGACATTTTAGGGATTGGACTGTCTTAGAAACAAAAGGAATAGGGAAATTAATCTCCAGTGTAATTAATGTAGCATTAGATTGAAGATTCATTTACTCCGTAGTGATGATAATACAGACTTTTGCAGTACAGATTAAATTTTTCATTATTGTAAACACTCTTGCTGACAGGACTCCAGGCTTGTTGTACTCCGTACCTGAAGAAGATGCAGCAGAGGTAGCTAACATACCAGGTAGCAGCAGCCTCTGGGTATTTTTAGGGACAAGGGGACTCTGGCAGCCTGTAACCTCTCGGCGGCAGCAGTGAACAATTTTACATGCAAGGGACTGTTTTTTTCCCCAAGGAGACCTTGCACTTTCTTACCAGGCTTTGCGGCCCTCCGTCACAGCGGGACATGCTGTCACAACCAGTGTGTGATTTCCTGTGTTTTCCAGAATTTCTGGAACCTGTTGTTTGTTTTTTTTTTTCTTTCCCTTGTTTGCTTACTGAAATGAAATATTTGGATGTTAAGATATTTGGAAGTCAGACCAGCCCAACCTTCAAGACTTGGCTGGAGCAGACTTGAGGAGTATGGAGCCCCTTTGATGTCAGTGCAGATCTGGCTTATGCCAGGGCTTGATCACAGAGACCTCACCTCAGAGCCCAGCTTCTCTGTTACAGGTGGGCTGTTGCGTTGATCTGCAGTCCATGCCTTCACCTCCATGTGTAGTTTTCGGTAAGAAAAAAAAAAAGAAGAGTAAGCGTCCTGCTGAGCAAGGCTGTTCCTGTATGGGTATTGAAAAGTTCCTCTGCAGACACTGTCAGTGACAACGCGAGCTGGGTTTAGCCCTGTGCTACCTCTGCAGCCACAGCAGGTTCTGCCTTCTCTTTGCCAGCTGGTAGTAGAAGTGCTTTTCAGGCAGTTCCCTCTGCCAGAACCAAAGGAAATAAGTGTTGCATGGGTACATGGTGGCCTGAGGAACAGTTATTAGTGGTAGGGAAAACTGACTTTAAGTATGGTACTTGTTTATCTGGTTATTAATAAGGAGGAAAGGCTTTTGCTTATAAACAGAGCCAATCTGCTTAAGGAGTTACAATGATAGTACGGAGTCATTTTTTAGAGTAGAATTAGACTCTGACAAGTTTTATTTAAAAACCATGATAATCTCTATCTCAGGAGCTACCTGTAGAATGCTTTAATTTTTCTCAGCGTATTTCCATTAAATTACCTAAGTACATAAAAAGCTGGTACCTCTGACCTTTCCCTTTTTCAATCCAAGATAAAGAGCTGGATTACAGTCAAATGCCATGTAATTTCTCTACTACTGAATAAAGAAGTTAATAAAGGTTTTGTAAAGAACAGATAAGCATGAATCAAATATTTTTACATAACATAAAACCGTAACGTTCTAAACAGTAGAAGCTATTTTTTAAGCAAGGAGACAATTTTTCCGTCTTAGGTCTATTGATAGTAATTATTTTTCTCCAAACACTTTGAAGTATACCTAGTTTATAATGTTTTAAATTATACACATTTAAAGACTGAATATTACTATTTGACTTAGAAGCCTGGGAATAGCACCAGATGCCCATTAATCTGTGGTTTACTGTAGCTACCCCTTTAAGTGCTATCTTTCTGAATGAGAAAAGAAAACAGCTGTTGAATTGCATTGAAAAAGTGATGTTCTTCTAAGACAAGGATTTGTGTAAAAGCATATTCAAATTGGAATTCTTTCCACAGTCTCATGAGGGACAGAATCTTTAGATCTCTACCACTCCCACCCTATTTTTTTTTTCTTATTTTTTTTCCTTTTTATCTTTCCTCTTTTTGTCAATCTTTTTTTTTCTTTTTTCTTTTTAAAATCTTTTTTCCTTTTTCTTTTTTTCCCTCTTCTTCCTTTTTTATAGCTTTTCTTTCTTTTTTTTTTCTTTTTTAAAATAAATCCCCAGACCTAAAATGAGTAGAAGAAAAAACACTTAGCTGTCCTAAAACGAAACCAGGCCATCCAGATAAACTGACTGATTTTCTGCCTACCAGAGACAGTTTTTGCTAAGTCTGTAATGAAACATAATGATAGAACATATTTTCCTTCTCCCTCCGGGGCTCATTAATATCTGCAATTAGTTAAAATAGAATACTTCAGCATGGCCACATTCAGAGAAGTTTCTAATTTCTCTGTGGTTTGGGAATCCTCCACCCTCTTTCCTCCAAACCTTAGCTATGCCAAATTAACATCTCATAAAACAAGCCCGATCTACTTGCGCTTTAATAGTATTGCCCATCTTTGTTGTGTTTAAGCATATTTTCCCTTGATGTGGCTATTGTGAAATATTTTGATTGTTGAAGCTCTGTGGCATTCAAGTAACCAAGACAATCATGGCTCTCCTGCTCTATTTGTGGATGTCATAATGTGTGCCATTTGACTGTTTCATTTCAGTAATGTAGGGACAGTGATGATCCCATTGAAAGTCCTAGTGGATGTGGCAGAATAAATTAACTGAGAGTCCTCTTCAGAGGGAACCATTGTGTCAACAAAAAAAAAAAAAAAACAGCAAAAACACTGCATTCTATTTCAAAACCAGCTGACAGAGGTTTGCACAGCCCTCTGCAAATTGTCAGGAGTTTGTTCTGTGGCCATACGAACTCCTTCCTTTTTCTGAGCTGTCTGGAAGCCCTCTTTATATGGTATGAGCATCAGACAGGCTCTCACAGTGTGAGAGGACCTTCTGGCAGAACCTTGCTAGCTGCCATCCACAGAAAATGCTGGTACTGACAGAGTTTTGGGCATTCAGGGTACTATTGTGGTGGTACCTCAACTTCAGGCATACCGTTTCCTATTGAAATGCACAGACTTACACTTATCACCTCTAAAATAAGATTAGTTAAGCCACAAGGCAGAAAGCTGCGTAAGCCAATCCAGAGAAGAAAATGATGAGTCTTTGATAGAAAAAAAAACCCCAAACACTAACATCTAGTTTGCTGGAAACTGCTTTAATCCACTACCGACTCACTTGCTGAATGCAGCAGGGCAGGTAAGATAGATATTACAAAACAGAAAGCCAGCAACTTTGCGTAGTCTTCTGCTTAATAGTTCACGTGGTAGCTGCCAGAGATCTGTCCTCCAGGCTGCACGCTTCTACCACGTATCTTGTGGCAGCTCCAGCATTAGTCAGCTAAATCAAGCTACCTCACCAACCAATCAAAAACCTAACCCTGCTCCCCCAAACTGTCATATTTGTGTGTTGAGTCAGTGGATACAGGAACCAAAGAGTTACCAAAGCTGCCATCAGTGAGATGGTGGGAATGGATGGTGGAGGGATGAGGGGGCAAAGTGCATCAAGAATGAAGAGTGAGGCAGCTGCTAGGTAAGCTGAGCTGCCCCAAGTGTGATGGCCTCAGAGCCTGCAGATGGGACCTGGTGGTGCTGGTTACAAGGTCTCTCTCACCTGAGGGGACAGAAATTGGTCTCCTCTGTGTCAGGAAATATTTTGGCCCATGGCCATTAGCCTGTAAGGTACTCTAAGTAAGAGTTTTGCCTTTGTGGGGCTGCAATGTGTGAGGACTGACTCTGGAGTCCTTCCAAACTACATCCTTCAACCAAAGATTGCTGGGGCCAGAGGAGAGTGAGTGTTTGGAAAGATTTTGCTGCTTGGTCAGGGTACTTCCATAGCTCTTTATTGAAGCAGGGCCTGTGACCCACACCTTTCCACCCAGCTGAGTGCTGCAAATGGCAAGCCGTAGAGTCTTTCTTTTACAGTCCTCTGGTGGGTCACTATTTACTGAGTGCAAGGTGGAACAGCTTCAGCTAGAGGAGCGGGAGAGACCCACTCCAAACTGTAGCTGAATGGTTAGAGTAGTACTGTGGGACTTGGGCATTAAATTCTTGTTGGACAGGTGAGAAAGCACTCACTGAGGACATTGAATTCTGACTCTTTATTAAAAGAGAGAACAGTCCCTTTTCTCCTGCTCATGTTTTGCATGGAAAGCCTATTCCCTTACATGTCTTAAGAACATCTGCTTGAACGGGTCCTGAATGTGAGGTAGGTGGGGTGGAAAATGAGGCTGGTGATTTGTGTCAAGTCTGAGGCTATGAGGAAACCCAGCTTCAGCAGAGCAAGTGCTTAGGCTCTGGATTCCTCTAGGTGGCAAGAAGCTGCATGTACCATCTGCTTGGTACATGCAAGTACTGATTCCTTCAGACAAGGAAATTAATTTAAGGTGTCACATATCTTGGAAAGTTGGGTAATCACCAATATTTAAGTCCTTGTAATGGATCTGAGCTGAGCTGCATGTTGAAAACAAAGCACAGTCGTGTTTTGGCATGCTTGGAACCTGCCACTCACTGAACTGCAGTGGGAGTCTAAGAGAGAGACTTCCTGTGGTTTCAGGAAGCTCCTCTCGTTTTGTTGCTGTGCAGAAGGGCCATGCAAATTCATTCCATCCCTGAAGCCGAAGTAAAGCAGCTATTCTTCTCAGTGAGTGTCAGGATTGTGCCTGCTGCATTGTGTACAGTCCAGAAGAGCAACCATCTATCACATTCAGCTCCCAGGGCTCAGCTGTGCCTTAAAGACATGGTTCAGCTTTCAGCAGAGCTGATCAGCACACAATGTGCTGACTGTCATTCCTAAAGAACAAAATGACAGATGGGCTTATGATACGTTTGTCTGGAAGTAGAGAATGAAAAGAGCAACTTGGTTACTAATTACCTTCTCACTGTGGAAAGGAGAAATGTCCTTATGCTTTACACAATTTGCACGGACATGGCAAAATTAATGAACATTTTCACCCTCAGCTGTCCCAAGAGAGAGCTTCACACCATTGTTTCCAGTGTGGCTCTGAGATTTGAATGCAGCCATTTGCATTCAGCAGGGCAGCACAGACACAACAGGAGAGTTCACGAATCTTAAAATGCACCTCTGCCATCAGGCTGTTTTGCAGCACGAGTGCTGCTGACTAACAGCCATGGGTGATATCAGTGAGTGCTACCATCGCTTCTCTTTGTTACTGGTATGACTGCTCTGACGTATTACTCCCGATACGCTGCAAACTAATGCATAAAACTCTGATTCCATCTAATTGTTGTTATTTGTTGCATAGGTTTTGGGCTGAGTTTCTGACGCATGAGAAATTGCATCCAACTGTGCAAGAAGGCTCAGTAATCTTAGGATGTACTACTAGGGGTGAGCTACAGTGTCAGAACTGTGTCCTTAATGGCTGTATGTACCAGCTGAAGTATCTTTACTTTAAACTATATTTAAAATTAGTTACAGATAAGCGCTGATAAGATCTTTTGTATGAAAAGTCTTTATGGGATATTATCCATTACATGTTTCGTTTGATTATTTTTTTTTAAAATGCTGCTTTAACACTTATGTCCCATGACAGGCCCATATTATTCTAACAATTCAATACGTAGATACATTAAATGCTGTAAAATAAATTTAATTTATCACTTAATCCTATACTGAAAGAAGGTTTGGGGTTGGAAATATTTTCAAAATTGATCAATGACATTTATCAACTCAGGCTCCAGACTTCTTCACTAGCTCGTGGCATAATGAAAGATGATTATGGAGGTGGTGGTGGTGGAAATATTAAAAACAGTGTGTTGCTTGCCTAGGCATGAAAATGGGAATCATTTCCAGGGCTGCATTTGAAAAATAAAATTGGAACAGTGAAGCATAACTGTCTGACAGTGGAAACAGAAGCTGAAAGCTTAAGGAGTATAGATGCTGCTAATATTCAAGAAAATGCTCTAGGCTGTTTTCCTGGCTTTGAAAGCTGGTGCAAAACCAATTTCAGCAATGCAGTCAGTATATTGGGTATTCAATTTGTTTAATTTTTGAGACTGCCTTGACAGCAGTGAGGTGGCTGACCCTTAATGGCAGCAATTTGTTTTCCTTTGGTTTGATTATAGTGGGTCTTTATTGTGGGTCTAATCAGTAGCAGGGGGTTACATCTTCATGTGGGTCTAATTCAGAGTTTCTGGATGGTTCATCTGAAGAATGTTATTCTAGATAGTTGATGAGCACTTAAGTACTGCTCACAGCCTAGCAATGCCAAAAAAACCCACCCCTGTTCCTCTAAGATGAGCCTTTTATCTTTTGGAAACAACCCCCTTCAAAAGCGATTTTACCATCAACTTTTGTTACTTTTGGCCTTTTCAGTTTATCTTCAGTTAGCTTGGCTGACTGGTTTTCCTTCTTCCTCGTTCAGCTTTGCTGTTCCCTCCCAATATACAAAGCACAAACTGTATCAGTGCTGTGACACAGGGTGACTTGCACCTTCTCCACAGCATTCAGATATTTTCTTCATGGCTCTCCGTGTAAAGTCCACCTTCCCCCTTTCTTTCTTGAGAGCCGTGTACTCGTAGGCCTTCAGCTTGCTGTAATAATCTGAGAATTTGTTGTAGAGAATGGAGATGGGCATGCCATTCAGGATTATTCCAAATGCAATGCAGAGGAAAGCAAACAGGCGGCCAAGGTGAGTTTCTGGACACATGTCTCCGTATCCCACTGTAGAGATGCTGACCTACAGGCAAACCAACATTCAGCTTATTAGCTGAGAAGAAACACACAAACAGATAGGTTCAGGGATCAGGGACAATTTAAAAGTTAGCATTTTTGCACTTTGCATCGTAATTCTGAAATACTCTGCTGCCTTTTTATTTTTTGTACCGTCCTATGCAAAATTCCCTAATTTAAAAAAAATTCTCTCATATAGTAAAGAAAGACAACAGTGCTGTTTGACACTATTCAGGAGGATTTGTAAAAGCTTTGTCCTACAGAGGGAATTTCCAAACAATTTCCACACCAGCCTATCCAGAAGATTGGTTTGCTCAGCTGCGGTGAGCAGAGCGAGATGGCTCCCTGATCATGCAAATCCAGTGATAACTGCAGCCCAACTCCCTCATCATGCCACTCAGAACAGATGCCCTGTGTCTAAATCCAGTGTGCTTATAAAACCCAGTATTTTGGGACTTATTCTGTGGATTGTATTTTGAGTATTACTTTTGTTTATGACAATATATTTTAGGAACTAATGAAAAACACATTAAAAGCTTCAGCTAATTGTGAAATACATTTTTATAATATTTGGACTATAGGAAGAAGTGACCCAGGACTTTGAAGTTTCTAAATAAAATCCCCTTTAATGGTTTCCTACCTACAAGGAGATGTGGAAAAAAACCACAAAGATCTTTGTTGCCTGGAAGTTTTTGCTTACAGTGTATGCTCACAACATATATATTTATAGTGCTAAGTTTTTTGATCTTCCTGCTCAGCTGTATGTCAGAGGTTACAAAAGTAAGGTGTTTGTGTGCCTTCAGTAGGGAATATTCCTGTTTATTTTAGCTTACAGGTACACAGGTGGAAAATTTTTGCTGAATTCCCCTTTGAAGAAGGGTTTGGGCATTGTTTAAAATGGTATTTTTGTGGGAGTGGTGGTATTCAGTATATCTGCTTTATACAAAACTGGACATTTTGCTATCGTATTGTCTACATAGTTTCATAGACTTTTTTCTTCTTAGCCATTAATATTTTCTCTTTTTTGCCTACGTATGTATGAAGGAACTGTGTTTTTTACGTACCCAGTACTATACCAAGTGCTGCAATACTTTCTTTGTAAAATTTAGTTTCAAAAATTCATGGATGTTGGCTTATGGGGATGCTACATACAAATAATACACTCCCAAACAGTCAGCATAAAATACCTCCTAATTTATATATGTCCACTGTACACATCTTGATTGTTTATACTTTTTACATTTAGTAAATATAACTTATTTTTCCCTCCCAGGCTTCTGCCACTTGGCACTTCCTAGTCTATGCAAGGGATCTTTTTCAGCCAATGAATTTTATTAATTTTTTTTTTTTGCGGTACCTCAACACACTGTTGTGTATCTGTGAAACAGTAATCTAAAACTTTGGCAGAAATAAACCACAGGCAGTAAGACTTTCACTGTAATGCCCTTGTGGCTTTAGCAGTGAAATAAGTCTTTGGAAGGTCACAGTGTGCAGCCTGCCATCCTCTAACATGCTAAATAAAATGTTATTTCAAATGAAGAAAGCATTAGGGTACATGAGACAGCACTGGGTAAGCACATTTGTAGGATGCACCTGGTGCTTCCTGTGGAATAAAAAGGATTAGTCACTTGGTTTAATGGAAATTAAGTCACTGGATTTGAATGATAATACAGGATAAATATATCCAAAAATAAATACTGAGATGAAGGCAAGATGTTTATCTCTACCAGGCGGGACAAAACCATTATCCTGTGCTAAGTTTCTGTTCCACTGGCATAGTCTTCTACATTGCCTGTGACAGTTTGGAAGTGATACTTCTCCTCTTGTGTGTGTGAAACCATGAACACTGTTGGATTTTAATGAAATTTGAGTAATCCAGATATCTTAATTTTCACTCTTAGAGAATTAATAGGCTTTAAAAATAATTTTATACCTTGGAATTGCAATGTGCATGCTATGGTTCCTTTTTTGGAGACACTTGCCAAGATAAACAGGCCTTTTTTTGTGTGTAGTCATAGTCATACAGGATTCTCAGGAGTATCTAAGTGATTATGGTGTCACCAGCTTGCAGAATGAGTCCTAAAGATTTTGGATATACCCTGCTTGTTTAGAAAACAATATATAAGGCTAACGTTCTTTTTCTACAAATGTATGAAGCACATTTTTTTTTCATAATCTGTGCATATCATTGAAAGACATCCTGTGAAGGTCATGTTACAGGTCATGAATCATGTTATTCATTGATTTTTCCCTCCTTTCCATGCTCCAGCTTAAAGGATATTCAGTGCATGTACACATATACATGTATATATATAAATGTCTACATGCGTCTTTAGGCCCAGTTTTGCTGCCATGCACTGAATGTCTACAAACATGTGTATGAGAAACCACCACATCTCATCAGTTGTTGCTGAACCAGAAGTGCAGGCCATTGGCTGCTGGCCAGGAGAAGCGACCTTGGATGGGCTGGTGTTGCTGTTGCTGTCCTGTGGACCCCATAGATAGCTCAGTGCATCCAGGGCCTACACTGATCAACCAGCATGAGAAGATCTTCTGACTCTTTTCCATTCCATTTGCATGGATCTCCTTCCCCAGGGAAGTGACTGAGACATAATCAGCCCCATTCCCAAGCCCAAGGGTCGGAAGTGCTCCTGGGGCCCTGCCATAAACATGGATTATGGAGGCCAGTATCAGCTCTGCAAAACGAAATGTATGTGATGGCAGACAAGAGTTACGGACAGCCAAGATACGGGCCTTTTGCCTTCTCTCAGCACCTGCAATGTCTAGCTACCCTCTAATTTGATCTAGGCTGCTATATATACGCACATCTTCTGCAGCGTAGCAGAGCTGTTGTTTTCCATTCTCTGAATGCTGCAGGCAGCAGCGCAGGCAGGGATCAACTGCCCCCGTCTCCCCAATGGCCTCGACAAAACCACCTCTCTCCCTGCCAAAACATTACTGTAAAAATGGTAATTGTAAAACTGCCAAACTTGCTCATGAAGATTATCTGTCACACATTTTCTTAGAGCCTGCAGCTCCCACTCCGTTCTCTGCTAGTCCTGATAGACCCAGGAATGTTTCTTTTGTCTTCACAGCTCACCTTGAAGGATATAATTATTATTTTGATCTCACAGTAGTTTGAGAAGTATTGGTTAGCCTTCTATAAGTGAATATATGTCTGTCCTTGGGCGTTAAAGTCGGGAGCTGAACTGCTTCCTGAACCCTTTAGAGGTGAATTCCAGGTTTGGGATGCTGGAACAATTCTGCCAGGACATTGCTGGGACCAGGAGGCATTTGAGCAAGGTGGAGGACTTCAAACTCTCACAGCTCTGCGTTCCCAACTAAGTCTTCGTGCCCCTGAAATACGTGAACCCAACAGCCCAGAAAACTGTACCCCAAAATCACCCCTCCATATAACACAGTACAGGTCAGTGATAGTTCAAAATTCTCAAGGAGTTGTGCACAAATGCCTTAGAGCTCTAACACAGTGACAGTCTCTAGAAACAAGGTCATTCTGTCTTCATTCCTGCCGCTTGTCAGCTGAAACTCAGCCAGTTAACCTCACTCCAAGTGCTTGGGATAGGACTAAAATCACACTCTTTCTAGCAGAGATTGCAAAAAAAGATTCAAGGTGACATTAACCTGTTCTCAGTACTGAGTGACATGGGATTCAAACCAGTGACCTAGATGTAGACGGCAGTTTATCCCATTATCAAGCCCTTGAGCCATTCTGCTTCTTTTTGTATTTATTCCTCTGCAAGTCTGGCATGGCATAAATAACTGACAACGTTTTGTGTGTGTGCAGACATGCGCCTTGGCCATCCCACCTAAGGAACAGAACACAATCTCTTGTGTAAAACAACTGTTAGTCCTAATGCATTTTTAATGGCCAGAGCTCTGCAACAGCTTTGGCTTTGCAAGTTTGAGTGACCAGGATACAGTTAATAAACTACGTCCTGTCATGTTGCAGTTGTATGATGGGTCACAGTAGATCTGCAAAAAGAACAAGAATGAAAATCCTGTATCCATCTGCAACCAGCTAGCTTGATGCAAGGTTCTCGTCTCCCCCAGCTTTTTTTTTTTTTTTTTTTTTTTGGCAACACTGACAATGGGATTAAACGGGGAAATACTTTTCTTTCCTGTTTCTTTGGCCACTTTTTCTTCAAAAGTGCAAGTACTGTCTGCATTTGGTCGGATGGGAATTTCAACAATGTCTGCCTGATTAAGCCTTGCTTTAAGCTTACAATGGAGGTGAATGAGTGCATGTGTGTGTGTGCGTGAGTGAGCGCATATGTCCTGTAAGCTCAGAATTCAGAGCAGATGTTCACTGATCTGAGCCTGCTGTTTTCAAGACTGTCAATGACTCTAGCAAGCAAAGGGAGGGGAAGGAAGGGAGGGTCTCTGGCTACCCAGCAAGGTAAGATGTGTGTACTTACGGCAGCCCACCACCAAGCATGGGGGATGCTGGTGAAGTTGGTACTGGAGACATCGTGCTCCACTGTATAGACCATGGCAGAGAAGGCGAAGATGCCCATGGCAATGAAGAGCAAAAGGCAGCCCACCTGCTGGTAGCACTGGCGCAAGGTAAAGCCAAAGGCACGCAGCCCTGTGGAGTGGCGGGCCAGCTTGAGGATGCGGAAGATGCGCATGAGGCGCATGATGCGAAGCACTTGTCCCACCTTGCCCACTCGTCCAACCTTCTCGATATCGTGCTCGTGCTGAGAGCCCCGACCTCGGGGCTGATCGTCATCAGCAAAGCATTCAAGTAGCAGCTGCAGGTAGAGGGGCAGGATGGCAATGAGGTCCACTGCATTGAGGGCGCTGCTGGCAAAGCGACGCAGGTCTGGGGTAGAGACCAAGCGCAGCAGATACTCCAGTGTGAAGAACGCAATGCACAGGGTCTCAATATGCTCTAAGACAGGCCGGCTCTCCCCACTCTTACGGTCTACCTGCTGCATCTCCTCCACTGTGTTGAGTGCCAGGGCAACCACAGAGATGAGCACAAAGAAGCTGGAGGCCACTGCCATGACCTTGGCAGTGACAGAGGAGAAGGGCTTCTCCATGAGGTTCCAGAGGCGCCAGCGCTGGGGACCATAGTAGCGCATGTGGTGGAAGAGCTGCTCATTCTCCTGAGCCTCTGCCTGGGAGCGCAGTTCACGCTGGACCTTCAGCTGCTCGGTCAGCTCGTCACGGCGCTCCTCGAAGCAGATGCGGCAACAGCGAGGTGTGTATTTGAGCCGCACACCCCAGTAACTCAGCTCCTCCAGGAAGCTACGGGGGCACAGCTCATCCCGTACACGCAGCACCCCTGAGGCATAGAAATTGTACACCAACTGGAAGACGGCCGGGTCCCGGTCAAAGAAATACTCATCTACCTGGGCAGCGTAGTCATCACACAGGCCCAGCTGGCAGCGACGGTCAGTGGAGGTGGCCAAGCGGCCCAGGCGGGTCTTGGGATAGATGGCTACTGCTTGGTAGGTGAGGCGGTAGCTTTGGCCGCCAACGTTGATGTTCAGCACAGATGAAGTGGAAGCTGTGGCCGGGACTCCAGAGGAAAGGGCAGGGGAGCAAGGAATGGATGATGAGGGCTTGTTTTCTCCCTCAAATGTGTCTCCACTTGGCCATTTTCCTTGTTCTTTCTCTTCCTCTTCCTCATCTTCATCATCCACGTAGTAGTTGTAATTTCCTTCAGGTCCCAGGAGCAGTAGGGGCTGCGAGTTCAATGGAGCAGTAGCAGAAAAGCCACTCTGCTTGTCTACATGCATGTCTTCATTATCCTTCCCCTTGTCAGGCTGCAGGAGGACATTTGGTGCTTCCCTCTCTCTGCCTTTCAGGAAAGGAAACTGTCGCTGCATGTTAAACTGCAACATACTACTTTTCCTTACTCTTCTCCCTTCTTTGCATTCACCTGATCAAGAAATTAACACAGTCCTTTCCGACACTACAAGACTGACAATCCTGTTTTCTTCTCTCTTTATCTTGGTAGTGTTACGCACAGCAGTGGTTCTGCATTTTATTCCGACAGCCACCACTCCGGTTGTTGTGAAAGCTCCGTGTGGGATATAGACACATGAAGACTGCTGTTGACCGTTTTAATCTTGCTGACAGGGAAGATCTGAGTGCTTAGAGAAGAGGATTTAAGGGCTATTATCCTGTTCCAGCCTCATCTCCCTCAGGCTGTGACGTGAATGATTATGGATCCATAAATCTATGAAAAATCGGTAACGGAAAAAAACCCTAAAGTTTTATTGCTAATAAAAACCATACATTTTCCTAATTCAAGTATATATGAATTAAGAATAGTCTCAAAACAAAAATGTATGAGGGGCAAAGCGTGGAAAGAGAGGTGGGGAGAGAGAGAGAACAATATAGATTTCTTTTGTCTACATGAATAGAGCATGTCTTGATTTTCCCTAATGAAAATACTGAATAATTGATAGGCAGATAACGGGTAGGAATTCACTACAGCAGCTCTTAACATGTTTTCCAAAGGTGAGCAAATAAAAGAAGTAGTCTCTTTTTATTCCCAGTTAGAATACCTCCATCTTGTTAATGGCTGAGGAAAGTCATAGTTTGTGCTTGAAGCTTTGGCTGTGCCCTGGAAATGCAGGTCTCATGCTCCTCTGGACACAGTGGAAGTAAGGGGCAAGGGTGTGAAGGGGTTTCCAGCATGCTGCTTCACTTCAAACTCTTAATGAGCTGCTGAGAAACAGAATAAAGCCACTCTTGTTTCTATTGCAGGGCATGCTTAATAGCATAAAGCCCCCCTAGGTACCTAGGAGGACATGAGAGATGCTTGGTTTTTGTTTTGTTGGTCTTATCCCCAGCCCTGGTTGAGCTGACACAAGCATCTGCAGTAACAATGAGCATCCTGAAACCCAGGCTTCCCCTTGTCACTGGGAGCACTTCAGCTGAGCTAGAGTTCCTGTAAAGCAGAGAATACACACAATAAAGGGATGGCTTCTTCAGCATGCTCTTAACTCCTGAGTTACAGCTTAACATCAGCTCTTTATTCCACCTGTATCGAGGCTGGTGCAGGAAGGGACAGGGCACTTCTAGCTTTGGCAACACCCTCACCAGTCCTGGAAGGCCTTCCATCTGCAACCCTGTACAGCCCTGTAGCCTGCCTTCCACTCGCAGCTCCCTACCCTTTTACAAAGCTGCAGCGACAGTGTATCCCAGAGCCTCTGCAGCACTATTTTTTCCTTTGTTGTCCTCAAGCTCCTGTTCTTGTGTCATTAATCTCATGGGGTTGCACCTGCAAACTCCAATACTGTTGTTTTGGTGGTGTCCTATCTGAAGCAATTGCTGCTGCCATGAGAATCTCCCCTTCTTTTTTCCCCTTTTCTCTACTCCCAGTTGTAGCTTTTATATTTACTAGCTCTCGACAAATAGGAAGACATCATAGCTGAGCATTTTGCCATGCTTTTGTTCTCAGGCTGCATCCTAACAGGTGCACCATACTGAACAGTTCAAGGTTCTTCAGGTCACACTGTTTAAGGCCTGGATTATTGGCAATTCATATTTAGCTGCACTTGAAAGTGTTTTGCTTCATCAATTTGTCTCCCCTCCCTGTTCTCTTTCTTGCTGCAAAAAAAAAGGCCAGGCCCCTATTAATAGGGATTGTCAGTGTCTTGTTACAGATACCAATCTGCTTTGCAGTTTGCTTTGAACATTAAACCATGCCATGATGAGTCCTTTCTTAGCAATCTTAATGCAAATTAATGTCCAATTTCAAGGCTGTTTTTTTCTTCCTAAGCAAAGTAATTCAGACATAAGAAAAAAAATACTCTGCCTTGTCATCATTTTACTGCCAAAAATTCTTGAATGTTTCTTAAGATTTAGGCTAGACTATAACCATATTCCTTTGCCAGCCTCCAATGTAGCACTTCATTTTTCTTTTGTCAGCCTCCCTGGTCTCACTTCTGAGAAGTATCCAATAAGGCTTATTGCTTACTGCTCAAAAGATCATTTCTCACACCATACTGCAGTAGTAGGAGCTTCTGCAGAGTGAATGTCATGACTGTCTGATGCCAACACCTCACACACCTGGACTAAGATCTCGGACATCACTACTAAGCAAAGCAAGAAAGAGTGCCAGCTTTGCTTCTGCTCAGACTAATTGCTTTGTCCTAGATATTCATGGGAATGTAGCTCTTGAGCATCTGATACACTCCAGTCAAACTTGCCTCTAACTGACAAGATAGGTAAAATAAAATTGCTTTATTTATGTTCTTTACTTTGGGGTGAGACTTGGTTCTGAGCTGCTAGAATCTCTGCCTAGATAGGTAAGAAAATAAAGTAACTAGAAAATATTCCCCCCCTCCTCATTTGTTTTTTTTCCCCCTTTAGCTACCTTATTCAGTGTGCTGCTTATCTTTATAAGTGTCGTTAATAAGAATTGCATAACATCTTCCTGTATGGGGAAGAGCAGGCTTCAGGCTGTTGAAGGAGCCAATTAGTAAGGTCCCCTGGGAATCTGGTCTTGAAGATATATGGGTCCATGAATGCTGGTCACTTTTTAAGAGACATCTCTTAACAGCACAGAAGCAGACAATTCCAAAGTGCTGGAAATCGAGCAAGCAGGGCAGAAGGCCAGCTTGTGTGAGCAGATATATTCTTCTACAGCTTAGGCAGAAAAGGTAAGTGTATGGACACTGGAAGTAAGGACAGGCAACATGGGAGGACAACAGAGATGCTGTTCACCATGGCAGGGAGAAAATTCACATGGCTGAAGCTTGATTAGAGTTCAAGCTGGGCAGCACTGTGAAGGACAACAAAAAGGGCTTTTTTTAAGAGAAGGCTGAGGAGTGCCCTGATGGCAGCCTTCAGCTTCCTCAAGGAGGGCAGTGGAGAGGGAGGTGCTGATCTCTCTCTGGTGACCAGTGATAGGACACGAGGAAATGGAATGAAGCTGTGTCAGAGGATGTTCAGACTGGACATTAGGAAAAGGTTCTTCACTGAGAGAGTGGTCAGTCACTGGAACAGGCTCCCCAGGGAAGCGGTCATGGCACCAAGACTGTCAGAGTTCAAGGAGCATCTGGACAATGCTCTTAGTCATATGGTTTAGTTTCAGGTAGTCCTGCAACGAGCAGGGAGTTGAACTAATGATCCTTATGCATCCCTTCCAACTTGAGATATTCTATGACTCTATGGGTAGAAGAAGAAACATCAAAACCTGTCAGTTAGTATCGGTGGAGAGCAGTGGAGTTGTCCAATCAACTAGACAGTGCTCTGGGTACCGACTTCCTGAGAACAGTATTTTCACAAGAGAAAACTATAATTAAAATAGGAGAGGGTCAAGAGAAGATGAATCTGTGCAAGTCTTTGTCTTAAAAAGTGCTGAGTTTTCCCAGGATAGGGGAGTGTATAACTGCAATGCTTTTTCACTGAGCAGATCAGCTTCAGAGTTGAGTATGCCTGCTTTGTCTTGGTTTAAAATAATGATAACTTTTAAATTAAAATTACCTTAAAGAATTTATATGGCTCTGTAAGGCCTCTGTGGATCAATTACTACCTCACCAGAGGAACTATTCATAGATTAGCAGTTTTTTAAGGTCAGGAAAGGCCTGTAAGGTCATCTGTTCTGACCTACTTGAACAATGACCCAAGAACTTCACTCAGTAATTCTGCCATTGTGCTAAAAATCGTGGCTCAGACTACTTCAACATCTTGTAGACTTGAAATAACTTGCTCAGCTATCCGTAGGGAATTGCACTGAACAATTACATGGGGGTTTGTTTCAAAGGGTCCAGCCAGGCTCTTTCATTAACCTCCAGAGACCTCTCAAGCCAGGCTGACAGTGTGGAAAATACTGCTAATGGTTATCATTAATATGTCCTGTTTATCATATCAGGGCAATCAAACAGTATGATAGGGCTGATGGTAGACTGACTGGCTGCAGTGTTTGCTAAACCTATGAAGGGTGACTCAGGGAACAGGAGATTTAGGATTCTGTTCCGTCTGCCTCTCCATATGCCAGTTCCTTATAAAGGGTGACTGTCAAAAAAAAAAAAAAAAAAAAAACA
>WHYT01017209.1:257563-308332 GCA_009806455.1 Tetrax tetrax | reverse complement strand
TTTTGTTTTGTTTTTTGTTTTTCCATACTTGCCAACCTTGCTGCTGCAGCCACCTAGGGGAGACTGAGTGCAAAGAGAGGGTGATTGAGGGGTGGTCTAATCAGTGTCATCCAGCTGCTCATGTCTTTTCCTGCTTATAGGTTGAAGTGGAGCTCATGTGCCTGTGCAATTGCCTGCCTTCGCACATCAGTGTTGCTTGCTCTTACACAGAAAGAGAACACAGAGAGCCAGCTCCAGACACAGGCAAAAGGCAGAGGAACAGACTGCAAAATCTGACTGGGGTTAATTTGGCAGCTTGGTACCTGAGCAATTTGGCTGTGTCAGCCAGGGCAAAAGCAGTGATATATGTCCAAGGGATGTACCTGATGGCTGCAGTGATGTGCCTGAGCTTGGGGACTTAGAACAAGCTACATGAGCTACCTTCGGTGACTGTGTATCAACGTGGCCTTGTTGGTATCTCTTTCCACCTCTGCCACACCATGCTCTCTCTTCCCTCTCCCAGTGAATTTCTGCTGATTGTTGTAAATTGGGGCTTTTTAAACAGATAAACCTGCAATGTTTACTGCAGCTGGTCTTTATAGTTTTGCAGGGAAATATCCCTTTGTACTGGTTCTGTATAGCTGAGTGGGCTACAATGGTGGCTTCTGTGAGAAGCTGCTAGAAGTTTCCCCTTATCTGTGGACCTGGATGGGTTACAGTGATAATGCCTTTGTGATGATGCATTTAAGAAGGGGAAAATAAAAATAAAATTAAAATAAAAAGAAAAAGAAGAAGAGCAGGCAGAGAAGGGGAGGTGCGAGCCTTGTGGGCCTTGCGGCCCTCACCCTCTGGCCTCCTGCCGGGCAGCCGACTGGGTCCAACCCAGCCCAGCCCAGCTGCAAGAAGTGGAGAGGAGATGAGAAGTGAAGAGAACCTGAGGGGGGTTTGCCTGAGCTGATTGTCAAGAATTTCTTGTGAGAGGAACGGCTGCAGATGCCAAGGTCAGTGAAGAAGGAGGGGGAGGAGTAATGCTGCTCCCGGCAGAGATTCCCCTGCAGCCCGTGGTGCAGCCATGGTGAGGCCGGCTGTGCCCCTGCAGCCCATGGAGGCCCACGGAGGAGCAGAGATCCACCTGCAGCCTGAGGAGGACCCCACGCAGGGGCAGGGGGATGCCCAAAGCAGGCTGTGGCCTGTGAACAGCCTGCGCTTGGGACAGCCGTTCCTGAGGGACTGCACCCTGTGGAAAAGGTTGACCCACACTGGAGCAGTTTCACGAAGGACTGCAGCCCATGGGAGGGACCCCAGGCTGGAGCAGGGGAGGAATGTGAGGAGTTCTTCCCCCACGGAGGAATGAGTGGCAGAAAACAAAGTGTGATGAACTGACCGCAGCCCTCATTCCCTATTCCCTCCTGTGCTGATTGCAGAGAGAAAGAAAGTGGAGATAATTTGAAATGAAGTTAAGCCCAGGAAGAGGGTAAGGGGTGGGGGGAAGTTGATTTTGTTCTCTGATTACCCTGCTTTGGTTTTGTTAATAATAAATTGAAATATTTTTCCCCAACTCAAGTCTATTTTCCCTGCAACGGTATCTTGAATGATCTCTCCTAGTTCCTCTCTCAAACCCCGAGCTTTTGTCCCTCCCCCAGAGGGTTGGGAGAGGTGAGTGAGAGGCTGCGTAGCTTGGTCCTGAGCAGGCCTAAACTACAACACCCTGTCATGATGTCACCTAAAAGCATACTCAGGCAGAATTGCCCATAAGGAACACAACAGGAGATAATCAGGCAAAGTCCAGAGCAACTTACCCCAGCTCTTAAACCTGCATCATGTGAGGTACATTGGCATCTGTGTGAGTACTGGCTCTTACTAGGCAGTAGGCACATGCAAGGTATGATTCTGGCCACAAAGCTGAAAACTCTCTGAATTCTGCCCTAAACTGCACATTTGAAACTATTAGAAGATTACAAGGAGTATTCTTATTCAGATGGAGTTAAACAGTAGCAGAATAAAACAAGTTCTTTTGATAAATATGAAAGGATTATGACTAGCAGGGTGTAGGAAGAGCCCAAATCTCTGGGCAGCAATAATAAATTATATTGTAATGGATTGATGCCTGTTCTAGTGAATCTTGAGCCCAATTGTGTGTTGTTTGAGGGGTATAGTTTGGTTGAGATCTTGCAATGAACTGTGAAAGGTAAAGCCACCAAATATTGATTCACTATTTTGATGAAGCCATGCTGTAATTTCTACTATGATAGTAGAAAAACTGTGGGGAAATAGGTATACATAGCACGTGATTCAGCGAGTCAATGCATTACAGCAGCAAACATGCATATGAGGAAGGGACACACAAAAAAACCAGTACTATATTCCTCTACCTTAATGGGTTTATAACACTTTTTTTTTTTTTCAGGTGGGGTGCTGATGAAAAAAGCGATTTAATCTGGAAATAAGCAGCAGAAGAATCAATCAGTATTTTCTGTATTGCATAATACTGGGCTTTCCGCTGGGCCTTGCTTACTGTATGCACTGGCTCATTCATAAACATTAGCAGCATTTCAGACACCGGCAGCTGGTCGCAGCCCTGCACTGAACACAAACAAACATTTAAAAGCACACAACAGCAGCGGCAAGAACAAAATTTACTTAATGAGTGGGAATGAATAGCAGCTGTATGTAGAGAAGCTGGAAGCAGAGACCGAATCATGACTGTAACACACCTCTGAGAGTGTGGGAGGGGTGGCCTGTGCGCTTGACAGGCTTTATGTTTTCTGAGCATTACACCATTGTGGGAATAAGCACTTTTCTTGCTGACAGAGTTCAGCTGCCAGTTTTGCTTTGAGAATTTGTTTTCTACTGCCAAAAGGGAGAAAGTATGGACGTGCTTATACAAAGTGTTTATTTGGTGTTCTCTCTCCCAGGAATTTTCTCTTGTTTTGCTCCTCTCTTCTGTATGAGAAAGGCACTTTTGACTGGCAGCATGCAATGTTCTTTTTTTTATTTTTTTAATGTGGAAGGACCTTGCACAAACAGCAATACCACTACACCTAGGAAAAGCTACCTAAATCTCAATAGTGATAAAGTTACAAAGTGGAGACCGTAGATGGAAATCTGTCCTGGGGAACAGCAGTCCCTCAGTCCACACAGCCATTCCTGGCCTGCTGACTGGCACAGAATGCATTCTCTTTCCAGACTTCAGGATCCTGCAGTGGGCTGGACACCCACCTGCATCATGAAATACAAAGACCCCCCTGAGTCTGTAAGCTGTGTCATCCTGGTACTGTTCCAGTCAACACTTTCGCCCTTTTCCCTTTTTGTGTCCCATCCCCAGCAAGAGCCAGAGACTTAGGTTGCAAATCTCAATCTCACATAGTTTGTGATGATCCATATGCCCAGATCTTGCAAAAAAAAAAAAAAAAGACAAAAAAAAAAAAATAAAGAGGTGCATTCAACCTTGGATTCTTTTGGTGGTATAATGATGAGTTGTGCTTGACTCAGTTCCAGGGTGATCTGATAGATACATATGCCATGGCCTCTGGATGGCCATTCCTCCTGATTTATGCATTATGTCACACACTGTGCTGAGAACTGCTGATTCTTTATGTAGACTTTATTGAAACCAGCTAGCAACAGGAAAAAAGACAACTCATTCATGCACACTGCATGCAACAGGACCACACAGACTTTGGAAAGGGCTTAATGCAAGGCATGTATCCAGGAATATTTTTAAAGACCACTGACAGTCTTCTTCAAGTTCTGTCCCTTCACAAACATGTCCATTGTAGTTACTTTTTTCTGTAGTTCCTCCTTCTTGTTTCCTCGGGTATGAGTGCCCCTCCTAAGCCTTTCCTATCCCAGCACTCCAAGCCATAGTAAATTAGCACAGCTCACCTGTCTCCTGAACCTTTGCTTGCTGTTTTGCAGCTGAATTATCCTCATGTGCAGGTCTCATACTATGCTACATCCCAAATCTGAAAGAAGAGCCTGGCATCTGCCAGGTCTGTAGGGCGTGAAGATGCACCTCGTCCACCCCAGTGTACTCACAGGCATACCCAGCTTCACACCAGAGCCTGAGCATTACCTTTACGGAAGGGAGATGAGGTGCCACAATCCTTGAAGTGATTTTTCTGACCCTGTGCTTCTAAATCCATAATCCATAGTGGATTGGCTAAGACTGTGTTGTAATGAAATTTTGTTGGCTTCATGCATATGCATGTTACACCTTTTCCCATCAGTTTGGAACTGCAGCTGCATGATCTCTGCTTTTCTGACATCTATTTCTAGAGCTGGTTCTTGCTTTCTTCTCTGCCCTCATTGTATCTGCAATGTACTCTCTTGGTCCTGCCTATCCACCTGCTCCACAGCAGCAGCTCTTTCTCTAAAATCAGTGATACCAGGACTCCACTTTTGAGTCAGCTGTATGTATACCTTACAAAGACTTTCCTATCTGGAAATAGGATGCTGGAGGGCTCGTATCTTAGTTTCATTATGAGAATTTAATAAGCTCTGTTACTGTGAAGTTCACGGTGTTCTATTTTTAGCATACAAATACAGGTTTATTGCATGATGCTTTATGTCAAACTGGAGTTCTCATGTGATCCAAGACTTCTGTATACAAGACAATAATTTTCAGATTTGCTTGGAAGAAAGTATTTAGCAAATATTCTGAAGAAACATGACATCATTGCTATTGCAAATAACTATGGATTAGATGACTGAATCCACAGGTTGGGGAAAACCAAAATTTAGTGTAGCTACTTCAGGAGAGTTCCTCCATCTTTTTTTCATCAAAGACTGATATTTGTCTCTGTTATTCTTTGAACCTGTTTAGAGACAGAAACCTCAATGAGAACCATGCAGCAGCCCTTTCCCTCCACTTCTGTGGACAGCATCCCCAAAGGATTGCTTTTACAGCTACGTGTAGAAGTCCATGTGGTGCCTCACTGTGCCAGAACTGACTTCTGCTGAATCGCAGTGTATCAGCCTGCTTCTCTCTTACTTGTCTGGACTTGGTTTCCTACACAGCCCTATGCACACTTTGTGTCAGGTGAGATACTAGTATTGCAATGGCATTGCAGCAGTTTACTTCAGCCTACAATTGTGCCTAATGCTGTTGAGGCACTAAAGTCTCCTTGTCATTCCCACAAGGCAGTGTAGGACTTCAAACATGATGTTAACTTCAAGGTTCAGGAAAATGTTCAGAGGAGAAAGAAGAGATACTTGGGGATTTTTATTCTTCACTGTGATTTTCCTTCTTGTTTGTTTCTGCTGAAAATCCATACAGTTCATTCACAAATGAGGGAGATTTGGGAGAAACAAGCCAGACACAACTAATGGATAATAGCTAATGTAGGATCTTGTCAGTGTAGCAAACAGTGATTTGCCTGTCAGCACCCCTGTTTGAATGCAAAGGAAAAATGTAATTATGCTGCATGTTAATTTTTTTTTTTTTTTTTTATGTGGGTTTTGGTGATGCTTACAGGACCAAGGGGCTGGAGTTAATGACCAGAGGGTCCCTTCCAGCACGATACTTGGCTTATGATTATTCGGTCATATGTGATAGATCAGGCACTTCCAGAACACGCATGTGAGATATTTTCCTGTCTCAGAGACCATATGGTCCAATAGACATTTTAATGTTCTGTCACTCAGTGATTCCCATAATATGTACAAAACAGCTTGCTTTCTCAGTAACTTGCTGAAATCTTCTGCTAAGACAAATGGATCCTGAAGGACAGTTTTCTGTCACCATTCTGCTTCACTGACTATATTATGTTATGTCTTACTTCATTAATTGGCCTCGGTCTAACATTTTGCTTTGTTACCAGCTTAATTATTCACTGGCTCATCAGTGTAGTTCCTATGGGCATGTGTGGCTCATCGCTGCAAAACTTGGCTCTGTGGGGTCAAGGCATTCAGTAATATGCCGGGCATAATTGAGCTATGAAAAGTGGGGGATGCCAAGCTTTAGGTAGTTGTAGAGGGAGCTAAGTATGAAGGAGAAATTATAGGGAGCAGTAGCTGCAGATCAGGACTGGGGGAAGCAGGGACAGGAGACCTGAGGTAAGCCAACGTGCACGGTTACTCAGGTCTGTTTGTCCTTAATCATTGCGTTGGTTTTGTTTAGTGGTGGGGGCTAAGGTGGCAGCTTCTGCAAGAAGCTGCTAGAAGTTTTCCCCTTATGTGGTGGACTTGGCTGGGTCTAGGGCAGACTCACTGCTGGCCAGGGCCGAGCCAATTGATAATGATAATGCCTCTGTGATAACGTATTCAAGAAGGGGAAAAGTAAAAAAAAAAAAAAAAAAAAGAAGAAAAATTGAAGAAGCAGAAGTAGGGGGCAGGGAGAGGGAGGTGTGAGCTTTGTGGGCCTTGTGGCCCTCACCCTCTGGCCTCCCACCGGGCAGCCGACTGGGCCCGAGACAGCCCGGCCCGGCTGCAAGATGTGGAGAGGAGATGCATGATGTGAAAAGATCTTGAGCAGCGTCTGCCTGCCTGTTATGGAGAATTTCTTGTGAGAGGAACAGCTGCAGACACCAAGGTCAATGAAGAAGGAGGGGGAAGAGTAATGCTGCTCTCATCAGAGATTCCCCTGCAGCCCGTGGTGCAGCCCATGGTGAGGCCGGCTGTGCCCCTGCAGCCCATGGAGGCCCATGGAGGAGCAGAGATCCCCCTGCAGCCCGGGGAGGACCCCACGCAGGGGCAGGGGGATGCCCGAAGGAGGCTGTGGCCTGTGGAGGGCCTGCGCTGGGACAGCCGTTCCTGAAGGACTGCACTCTGTGGAAAGGGTTGACCCACACTGGAGCAGTTTCACGAAGGACTGCAGCCCATGGGAGGGACCCCAGGCTGGAGCAGGGGAGGAATGTGAGGAGTTCTTCCCCCACGGAGGAATGAGCGGCATAGTGACAAGTAATGAACTGGCCATAACCCCCATTCTCTATTCCCGCTCTTTGCTGCTTGGGAGCGGAGAAGGAGGTAGAGATAATTTGAAATGAAGTTAAGCCCAGGAAGAGGGGATGGGTGAGGGGAAATTGTATTTGTTCTCTTCCTCATTATCCTGCTTTGGTTTTATTAGAAGTGATAAATGAATAGTTCTCCCCAAGACAAGTCTGTTTTGCCCGTAACGGTAACTTCAATGACCTCTCCCTGTCCTTGTCTCAAATCTTGAGCCTTTTTCTTATTTTATCTCTCCCCTATTCCCTTGGAAGGTGAGGGGAGTGAGTGAGAAACCACATAGCTTGGTCCCGAGCAAGGCTAAATTACAACAATCTTTTAGTAGGGAGGCAGCCAGGCAGAGCAACAGGCAGACATCATATTGAATCACTCTAAAACTCAGGAGGGTGTTGAAGACTTCAAGAGGATGTTTAAGCAGATCACTCTTATCCTTACAGTTCCCTTGTTTGTTGAAAAAGGAAATGATCCGTTTTGTGATTCTTTACTACTCTATGGTATAAAGACAACAAGTTGCATGCAAGATTTTAACTACTCCTGGGGACAGTGTAAGCAAGCATATCATCACTAATACAAACACATCACCACCACAAATGGCAACTTTTATATCGTTGAAGCAGAGAACAAAACTAGAGAAGAAACCTTCTTGGATTGCTCTCTTTCCTGATTGAAAGCAGTAAGGAAGCTTAGATCTGGTGACAAGAAGCTGCTCAGGCTCTGTATACTGGGGGCACAATAGTGAAAGGCAGCAGGCAGCACAGGAATGATTGTTTGCAGCCAAGGAATACTGATGAACTGAACACTGAAGAACGGGGAAGATGATGGAGAAGCACCAAAACCCATCCTCACCAAAGAACCCCAGGAAATGCAAAAAGCAACACAGTTCATCCAAAATTAATTAAGATTGGAGTTTACAGCAAGACCTGAGCTAAGTAATGAACACACATGTGAGAGAAGGCTTAGAATAGGAGTGAAATTGTTGTGATCTCTATGATAAGCAGCAGCCACAGCTCATCGGTTGCCTTGCATTTGCTGGGACTGTGGTAGGTTTTGTAGGCCTTTGGAAGAAAGCTTAATTTTAAAAGCGTGGGAGATGTTTAAAGAGAAAATTACTCTCTGAACTGTTTTCCCAGGCTTTTATTTTCTGAACCTTCTGAGAGGGTGGCTTCCAGAGCTATTATTCTTGTCCTGGCTCTTCCTCCCCGTCTCCCCATTGAAATGAACCAACGTGTTCACACAGAGTCTGCTAGAGGCAGGACAATGCGTGGTAGTCATAAAGCATCAGAGGGCAGCTCTAAACTTGCTGCACATGCGCTGAAGCGACATGCTTGACTTCAAATAAAGTATTTCCCTTAGAATTAGATCACTATTTGGCACAGTTGGTTGAAGCTCTGACAATTCAGATGTTCCCAGCACCTTACCACATGTTCATCTTCTTGCCTCTCTCTGTCACTGGTGGCCACAGCCTCTCCTGAAGCCTGTGATGCTCCATTACAAACAGTAACTTGCATACCTTTGGGCGTGCATACATTACCCCTTGGCTGCCTTGGAGAACAGGAGGCAACCTGGGCATACATTACAGTGTCCTGGCTTGCCATTTTCCTTGTGCTCAGTTGTGAACTGTAGTTCGATTTATTTTGCTATGAACTATGCTTTAAGCTAAATCTTGATCTTAAATTAGCCAAGCAATATATGTTTAGGTCAGGGATTCCTTGCACTTTCTTTTTTTTATTCTTTTTTCTGCTTTTTTCTCTCCTCAGATATGAGCAATTGAATACCACTAGGCTGGCATAAGTCCAGAGGAACTAAACTGTAATGATTGCAGACAAGACTTTATAGCCAATTTGGTAAGTGAAGCAGCATATGAGGAATACCATTTACTTGACTGCAGCCTAATTTATAAATTAAAGATACACACACACATGTAATACATTTAACAACAGATGGCATAAATCAGTCCACTTAATTTAAGTGCCCTGGTTACAAGGCACTGGGGAGGGAGTGTAGAGTGCCAGGGCCTTTGAGGTGAGCAGAGGAGGACCTGCCTCCTCAATTGTACCATCACCGTCACCATCATCATCACCTTTCTCAGGAGCAACAGCGCAGGACCTGCAGCCTTCTGCGCCCCAGGGAGCAGCACCATGGCAGCCTCAAACCACACACTGCCTGGACTACCACGCTCAGGTGTCTCTGGGAGGCTGGTGCCAAGTTTGGGTGGCTGTCCCTGTATCCTCAAGTACCTCTCAGGGTGGGCAGAGGTAGCTTGGTCCCTGACCTGGGGTGCAAGGGGATGACCACTGGGTTATTTGGGTTAGCATGTGGGGAATGAGCTAACTAATTTAAGTGCTGTGTTAGGTACTAATGGAAAGCAGATGGGTTAGACTGCTGCCTGGGTCTCAGCTGAATTTTAAGCACATAGGGTCCCTCCTTGATTGGATTTAGGCAAGCTAGAGGCACCCACCCCCCACCTCAGCTGTGGTAGCGGAAGCAAGTCTTCTGCAAGCTTGATCCTCTGTCCGAATAAACCTAAGTAAATCAATATGATATTGTGCATACTAGAAGGGAATACAGCTTTAGCTGCAGCTCTAACAAGTTATACCGGTGGAGAATCTGGGATGATGGATTTTCAGTTCGTATAAGATGAATTGATGCCTTGATACTCAGACAATGTAAGATAGGTAGTAATAGATGTTAACAGGTCACTGACAGACAAATCCCTTTTTAGCCTTTTGCCTATGCAAGCTGCCAGTGGAGTTCCACCTTAAAAGCCAACAATAACAAAAAAGTCTAGCAGAGGAAGGATTTAAGCGTTGCATGTTGTCTCTAGTTTGAAGTGAGTGCTACACATTCAGACTGCAGATGCAGCACGCTGGGAGCTGTAGAGATTACTTACATGAGCAATGCAAACAGGATCTGATGGCTCATACATGCTGGTAATGATGACTGACAAACCAAGAGGTGGTTTTGTGTTTTGTTTTTTTTTTTTTTCTGTTGTTGTGACTAGATGCCATGGTGATTGGAAGTATAAATATGCAGATGGTTTAGATAGATAGAAATGTTGGCTTTTTATGGCATGAAATGTCAGTTCAGCTGACTGCACTTCACCGTAATGCTTGCACAGTACATTTATCTACCCGTGAGATCAAAATTTTATTTTTAATGAACTAGACTTGGTCTCCTGAGAAGGATCAATACCTAGTGATTTTTAGAGCATTTCCAAGGACAACCCTATAATGTCAGAACCCCAATATATTTTAGGAGGGAAGGAGCTCCTAATAAGGGCCTTGAAATGGAAAATCTCCCTCAGAGCAGTTTGGAACTGCAAGATTTGGGGATTTGCTGACAGAATCTCAGCAAAGTGCTAGATAGAAGTATTACACTTGTCATTTTTCATCAGTAATGCCCTAAAGGGAAATTCCATTTATCAGGCCTGTTCACAGGAGAGTTTTTGTCCTGTCTAATGACCTGAAAAAATGGATTTGTTTCTGTATTTTAATTTGTTGTGTTAGCTGTAAAGTTAAATTATATTAATTGTTTACAGTGCTTCTGAAGGCTGTAGTACCTTAGGTGATTAATCACCCTGGAGTTATTGCCACTCTCTGTGCAATAAACATAATATTTAGTACGATGATGAGATCAGATGTAGTCTCGCTCCCTGCCGTAGCAAATTCAGTGAGATGGTTAAAAAGCAAGACCTTGCAGTTTCCCCAGCTGCGAGTGGTATGTGAAAACACAGGTGTAAATGTGGATAGGTAGGAAACAACCAGCTTTGGACATGACTTGGCACGGCTGAGTCGTGGAGCAGGTCTGCATCTTGCCAACACGGCTGAGCAAGGGCTGAATCAGGTCCCTGGGTGCAAGGCTGAGGGAGTCCTGACACACCAAGCTGATAAATTCAAATTGCTCTGTTGTTAATTCCCTTCTCTCAGCTTCTGTGGAGAAATGAACTTCAGTGCTGGACTTGACTAAATGCTCTGCTCACGTTTGACCCCAAAACCCTGTTGTCCATTGACTATTGATGTAGCTCTGGGCTGTGCTGCCAGTCATCATGGATGGGCTTGATGGGGAAAGTCTTGCCCCTGCCCACAGCTGCCATCACTCACCCTGGGTGTTATCCCTGGGGGATAATTGGCCCTGGGTGAAGGTCCAGCCTGCTGCTCTCTTTGTGGCAAGCTCCTTCTCGCCTCGCGTGCAACTGCATGTGCGCATGTACGCCTGTGTGTGTGTGTGTGTGTGTGTGTGTGTGTGTGTAATGGATAGGCAGAGAACAAGCTGAGGGTTCACACATGCCCTGACTGACAGTCTGTGCAGGCCTGAAGTAAATCAGCATAACATTCCCCAAGCAGGCTAAATTTGAGGTGAGGCAGCTGATGTGCTCTCATGTGGACCATACTGTTCACATGAAGGAATTCTGTGTTTCTTGTGCCTTAGGAGTGGCTAAATTGCGACAGCTCTCAGCCTGAGGAGGGCGTGGCTGAGGTGGTGGGGTCATGACAAGATTGTGTGCAGTGCAATCACAGTAAGTGTGGGATGCTCAGAGATTTTTCCATTTAAGGGCAACAAATGAAACTGCAGAGGTTCTCCTTTGCACAACACCTTGTAAGGCTGTGAAGCCCCTCACCTAATGATGCTGTGAACATTCATTGCTTACAAATGGGACTAGATTAATTCTTAGAAGAAGACACAAAGGGCTGTCATAGAGGAAGACACTGCATTTAAGTGAGAAAGTCCTTGACCTAGCAATTAGTGAAGATTGGTTGAGTATTCTGGCAAAGTATTGCTATATGATGTCCTTAAATTTTCCCTGGGCACCCACAGATGGCCACTGCCAGGTACCAGACAGTGAGTTAGATAGATCTCTGATGTGCCCTGGCACAAATGATATTTTCTCCTCATGTGATGACCTTGTCCATCTGCTATATCTGTTGTCTGTAATGTGCCCATAGACAGGAAGTTATTAGGGCTGAAACAGTCTTGCTGTTCTGTATTTATAAAATCAAGGGGATTTGTGCAAATGTTTGAGGTTCCTAGGTATAAGACAATAAAAATAACAATGTTGAGAAAAATAGAAGTAGCTAAGTGTTACAGCACACGTGTTCTCCTGCAGTTGGTACTCATGCAATGGTGCCAGCTCCATTTCTGTCGTAATGTCTTTCAAATGTATTGTATGCTGTGATCCTGTACTCACTAACAGTGTTGCATGAACAGTTATAATGAGTTAATTTAAACAGAAAGTTGAGCGTATGCCTCTCCTAAGGAAACATTTTATAGCTCACACAACTTAAAATTGTCCTAAAGCTGGTAGTCTGCAGCTGCTACTACTTGAGAAATGGGAAGGTAAGGGAATGCCTTGGCCTTGGCCTTTGCCTAGTAAAGCTGATTTATGCCTTAGAATTTCTCCCTGGGTCAGAGGGGATGTTTTACAAGCATGTCTGGAATAAGAACCACAGAATGTAATTGTGAGAATGCAACTTGTCCTTGTTATGGCATTTTTCACTTATTGCACTGAGAACACAGTCCTCCCAAATGATTTTAAAACGCTTACATCTGCAGGTGTGTAAAACCTAAGCCATGCAGCAGTCCAGAAAAATGAAGCACAATGATGTCTTGCATTATCCTAGTGTGCCATCTTGTCAGTTACTGTATATACTGCTGATTCAACAGCCAAGAGGAAGTATTCTCGTAAGAGCTGGCTATCATGAGACTCCAGATGGCCCTTCCTCTTTCTTGCAGCATATAACCTAAATATGTAACAACTCATTCACCATTGTGCTAAGAATCTGTCACTAGAATGACACAATGAAATGAACTACTGGAGAAAAAAAAGACAGTTTGGGGACTTTTGTATAATGTTCCCCTCTGAATTTCAGGCTTTAAAAAAAAAAGGTTTTTATTTCAAGATGCCTCATGCTATGAAATAAGTAATTCACAGGAGAATGTGCCTTCATCACTCTGTGCCTGAGAAACAATGGAGGCCGTTGTCCAGGAATAAAATTTGCTCTTAAGCAAAGAACTAGTCATCTTTGTCCACCTAACACTATTCAAATTATGGCTTAAAGAGCAAAATAAGCTTCAGATTTTTTTTTGACTGACGAGATGCGGGAGAAAAGGCAGAAGATAATTCAAAGAGCAGAACTGAAAAAAGTAGAGTGATAAGTGCTTCCTGTTGCAGGTGCATACTTGTCATTTGTGTGCCTCCGGGTAAGAGGGAATCAGAAGTGCTTTTGATTTACTGTGTTTGATTTTGCTTCTGAGAGTAACAATCTGTTCAGGGACTCAAACTGTGCTGGTGGAAGTATGTCTGAATTTGGTTGTGCATTCATGAAGGATTCAGAGAAGAGAACAATACAATACTCACCCTAGCTACCTACTCACAATATCCTGCTACTATTATTCACTTGGCACAGGCTTGCAAATGCAGTAACTCTTAAGGTAAAATGTCTCCCTTTCATAACTCATGTCTGCTTGGGCAAAAATGTGAAGTTCCTCAATGTAAGTTGGAATCAGGGGAGACACTACTTTCATACGGGGCATGTAGGGCAGAAGACATTTTGAAGAACCTTTATGGCTGGTATAGCACTGAGCAATCGTTGGATAAATCATTAAAAATGAATAATAAACTGGTTGAAGAGATTGCAGTAAATGTTGATGTATCAGCTGGAGGAGCTCAGCTGACTTCTTTTCCTCAACTTTCCTGTCCTCTGAGACAGGAATTTTTTGGCTGTAAACAGTGTAGTGGGAAGTCTTTGAATATGTGTACATTTTTTTAATCTCCCTTGAGAACTAAATGGATGTACAGAATTTGACATTACTAGGCTTTCTTCATTTCCAGCATCCAAGTTGGAATCAACAGTTCCATAGACGAGAGGTTAGTACAGGAATTACAGCACACTTCAGGGCAGCTAAATGACTGCAAGTCGTTGAAATCTGGTTTCTGTGAGCTATAAAAATATGATGCCATTAGACCCCATTAATGAACTGCTGAGACCCACACTCTGCAGTAACCAGCATCTCCATTTTTCCATGGAGTAAATCAGCACTACTCCATTAAGTTTCATGAGCTCAAGTTAATTTACACCAACTGAGGATATAATCCAGTAAACTCAGGCTCCCACAGTGTATGGATTGTTTCATTCATCACAGAATCACAGCTGTCTCCAGCTGGCAGAGAGCATCTATTCAGCTCCTTAAGACTGTGCAATAAAACAGAGTATAGCAGGAAATGAATAAGAACACGAGGCCCTTGTGGGACTATGCAGTGCATGTACATTTTCTGAACATCGTATGGAGTTTGGCCAGGGTGCTCATGATTCAGCTGCTGCTCTTGGGGATGGAGGAAACCAGTTTAAAATCTCTGCAGGATCATAAGCTATATATAATGCAACAGTATGTCTAACATAATTATTGGATAACAAAGGTACTGGGTTAGTCCATTTGCACAGTCTTTGAAGTCTGACAGAAATTGAGCATAGAATACAAGAGATTTTTTAAATGCATTTTTGCAACTCTTCTGCCAGTTATAAACCTGAAATGAAAGATATTGTTAAAACTCCAGCTGAGTGAGGCAGCTGTTTCTCATTGGGTTTTGTTCTTTTGTAGCTTTTTCACAGTTTTCTTAGTGGTGACTGTAATTTAGTAATACTCAGAAGAGAAACAAGGAGTAATATAAAATTTATATAAATAGCAATTATTTCTATGGAACTAGAGGATTTCTACCTGAGATAGTACATATTTATTCTTCTAGCCCTATAGAGAGACTCCTGCTTTAAAGATCAGCAGCACTGCCCTGAAGGAGAAAGCTGTAATGGAATTCAGGAGCCTTTGTAGAGACCATCTTAAAAGCTATGAAAAAATACAGATATAAACACTGGCCAATCAAAAATTTTCCTTCTTCTTCCACTCTGCATAAGTTCCAGAAACCAGATCCTAATACAGCTGTTGACACTTTTGTGGCTAGTGTCACTTTTCCAGGAAAACTGGTACCCGCTGCTTTACACATCTCTGGCAACAAGAAGATACTACCTGGATTGCAGGCACCCTAAGTAGGCAAAAATGAACACACTGAGCCTCCTCAGCTGTGTCCTTGGTACTGGTTTCATAGAATATGTGTTAATCATTGGGAAATTAGTTTCAGGCAGTGGGGAGGAAAGAACTGTTTTCTATCTTTCCCCCAGTTTTTTTTTTTTTTTAAGGTGTAGAATATTGGAGGAGTTTTGAAGGCTGAGATTTTCGAGCAGAAGAAATAGGTGAACCCTAAGAAAGGCATGGGGTGGGCATAAGACATGTCCTTCTGTGGAGTTTCCAAATAGTACTTCTTGGGTTGAAGAATGAAGAGGTGGAGCAGTTGGTACCTACGAAATAAAGCTTCCGAAATGAGGGTCTAAAAGAACTTTACAGATAATAGTAGCGGAGGAGACAGAAAATGTATAAGGAATAATGCAATAAAAATAATCCGTTAAGAAAATACTATGTGGCATACAGCATCTGTGACCTTAGTATATCCCCAGAAAGCTTAACAACAAATCTTATGTTCTTAAGTCTAAGTAACATGGGTAGGCAGCCAGTCCTCAAGGGGCAAATCTATTCTAAGCTCCAGAGACTCCATCACAAAAGGAAAGAGAGGATCTTGCTTCATCTGCAGGTAGGAGTCTCGGCTTGAACAGCAGATGATTATGAGACACGTTCTCAAATAAGTACCCAGCCATTAGATTATTACCAGTTCTGCTCAGTAAAATACAGCTGCAAATCCATTATATGGTGTGCTCTGGACTTATTTGGCCTGAAGCCGAAAAATGTTTTCCCAATTTTTTTCCTGATGCTTCCTTCTATACCATGGCTGCTTTGGTTCTCATTTTCCCTGTTACATTTGACCATACATATGCTAACTTATACCTATAGACTCTTTGAAAATTACTGGAAGTCTGCAAAACATCATGTTTTTGTTGGGGGAAAGCAGGTCTGGGAATTGCTAACACAGATACCCAGCTGTCTCCCTCTCCCCCTGTTTTGGGAGGAAGTCTTTCCGCCCTGCTCAGGGCTCTGGTTATTTGAATGATGTCTGACAGTTTATCTTAGTGCCTCTAAGGGTTGTGATACGCAGTCCGGTTAATAGGTCTAGTCCTCAGTATGGAGAGCATGGCTGTTATGATAACGAAACAAGCATTTTCTTCAAGAGTGTTATGATTGTATATTTTTGTCTGAATGTTACTTGCTACATTACACTCTGTTCCCAATGGACTGGAAGTTCTTTAGGGTAGAATCATTTTTCCTGTTCCTGTCCATTATTTAGTACAATTCAGCCCTTACTTCTATGGCAGCTTTGGGCTATGCTAAAATATCAATAACATCAAAACAAAGATGACATTCTTTTATTCACTTTCCCTGCTAATGTACAATAGGTACTATGTTGTCAGCCTTACATAACTACCTAATTGTTTTCTGCCTTGGAGAGTGCCTCTTCAAATTTACAGGCTTCAGACGTGTCCCATATAAAATCATACAGTGGCCACACAGGCCACACAGGCCACACAGCAACATTGAAGTGGCAGGATGTATCTATAGATGGCTAAATACCAATCATTTTTATCAAGGAAGATTGTAATGATTGATGCTGAATTGGATAGGAAAAGCATCTGTGTCCTGCTATGAAGTGCCCAGGGATATAACTTCATTTTCTATTAACAGGAATTCCAGTGTGATTTCTCATCTCAGACTGAAATTTCCTCTACTTGCTGTGGGTGTAAAATTTGAATTCTGACCCTGGTCGCTGGGACAGGAGTTCCCTGCTGGCTTGAATTCTGTTTACCTTTCTCAAACGTGAATTTCTCATGTGAGATCTCCCATTCAGGGCTGTTTGAATCTAATTAAAGCATAAAAGAATTGGCAAGACAGGGAAGTGAAAGAGAGGAAAAAGTACATCCTGTGTTTTCCAATTTTCTGTTAGCTGCTAGTGAGAATGGAAATGGCCACCAGCTGCTCAGTGACCATACAGTACCCCGAATAGATAGATTTAACAGCTCTCAAGTCCTGTTTTAGGTTGTATCACTAAGGCAGATCTAGCCCAGACTCGTGACGCTAGCACCTAAGATTTCATGTAGCCACTGGTGCTCAGATTTCCACTGCTATTTCCACCAGTTTGAACCACAGCAGTTCAACCACTGCTCCAGTCACCAGCTCTACTGCCCTTGCAGATGGGCACCAGTGTGTGAAGACGTTGGACCTTGCCTCTCCAAGGCTACATGTGCTGAAGATGTGGCACAGATTTCCAATCAGTATTTATTACTATTTTTACAGCAGCAAAAGGGTAAATTAACAATGCTACACAAAAAGTCCAATAGATATATGGATAAGTTGGATTGATTAATTGATTTTGGTGAGAAAGCTAGGTATTGACTTTAGTAGCTGTATAAATATGTGGCAAGCAAAAGTGCTCAATAACTTAAAAAAAAAAATAGATCTATAAAATGCTGTTTAGTATTTCTTTGCTTTCTTTGGGAGTCACAGGCTGTGACCTTATACGAAGAGTCAACCATAACATTTGTTGGGACCCTAGATGGTCTTGCAAGACCATCTTGGTGATACATCCATAAAACTGTGTTTGAAGATCAGAAGCATTGTTATTCATCAGCTTTTATACTATGGTGGCACCTAGAAGAAACTCAGCTAAGGAATAGGGGCTCACTGTACATTGTTGACGTTGATAAACCTTTAACTAGGCATATATCAACACATTTCAATTCTATATGTAAACAGCTGTAAAACTATGATCTATAGAGAAGGATTAACAGTTTAGCAGACTCATTGTAAGCTTCGGAAATCTCTGTTCCTTTTTTCTTCTCCAGTTTTCACTACAGTCAACAGTGGAGCAAAAAATACTATTATTGCTTCTGTGGTGGTTTGATCATCACTGTGAAGAATAAGTTAGTGGTCTCATTTCTTTTATTTGTGGATGTGCTTCAACACTCCAGCATTCATCAGAAGGTGCACTAATGGGCACTCACAGCAGAGACCCCAAAGATCTGGCTGCCAAATCACATAATTGGGAGCAATAAGATGAAGTTTGCGACAGAGGAAATAACTAGTTTTTACAGCTACCACTTGATTTTTTTTCCAGCTTTAAATTCTCTTCTAAGGAAAATGTCTTTTCAGACAAGAAATTATAGCCTGCAGAAAACATCTGCTAGCAAGTTGATTAATTAAAGAGTACATTCCTTGAAAGCAACTGTTCTGTCAGTCAGACTGGAAATGAAATAATACGGAGAGTATGGCTGAAAGGCTGTGGGAGAGTAGAGGTAATAAATGGTAGTAAAGGTTCTGAAAGGCCTGGACTTACATGGACAAGTCATGGTTTAGCAATAGGCTGAAAAAGTCAGAGGCTTATCATTCTTAGTAACCTAAGGAAGTTTAGTTCATTATGACACAAGCACTTTAAAAGCTGTCCAGGGTGTATGAGCATGTCAGACTTGGTGTAATTTTCCCCAGTCAACTACCTGCCAGAGAATGACAGCAAACCAAACAGCCACCAAGGGCAGATTTATTACTTCCCTGCCCTCTAAGTGCAATGTTCCTTGGGTCCAATTGAAAGAGCAACAGCAAAGATTTTAAATCTTGCTGCTTGCACTGTTCTTTCTCAGGTTACCCCTGGAGTACGCTGATTTTCCCTGAGCAGCCATGGGAAACAGAATTGCCTCTCCCAGGTCCCCTGCCTGCAGGTGGAAACAGCATGGAGAGCCCTAAGCCCCACGTGTGCACTTGCAAGGGAATCACCCAGGTGGTGGCATCTACTGCCTGTGCCTGGTGGTGTGCCAGGTTCCAAGACCCTCACTGCATCTCTGCATCCTTCCAGAGGTCGTTTTAGAAGAACTCAGTGAAGTCACCTGAAATTACACTTGCTGCATGGGAATCTATGCTTCATACGCAGTTGGGTGCCACATCACTGAGTGTGATGCTAACACAACCAGCACTGCCATCGTGTTTGTGTTTTCAACAGCATGCTTGGCTGTTTGTTCAGGAATTGGTCTTTCTCACCGGGTATCTTAAGTAATAAAAAAATATTAATGCTGAAAGTTTTATGGCTCATGGGGTCGATAATAGTTGCAGTCACTGGTTGACATTTCCTAGGCTCCTGCTGAAGGGCTGAAGCCCACTGAAGCCCCAAAGCTGAGGCGGTGTGTGTCCATGCTGTGATAAGCCAAAGATCTACGTGTTCTCTCTAACCTTTCCCTTGTGATGGGGTTATCTGGTTCTTTCTGTCTACAATGTAATTAGGTGGATAAATCAGTCTGGACACATGTCTTTCAGGGTTAAATCGGGCTTGTTTTGGATGAATGTAAGTTGTAGTTCAGCCAGTTCAGGGCAGGTTTCAACACAACCAAAATAGATAGCAACACCAGAGACCATAAAGAGTTTTGCACCAGTTTAGCTAAACTGGCATGTTTTTGTGTGTGGAAACTCATCACACACCACCTCCCCACCTGTGAGGGGACGCCCACCCTGCTCTTTGAGGAGAAGAGCACAACCACAGCCTATCTGAGGGATTCAACTTTGCAGCAGTGAAACAGCTCATAGACCTTCTGCTTCTGTGTCCCATTTACCATCTTTGAATCATTTGAGCAGGAAACTGCCGAGAGGCACTGCTTTTAGCTTCAGTCATTACCAGTTATAGGACCCAAAAACTTTCTCTTAAACAAGCAAAATCTCGGTTTAGTGACATGACCCCCTTTCGTCTTGCCTAAGAAAGACATATAATCACAAGAGAATTGTGCTGGTACAGAACAAGTACTTGAATAAAAATCTACAAGTATAGGAACAATGGTCCTATTCTAATTAGATAAAACAATCATTTAATGCCTTTAAAACATATTCTATAATTAAAATAGTAGAAAGTGAAATAAAATTGCCTCCTTATTGCAATTAGCTGTGGGGATTTCTATGCCATAGAAACAGAAACAAATGTTTATTTCAACCACAGGAGAGAAATCCTATGTATTATTTTCTACATAGATAAATATTTTTTCACACATGATCTATGGTGGAAAAGGAGTTGAAAATAGTCTAATAAGGATCTATCCTCTGACGCAAAATTAAGCCTACAGCTTATTACTCAAGAGTAAGAGCTAGTTGTTCAGAGGAATTATTACAGGCTGCCCCATAGCAAAAGGTGCAGCCATGAGCCTGGGAAAAGTTGCTAACATGAAACACCATGGAAATGCTAAACTAGGAACTTATTATCTCCTGATTTTTTCCCCCCTTTCTTAAAGAGGAAAAGAGGACATTAATGCAATATAAAAGAAAAAATTTAAAAAAGATCAGACTGAGAAAAACCTGGTTCAAGCCTGTCTAGCAACAGTAGTTCACTCACTTGTATATTTGGCTCCCCTTAGATGGAAAACTCAGCATTGCTTCTGAGCGTGACATAACCACTCTGTGTGTGTCTGCGCATGGAGAGGGCACATAGTTAACATTTTGGAAGAAGCATCAAACTGCAATTTCTTAATTTTTTTTGGCAGCTGGAACGTTACACTGCCTTTTAAGTAGATTTTCTTGCATTTAATTTGTTGGATTAACGTAACTGAAATGGTGGTCATAGGCCAGAAAACATTATCTCTCTGTCTTTATTTCTTTACTGGCTTGCCCTCTGACAATGTTATATTTCGCAGTCTGCCAGCTGGGTGACAGACTGCCTGATTGAGCTATCATGTTACCCTCTGTGGCGGACACAACAACGTGTCATAAGCAAAGCATCCATGATGTCATAGTTTTAGCCTCCGGTGGATGTATGGCGCAGAAAATAAAAGCTGTAACATAGCCGTTTGTCTGTGCAAATTTCCTTGCTCCTGCAAGTGGCTTACATTCTTATTTTTATTATGTTTCTTCCATTACATGTTTATACTCTGTTAGATAACAAAAATTAAAACATATCCTTTCCTTAAACTAATCATGTGCTCTTTCGTTTCAGGGGTCTTGACATTCAGGTATAGACTTTTTTTTTGGGAAGCCCAGAACTAACAGGATTCTTTTTTGCTTATTTAGCTGACATATTCTCAAAATCAGCTTATGTCTCACAATAATACTGGATGGACAACAATGTGTCTGAATACATTGGAAGTTATATTTTTTTTTAAAGGAACATCAATAATTCTACCAAAATACTTAAAACTATGAAGATGTTCTGTTTCACTCAAGGCAGGTTGAATTTTAGAATATCACTATTTAAATATATCATATGTTTTTTCTCTGCATAGTTTCAAGTAAGAGAATCCCTTCTGACGTTCAATACCATGTGCTAACAATAGATTTCTTCGCCCGAAAAACAGCGGAGAACTTTTCATTTCTTAAAGCCAGATGGAAATTTCCCTCAAAGCTGAGAGATATTCTAAACTCAGGGTATGGCCTTAAAGCTTCACTGGTTTCTTAAGGGGATATAATTGTGGCAAAGCCCATCAAATCAAGATGATTATTAAATTGTTATGCAATAAATGTACACTCCAAACCTTTATAGCATCATAGACATTTCCAGCTTGTGCAAAGACTGTGTTGTATCCTGCACAGAGCTATCAACAAGCTACCTGGCAATTAAATAAGATGGAAAACTTTTGCTCTAAAATTTAACCAATTCGTCTTAATAATCTCTTCATTACCATTACCATTTAGGCTATTCTGATCTTGGAGACTTCTCTTCTGTAAAATATGTCCTGCTGAACTTAGTTGACTGTTAGGTTCAGGCCTGTACTGTGGGTGTAGAGCTGCTACTTTGAGGAAACCAGGTTCCAGCCCCAGGGTTCCAAGTCTTCTGTGGATGTTTGAGGGACAACAGTGCTCCAGACTCCAGGCAAACACATCACACGTGTAGGGGCTCAGACACAGAAAATTATATTCTTATGCTGTTACGTCAATATAATGGGAATGGCATCTAATGCTGAAGTAGGATCCATACAAAGAAAAGTATTCCTAACACGTGATATTTCTTTTTGTAATCTGTGATATTCCATTTTCTCCTTTATCCAGAACAAACATCTTTGCTTTTATTTTGTTGAAAACGGGACAAATTTCAATGAGCATTCAGAAAAAAAAATTCTTTTATTCCACCTAAAGCACGCACAGTGCTACAAATAAAGTTAATTGCTAAGCCTGGGTACAATCACACATATGGCTTACTATGTGCCTCTCTTTTCTTTAGGTGCATGAAGTGAATTTTGATTAATTGTAGCTAGGATGGAAAGGACAACGATATGGCAAAATCGGCAGCTTGTTTTACATCAAGCAAGCTATTCTGTTCTGCCTCTTGTACAATCACTTGTCTTTACACAAAAGATAGAAGAAGTTGGTCAGGGTTTAGTGCTGTTTGACTACCATTTGGCATGCCCATTAAATTACGGCACAAAGCAGACAACAATGCAGATTCAAGCCTCAAGTCCTGTGTTAACTTGACTGCATAAATGGGTCTCCAAGTTTAAAAACAGTTGAACAAAGGAGCCACCATGGAGTGATTAAGATTTATTTGTGTGCTGGAGTGCACAGCTGCTGCAGGGAGGAGGGAGGGAGACGGCAGGCATCCTCAGGGCTTGCCTGTGCTTGGCACAGGTCCCAGCTGTGAGGGAACTGAGCAACTGTACAACCTTTGTGCTTCTCCGCTTCCTCAGGGCTGGGATAATCCCCCAGCACAAACCGGATCAGACCCACGGAAGAACCAGTCAGCACAAGGGTTGGCCAGGCTGCAGCAGCAGTCTGGTTCAGTGCCGTCTTCTGCTATGCCACCCTCCAAATTTGATCAGGCAGATCTGTCGTCCTTTTGCGTTACTGCAGCAGGGCAAAGGGGCAGAGGTTAGTTGAGGAACGGTCTCCCAGCTTTCCAGTGAGCTTTATTTCTTCAGCAAAACAACTTGAATGCTCAGCACTGTTTTCCAAAGTGAAACAAAGCCTTTGACTACTTTGATGTCATCAACAATACAGGGGTGACCTAGCCTTGACAGAAGGCTGTCTCTTGTTTCCGACATTACCTATTATCCCAGACTGCTCATGTTTGCTAATGACCTAAGCAGCCTCTTGAGAAGGCAGAATAACACTGGAGAAATTAAAAATGAAAGAGTCATGAAGGCAATGTTAACACAGAAGAAAAATGCTTCATTGTGACTGTTTTAAAAATGACCAATTGTGGCAGAAATGTTCCTACCCTCAGGGAGCAGGCAGTGCAGGATTTGAATTAAGACTGGCAGAATGAAAATAATTATCTTCCAAGGTAGGGAGCCATTGACATGTTCAATAGTGTAGCCTTAGCAAAGAGCTAACAAATTACTAATTTTTTTTTTTTTATTTTTTTTTTTAGTGCCATCAGACAGTTTTCAAATAGCAGATTTTATTCAATTGTCCAATTTTAATGCAGCAACAGATGGGCAGGCTGGTGCAGTACATCCAGCTTCTATGTCAATGTCTTTTGTCCTTAAGACAAAATGATAGTGATAGAAGTTATGTTAATTTGATTTTTACTTTTTGTCTTTTGGATGAATAAGTTAATCCCTCCAAGATACTTTCTTTTTTTTCTGCTTCAACTTGCACTTTTGAGAAAATCTCCACTCCTTTGGGACAAAGATGTGTAATAATCTAAAGGTCACAATCACAGCAGTGTACCATAATTTCGTTAAATTTAAGAGGAATCTTGATTTTAAAAAATGTTTGTAGTGGCATACTCTTCTAAACTGAATAGAAACATCTGAAGGTTAGAAATGCTACATCCTTAAGGCCTTTCCTCATACTATTAGCTTGCTGCTTTTCAGAATGTACTTACACTGATTATGTTAATGCATGACAAATGCAGTAGGCATGTATGAGACTTCCAAACAATATAAAGCAAGTCCAGATTATTCTTGAACTTCCCATGTAACCTGAACAGATCAGTCTCCGAGGTACTGACTGAGGCTGAGTTAACAGAAAACTGAAGTCTTAGGCACGTAAAATTACATCTACTTTAATTAAAAGCATTATGTTAGTTGTGCCAAAGAATAACACTTTCTTACTCACTTTGGTGGCAGATATCTGCATTTGGGTCCATTACTGTTTTCAAAGAACAATGCCTTGTTTTGTGACCCCATACCAGGAAGTCTAACTGGCTAAAAGGAACTAACATAGAACCACAGAATCATAGAATCATAGAACAGTTTGGGTTGGAAGGGACCTTTAAAGGTCATCTAGTCCAACGCCCCTGCAAGAAGCAGGGACATCTCCAACCAGATCAGGTTGCTCAGAGCCCCATCCAACCTGGCCATGAATGTTTCCAGGGATGGGGCATGCACCACATCTTTGGGCAATGTGTTGCAGTATTTCACTACATCTTTGGAAATAATTCCTTCCTTATATCCAGTCTGAATCTACCTCCTTCTAGTTTAAAACCATTACCCTTTGTCCTATCACAACAGGCACTGCTAAAGAGTTTCTCCCTATCTTTCTTATAAGCTCCCTTTAGGTACTGGCAGGCTGCAATAAGGTCTCCCCAAAGCCTTCTCTTCTCCAGGCTGAAAAACCTCAACTCTTTGAGCCTGTCCTCACAGGAGAGGTGCTCCAGCCATCTGATCATCTTTGTGGTGCTCCTCTGGACCCTCTCCAACTGGTCCATGTCCTTTTTATGTTGGGATCTCCAGAGCTGGACACAGTACTGCAGGTGGGGTCTCACAAGAGCAGAGTAGAGGGGCAGAATCACCTTCCTCGACCTGCTGGCCACGCTTCTCTTGATGTGGCAGCACAAGATGTGGTTGGCCTTCTGGGCTGCAAGGGCACATTGCCGGCTCATGTTGAGCTTCTCATCCACCATCACTCCCAAGTCCTTCTCCTCAGGGCTGCTCTCAATCCATTCTCTGCACAGCCTGTATTTGTGCTTGGGATTGCCCTGACCCAGGTGCAGGACCTTGCACTTGGCCTGGTTGAACTTCATGAGGTTCTTACAGGCCCACCTCTCCAACCTGTCAATGTCCTTCTGGATGGCATCCCTTCCCTCCAATGTGTCAAACACACCACACAGCTTGGTGTTGCCGGTGAACTTGCTGAGGGTGCACTCTATCCCACTCTCCATGTCGCCAACAAAGATGTTGAACAGGGCCGGTCCCAGTACTGATCCCTGAGGAACGCCACTCATCACCAGTCTCCACTTGGACACCAAGCTGTTGACCACAACTCTTTGAGTGTGGCCATCCAGCTAATTCTTTATCCACTGAGTGGTCTGTCCATCAAACTCATATCTGTCCACTTTACAGACAAGGATGTCATGCAGGACAGTGTTAAATGCTTTGCACAAGTACAGGTAGATGACATCAGTTGGTCATCCCTTATCCACCAATGCTGTAACCGCATCATAGAAGGCCATCAAATTAGTCAGGCACAATTTGCCCTTAGTGAAGCCATGTTGGCTGTCACCAATCGCCACCTTATTTTCCACATGCCTTAGCATGGTTTCCAGGAGGATCTGCTCCATTACCTTGCTAGGCACAGAGGTGAGGCTGACTGGCCTTTAGTTCCCTAAGTCTTCTTTGTTTCCCTTTTTAAAAATGGGGGGTATGTTTCCCCTTCTCCAGTCAGTGGGAACCTTACCAGACTGCCACAACTTCTCAAATATGATGGCCAGTGGCTTGGCAACTTCATCCACCAGTTCCCTCAGAACACGCAGATGCATCTCATCAGGTCCCATGGACTTGTGCACCTTTGGGTTCCTTAGACGGTGTTGAACCTGCTCTTCTGCTACAGTGGTCAGTTTGTCATTCTCCCAGTCCCTGCCTTTCCCTTCTGCAACTTTGGCAGTGTGGCTAGAGCCTTTGCCAATGAAGACTGAGGCAAAAAAGTTGTTGAGTACCTCAGCCTTCTCCATGTCCCAGGTAACCAGGTGTCCCATATCCTTTCGGAGAGGGCCCACATTCTTCCTGGTTGTCTTTTTATCCCTGGCATAACTAAAGAAGCTTTTTGTGTTGTCCTTGACATCCCTGGCCAGATTTAATTCTTCCAGGGCTTTAATCTTTCTTATGTGCTCTCTGGTCATTTTGAAAACCTCTCTGTAATCTTCCCAGGCTACCTGTCCTTGGCCTCCGTAAGCTTCCTTTTTGTTTTTCAGTGGGTCCAAGAGCTCCTTGTTCATCCATGCAGGCCTCTTGGTGTTTTTGCCCAATTTCCTATTTGTTGGGATGCATTGCTCCTGAGCTTGGAGCAGGTGATCCTTGAGTATCAACCAACTTTCCTGGGCCCCTCTTCTCTCCAGGGCTTTATCCCATGGTACTTTGCCCAGATGTCCCTGAAGAGGCCAAAGTCCACTCTCCTCAAGTTCAGAGTAGAGAGCTTGCTGCACACCCTCGTCACTGCCCAAAGGATCTCAAACTCCACCATCTCATGGTCACTGCAGCCCAGGCTGCCCTTGAGCTCCACATTCCCCACCAGCAGCTCCTTGTTGGTGAGAATATGGTCCAGCATAGCACCTCTCCTCATTGGCTCCTCTGTCTCTTGCACGAGGAAGTTATCATCCACACATTCCAGGATGTGGATGCTTGGATTGCTTGTCCCTTGCTGTGTTGTCCTTCCAACAGATAGTGAGGTGGTTGGAGTCCCTCATGAGGACTAGGCCTTGTGACCCTGAGGCTGCTCCTGTCTGTCTATAGAGGGCCTCATCCTCTCGGTCCTCCTGGCCAGGCGGCCTGTAGCAGACCCCCACTAGTGTCGCCTGTCCCTACCCTCCCTTTAATCCTGACCCATAAGCTCTCTGTCAGATCCTTATCCAGGCGGAGCTCCACACTCCAGCTGGTCGTTGACACTTGACATAGAGGAAAACACCCCCTCCTCATCTCCCCTGCCTGGCCTTCCTAAAGAGCCTGTATCCTTCCATTCCAACACTCCAGTCCCAGGAGCCATCCCACCATGTCTCTGTGATGCCAATGAGGTTGTAGCCCTGCAGGCATGCACACATCTCTAATTCTTCCTGTTCCCCGTGCTCTGTGTGTTAGCACAGAGGCACTTAAGCTGGGCCTCCAGTGAAGCCGACTTGTTGGCTGGAATTCCTTTGAGCTGCACTTTATGTGCTCTCCTACTTACCTTTGATCCTTCCCCAGGTTCTGGGCACCTGTTGGTGGCACTGGCATCATACTGACAGTAGTGGGATGGATTGCAGTTCCCCTCCCCTGGCAACGTTATATCTTCATATAATAATGCATTATATCCTCCTGGTCAGGTGACGACTGAGCAGCAGTAACATCCTAATTATATGTTGATCAAGAACTGAGTAATAAAGTCTGATCTAAGTTGCAAACTCTGAGATACATAAAAAAAAAAAAAAAATCTTCAAAATTCTTAAGGGTGTGAATGATGCATCCCTGCAACAGACTGCCTCAAGGTCATGGCAACAGCATCCTGAGTGACCTGATCTAGCTTTGAAACAAGGCCTGCTCTGAGCAGCAGGACCTCCTAGGATTTTTGTGTGGCTCTCTATTTGAAATCCAGTTAATGATACGGTATCTTCTGTTTACTCTTCTTGTTACTTTCAAACTTGCCACTTGTATCTCAGACTACAGTAGTGCTTGATTTATGTGGTTGGATTAAACTTCATATCTATGTAATTTCTGTTTTCTCCCTCCTTAAGCACAACATGCTTGTGCAAAATCTTACAACTAACAGCGAAGTAAATGTCCTTATGGTGTACATCACCTACACTGCCTACTGGAAAAACCACAGCAGCAGAGCACTAGAAGAACTCACCTCAAGTCTTTGCTAAATTTTTGTTAAATGATTACATTGGACATCTTTAAATGAAAATTGCTTATTTATGCATGTGAGTGCATGTATGTGCATGCACCCATACTCCCCTAGAGCTTTACAAGCTCTGGTTAATATTCATAATGGCCCCGTGTTTTGTTACAAGTGGAAAAATTGAGGCATATAAAAGAGATTTGCCCCAAATAAAACAGGAAACAAACAGCAGAATGAGTGGAATACACTTTTCACTTCCTTACCACAAGAGCTATTTAATAGCCTTTCACATCTGACGGCAGCTGTGGCTCCTTACGAAGCACAGGACTGGATGGTCCAGGCATACCTCTAAGCTCCGTGAAGCTTAAACAAACAAACATGATGGACTGGAGGACAGAAACTCTGGAGTGCCAGAAGATCCTGTGACAATATCTCTTTGTAGCTAACTGTGTCAGCTTGTGTGCGTAAGAAGATAAATTGCTGAGTGAGGCATTTTCTTCTGTGCCAGGCTCAGGATTTCTGTGACTTTTGCACATTTGTTTCCTCTCTCAAAAGCATTGTACAGAGTAAATTGGACTGTTTGTTGGTACACTTGTCTGTGTACTTCTTTTAAAAGCAAGCTGTAAGTTCCAAGCAAGTCAAGCTATAAATTTATCAAGCTGAAAACAGACATTTATTTGGTTTCCTTCCTATTTGTACCAAGTAAAAAGCACCAAAATGAATTAAAGCATTGGTAATGTATATTCTCTGCTACTGACTGGTTATGATCTTCTTAATCTTCATCATTTCAGTAGTTGAGCTGTGCCTAGCTGGTCTTCTGAACTTTCATTCATAGTCAAATGACAGAAAGACAAGCATTCTTTCCTCTCCTCTGTGTACTTAATGCAGCTCATAATGTAACAGTCTATACTGAGAACGATCCCCTGCAAGACAAGTTATTGTGGCAGCTTCACCTTTGGCTTAAACTGATTTTGTGCTCTAGTCTGTAATGTACTGCTCCATTTTTAATATTAATTTCTGAAAACCTTAAGTAATACAGGATGTCTTTCTGCCTGCTTATTACTCCTTCTTCCTTTGTTTCGACAGATGAATGAGGCATTGTACATTTCCCTCAGAAGAGGGCTGGAGCCTTTCCATAAGCCCCAGGCTTTCTGGCAGGGACTTATCCTTCAAAGAGCACCTAAGAACGTTGCTGCAGGCCGTATGGAGGCCTCCCAGACTTTTTGTGCTTTTTTTGGTTGTCCTACCTTTTGCAACACATGCAGTGGAGTTTTTGCATGTCTTGCTTGTGTTCTTGGATTTACCCATGCAATTGCTTCTGCTCGCTATGCATTTGGGTCACATACCTTCCTGTGATCTATGGTCAACACAAAAGAGACTGAAAGTTTATCTGAGGGTATGTGATGACAAAAACAAAATCAGGAGATAGCCCACATCACCACCTTGCAGTGCATTCACCACCCTGCGGTTACTGCCCATAGCAGGTTCTTCGACCCCAGGGAAGTCAGGGTTACTCATCCCTCTTAGGTTACCCACCTTGTACTCCTCTGCCCTACAGACCTTATTTCAGAGCATCAATAGTCTTCCAAGAAATCCGAAAGAGGAAGGGAGGGCAAAGAGGTATGTGCCAAATGTCTAGGTGCATCAAAGGCAACGGAATACTCTCTACTGATGATTTGCTTCCCCATTCCAGAACCATGGCTCAGCCCTGTCTCCTGAGGCAGAGTGCGAAGCTTCACTTCCTCCTTACAGGGAGAACAGAATGGGCTCACTCAGAAGAATGAATTGACTTGCCCAAGTTGTGGTTATTTCAATTCTTCACTGATCCGTTAATGCGATGTTAAGTTCTAACTGACCAGGCTGGCTGCTTGACTTCCTACCATTCTGAAATAATTTAAAGGCAGATTCATTTTCTCAGTTGTCCCTACAGTACCATGTAGAAAACTGCCACAGTGTTTGTTAAATTAAGTAACTGCTACTGAAGTGTCAGACAATAAGGAGAACAACAAAATAAATGTCAAGTCTAATTATTAATGCTGATTTATGTAACAGTTCCTGCAGAAGCGAATCCTTTTAATTGCTGAATGCTAGATGAAAGTGTTGGGGTAGCTCCTAGTGAAAGTCATGTCAGAGTAAACTATGATTATACAGAGAAATAAACAGACTCCAGCTAGACATTCTCGCTGGTCAACAAGGGACCTTCAGGGGGTGTCATATAACTAGGAATGCCTGTTGCTCACATGTGACCTTTGAATTATGAAGACAGCTAACAAAATGTTAGTCTTCAGCAGCGGGTGGCTACTTGTATCTGGCACCTAATTGGGTTTTTTGAGTGTTTTTTTCTCTCAAGTGGACACACTGTATCAAGTATTGAAATGCAGTTCTTATGACACCATTTGAATTATGCTCTCTGTAAATAAGCAGCCTTACAGCTTTCTGTGCTCTGTGTTCACTTACATAAATTACACCAGCAATGAAGGCTGACAAAGAAGAAATAGGGCTAGGAAGAGCAACCTGTTTCTCTATCATAGGTCATTTTACAACCTACTCCATCCAAGCAGTTGTTCAAACTCTGTTTCTGGGGCAGGATAATAGGTATATAAAATTACAAAATTTCCAGGTTTTATCTGGTAGCAGGAACTTTATAATGTGCAGAGATCACAACCAACAACTTAGTGATAAATTCTATGGACACTGCACCCCCTGCTTACTTTGCCCTGTTCTTCAACCAAAAAAGTTGGGGGGGAGTGGGTTGGATGTTGTTTAATTTAAGAATAACCAGTATTTCTTCCTGGAAAAACAGAATAACCAAGTTGCTCCTGCATCAATGTAATCAATGCATCAATACACATGTAATTTGAAGTTTTGTACTGAGGCTTTGTTAAGTGTCGCTATTTGAAAAAGGGTCATGGGGTGAACTTCTTTTACCAGTAGAGGCACAAGCTGAAAATTAGAAACTCACTATTTGTCACTTACAGGGTGGTAATGCTTTTACCAGGGAGTAAGCAAGTTTCAAGGCTCATTTAACTTGCAGACTGCAAGAGCCTGAAGTAGAAATATGTACTGAAGTGTAAAGTTCTTGAGCTATTTATTTCAGCTGGAATTAGAGAAAAGTGTTTTGTTATTTACCTGATTCTTCAAATCCTCTGCAGCAATTATGCTTTCCAGTGACAGTACACTAGGCAACATCATTGCCACCTTAGGAGGACAAATCAAATTCTTCAAGCACCAAGTCTTTTTGCCATTGAGAAGCTATGCTTCTACCTTGGTAAAGTTTTCTTTACCTGGCCAGTTAGAGCTGCAAAAACAGGACTGAAGCACAGTACGTTTATTGTCAAAAGAGCAACATTTTGCAAGGTTGGTAAATTCCACTGTTTCCTCATTGTTCAAACAAACCACAGAATCATACGATCCTGTTTAGACTGGTGGGGACCTGGGGAGGTCTCCAGTCACAGCCCCTGCTCAGACCAGGCTTAGACTGGGCTGCTCAGGGCTTCACCCAGTCGGAGTGTGAATCCCCCCAGGCTAGAGATAGCCCAACCTCCCTGGGCTCCATCCCCACTGCTGGGCTGTCCTCCTGGGGAAAAGGCTTCTCCTTACCTCCAGATTGAGTCTCATGCTTCAGCTTGCGCCACTGCCTCTCACCCTCCCTCAGTGCACCACTGTGAAAAGTTTGGCTGAGTCTCCTCCATCCCCTCCTGTTGGTGCCAGGGATGTTGCCTGGTGCTCCCAAAGCTGTCTCTTCTCCCAGCTGAACCAGCCCTGGTCCCATAGCATCTCCTTCCAGATGAAGGGCTCCAGCCCAGGACTGTTTCACTGGCTGTTTGATGAACTTGGCCATGTTTAATTGACATCCTTCCCCTTTGCAGGCCCAGAAACAGATGCAGTGCCTAGATGTAGTCTGATGAGCAGAAAGGACAGTCCCTGTCCTCCTCTGGCTTTGAGGACCATGTCCTACTCACACTACTACCACCATGGGCACTGCTGTCCCTTGTCCCTGCCTGGCCCCAGCCTGCATTCCTGCAAGGCTCTGCCTTTCCAGGGCAGGGCTTAGCTTTTGCCCTTGCTGAATTTCATTGGGTCCCTGTCAGCCCCTTCCTCCCAGCTGTTCAAGTCCTCCCAAGACAGCAACTCTACCTTTGAGTGTATTCAGTGGTTCTGCCCCCACCACCTATTTGGTGTCCTCTACAAACCTGATGACTGTGTCACAACCCATTGAGCACAACCCTCAGACCCCACATATCCAACCAGTTCTGACCCCTCTAGTTGTCCTCCCACACAGGCTGTAATGCCCCAAATTGGACAAAAGAACATTGTGAAAGACTGTGTTGAAAGCCTAAATGCAAGCAGGTTTGTAGGGCACAATCAACACTTGGTAACTCTATGCAGACCGTTCCTGTTATTTCTACCACTGTGTGTGGAGTTGCTTCATGTGACTGAATACATCCATCAAATTTTACCACAATGATACCAGTACCTTAGCATGAGAAGAAGAGTAGTTAAAGCCCAAACTAAGATCATCAAAACTTTTCCTTAACCACCCCACACCAGTAAATTACTTTTAAAGTCCCCATGGGACACAGCCTTCTAAGCACTTTTTCAATGCAAGCCTGAGAGGAATGAACAACTGCAGAGTTCATGAGCTAAAAACTGCAACAATCCATTATGCAACTACCAAATCACAGGCCAACTTTCTTGAATTAAAAAGTCTAAGTCTTAACTTAAATGAACAGGTGAGTTTTTATATATTTAAGGGGAAAAAAAAAGGGATAAGCAATAACTTGTCCAAACAAACCCACTTCTCACAGGCACACATCCACAAAAGGGACCTTATGACAGGCAGCACTGCTGTATTCAATGATCAGCCTTTCTAGGAGACTTTCCACAGGAGGGAAACAACTGTTCTAAATGTTAAGTTAATCCTGTCAAGTTGCTATCCAACTATTTGATCTTTAAATCTACACACTGACAATACAGTAAAACATTTCCATGTATTTTGAAGCTTGATTCCAAGAAAACATATCTAGAAATGGTGGGGGAAAAGGACTTACACTTAGTTTTTCCTACAGAGGACATCACCACAGCAGAAAAATACTTCTACTAAATACTTGGTTTTACCAGTCATTTGTCTTGTTTTAGTGCCTAGTGTTTCCTATCGTCAAGCAGTTAATTATAGATCAAAGAGTGTCTTAGTTCTAAGTTAGCCTTCAATAGTCTGTTGAGGTTGTGGTGCTTGTTTTTTTGTATGTATGATATGAAGCATTTTCCATTGCTTCACAGAGGTGTGAAAGTGTCCTGACAAGGCTGTGCAAGGGAGAATTAAGACCATCATCCCTTCCACAGGCAGTCTTTATTTTGGATTCTCAACAGCCTAGATATTCAACAGCATAACTGTGATTTCACAGCCTCTCTGTCCCTCCTCTGTTCTTAAAAGGTTTTAATTTGATGCAGGCAAATTGTGAAGCTTTTTCAGGAGGAAAAAAAAAAAATGAAAACAAGCAAGTCAGGAATAGATTAAGTTGCCTTCTGCACTTCCAACAGAGCAGACCTCTTCAAGCACCTTCTTCCAGTAAGTGACTACCAACCCCTGTTGTGAGCCAGCTCAAGGGAGGAACAGAAGTATGTTTCTTCACAGACATGCTGTGGCATACTACAGAAAGTATGGCAGGCCTTCACTTGCATCCAAGGTGACTGCATGAAGAGTGCTTCTGTAGCTGTAAGCTTTTTTTCCCTTTATCTGAGGTCTCCCATCCTATTTCTTCCAGCCTGAGTCTTTGTCTCTGTTCCTTTTCCTTAATCTACCAAGATTCAGCACTTACATAAAAAGAGATAAATGGATCTTCACTGTTTCACAAAGGTCTCATGGGAAAAAAGGTATGTCCACTAAAAATGCAAGCAGATACACAGTGAGTTGAGAAAAGGCAGACTGCAGCTTGTCTGAAGATGAATGAGGTGCAGAAGGGGAAGTGAATCACACAAGCAACTTCAATCCCCTTTATGTTCTTTTTCCTCTAGTTTTGCTGGCATTGTAGATATTTTAGATTATTGCTCAAAGGCAGATCAAATAGGAGGCAGAAAAGAATGTGGGAGCAGAGGGGTAGTATTAAGACAAATCTGAATATCTCTAAGGGACAGAAAAAGCCAGTTTCAAAGCTAGCTTTGCACTCATACTAGCTAGCAGACACTGAACAGAAACAGGTAGTATGTGGAATCAGAGGGTTTTGCACTCAGCTAGGAAACAAAAATTATGCCATTACCTTGAATACTACCTCAATAACCAACTAAAGCCATATTTATGTATCCACTAGCAGCAAGTTCTTCAAGGTGAATAGAAAGCCAACTTAACAGTGAAACCTGACCAAAGACGTTGTTAATGTCCCATTGCTCCACAACCTGATGAGACTGAGCAGAGAAGCTGAAACAAGGGAGATCTCAAAATTCCTTTAGTGGCCAGCAGCATAGCCATGTGCTACTGCAGGTATGCTCAGCATAGCACAGCTATAACACCTTGCATTAGATGCCAAAAGCCACAAAACAGAGCAATAAAACAGAGTCAAACACTTGCCAATGGCAGGGGGTGGGAAGGGGGAAGTGTTCAAAGATAGTAAGGCATTTGTCTATGCAAGTTGGATCTGTTTTTACAGAAGGAATCCCTGACTACTCTCCAAGCCTGCTGTGGAAGTAAACAACGATTACAACAAAAAATGAAGGGAGGCAGGGCATAATAAACCTAGTGAGATTAAAAGCCAAACAAGATAGCCTGTACTTAGTTGCAGGTGTTATATCATCTCCTGCTGCTGCCTGATATTCCCCACTTCTCTTCCCTCCAGCTATTTGAAGGCATAGCAGAAGGTATACTGAATTTTACCTGGTAAAGTGTTAAAGTCTCCTACAGACTACAGAAACTACTTTTGTGTGCCAGGATACTATGCTGAAAACTTCGTTCAGTCCATTGGCCTAAAGTCAGAAAACCAGTTCCCACAGCCCACAGTTTCTGTAAAGAAGTCTGTTTTAGGAATCTGAATTAGTTAATTTGCTACTTCAACTGAACGTTAACCTCAGGAAGAAGTGCCTTTATTGGTCTACTCCATATGCCATTTGGTACGATACTGGTGACAGCAATGAACTTCAGAAAAAAAGTAGAGCTGTTGATCTTCTGTATGAAAACTAGAAAGGCAGAGCATTTTCCCTGTATTTAGCTGCCATGCAAATTTATCACCCACAAGTTAAGAATTATATTTTAGGTTTTGTCACATTTCAACACAAATACTTTTTAGTATCCTGAGGTGAACATCTAACTGAAAAAGTTGAATTCTATCCAATAACTAGTAATCCTTACGTATTAGGCTGATATGAAAGGCACTTTATCTCAGTATTCTTGGCCAGAAACTTTAGAGGTCTCCTTACATCCTAATCTTTGCAAAACATTTTAGTCCACATGCATTCCAGATACTGTAAATGTCTACAGACAGACAAAAGTTGCCAGGGATAGTTGGCTAGGAGCTTCAACTCCCCAAAGAGTAGTGAGCTTGCTAGAAACAACTAAATCTGCAGAAGTTGGCAGCTGTCTTCATCTGTCAAGAAAGAGGTCCACGATACACAGAAGATCATTAGGAGATCAGACCCCAGCTGTAACTGCAATGAAAACAGACATCAGAAGCAAGCCTAGGAACTGATCCAAGTTCTGACTCAATGATTTTTATTGTTACTATTTTAGAGACAAGATTGATGGAGAATGATTTAACAAGTCATCACTAAAGCACAGCCAGGAGATTTTAGCTTCTTCCAGACTATGCCTTAGCCTTGAACCTGCATCCAATCAGAAGCAATTTCTTCTTCACCTTGAAGGGGGAAGGATTAGCAGCAGTGAAGCAGCACCTTCTGCTACAGCAGTTATGGGGTGGCAATTCAAGGCCAAGATCCTGCAGTGTCAGGGGACCACAACTTTATCCTAGAAAAATAATTTATCATTAAGGAAACTACTAACGGCTATGGAAGCTATTGGAGACTACCAAGTATTTATGCTGTAAAGATCAAAAGCTTCCTCCTTCTCAACTCCAAACTTGATCACAGATGAAAATGCCTGAAGACAACAGAACCTACAAGTTAATTCAGTTTTAATCCTTCTCTATTGCATGAACGAACTATACATGTACAGTGGAGAAGAAACATACCTTGTGCTACTGAAATTAATACTCAAATAGCATGGCACTAAACAGTTATCAGGATGCATATCACCTTCCTGGACCCAGAACAGCTCTACAGTTTATTTTTCACTCCTACAGTCACTCAAGAAAGCTCCAGCACTTCAAGTGACCAGTATCTTAGTGCCACTACAATGAATTGAGTTCCCACAGGGAAGAGGACACTATGCTCATTGCAGGGTCTTCTGTCATTCCACATGTAGCAACAGGGACTTTTCAGCGACTCTGGGAGCGGGCTGCAATGATGAGCTGCCAAGTTGCAGCTCTGCTATTCGTTTGTACAGGTGTGGCAGCTACAAAGATCCGACTTGCGCTGGCATTGCCATGAGGAGTAATGCCAACAGCCTGGAAGCACTGTGAGTCTGGGCATAACATCTTTTGCAAGGACTTTATGCTTACCAGGCAGACAGTGCTTTGACTCGTCTCCCTGTAGCATCTCTGTCAGTGCTGCCTCTTAAGAGCTTGCAACAGTAGTTGAGTATTGTAGCCACTGTCAATCCTAACTTAGGAGTCCAGCTGGACTCTATGAAAGGAGACTCATTCAGTCCACTACCCTGCAGAGCATCAGCCTCAAGTACAAATCTCAGTCACCTGGCAGGGCAGTACCATTTTAGCAGTCTGGGTACTGCTGAAATAACTTAAGAAATGCTTAATTTTCTGGCTGGCAATAGTAGTGCAGCCTACCAGAGCTTCCAACTTCGGAGATACTCTATTTTACTTAAGTGCTAACATAATAATGGAGACCAATACTTTAACTGCTTCATTTTTATTTAATTTTTCCCCTCCTCTGCAATTAAGATCTATGGTGGTTTCTTAAAGAGCGTTCATGTTTGTGTACCTCTAAGTATCAGTCAAGGTTGTTTCCATGTTACATATAAAATTACTTATGTTTAGAAATTTTTGGCAATCATAGTAACCCGTTTTTTCCTATTGCCATTGCCCCAATCATTGAAAAAAGACAGTGTACAATAATTTACATTTGAAGTATTTCAAAGTGCTTGATAGTGATTTTCAAAGAGTAATATTTACAAGTGGCCTATACACATATGTACAGGTGTTACAAGTTGTGGCTGGAATATGGCTTTCTATGGAAAGTGCTATATATTTAGTCAGTGGTGTTACTGACTGACCAGTCCAAGGGTTACTGATAAAATGGTAACCACTATAAGCTGAATTGTTGTGGACAGGTATTTACAGAGTTTGTTGTTAAGCTGTATAAAATAGCTATTTACATAAGTGTTCCATACGTACAGAAAGTATCTTCTTTCTTCCAAGAATGGAGGAAGTCTTTCAGCCACAAACCTGGTTACTATCCCCAAAGAGTGTAAAGCACAAGTAAACTGGAAGTGATTGCCGATCCAGTGCTCACGCCATATCATCATCTGTGCTTACAACAGATATCTGTACAAAACAAGTACAAGTTAGTACTATTGTACTAACAAAAGATATAAAACAACATATACCATCACTACATGGCAAGTTCAAAAACAGGCTAGTTCTGCAGGCTAGCTACCACATTCAGTAGTGATTACTCCATCCCAGTTATGGGACAGCAGTTGCCTACTACAACTTTAACCTGGATTAAAAGGACAAGTTCTCAGCTGATTCAGTCTGGTAGCTTGGCTGCAGCCAGCAGCCAAAAACAGAGACCCTTCCTAAACTCTGAGGATTAACCTGGAACCTTAGACACATCAGTAAATTCACTTACGGCAGGGTAGGTGTGTCCTACTGAACCACTGTGTCTTCCAATATCAATTGTGAGGTCCTCTTCTGTAGTTTTCAGGTAGACGGGATTATCAAAATTCATGCTTTTCATGTTCTTGTGCTGCCAGTTCCGCCACATGAAGTAGCCAGCCACTGCAGCGATCATCAGCAATACTTTAGGGAGAGAAACAGATAGCAAATATGGAGTAGGGTCACATCAAGCTCCTGACTAAGAGTGGCTTGTCCCACCCAAAGGCTAGTGAATGCTGTACTCACAGATGGGAAGAACAGTCCAAGCTGCTGATGTTCCTCCAGGTGCAGCAACTTCAGATGTACTACTGGTGTTGTTGAATCCTGCACAAGAATTTGAAGGAGTGAGCTTGCTTACTGACAGGCTGGCAGACTTTGCCAGATGTAAGCGCTTCCCAAGCCCAGAAGCTGCTATCATATATTAGCTTCTCGGTAACACATTACGAACAGCCTAAGAGGCTTCACCCTGTCTTAGTAGAAAGATATTTTTATTGCTTGTCTTCTCTGAACACTTCTAGCATTTCATGGAACCTACAGGTTCCACACTGTCATAAGTGAACTAATTCTGTTTGTCACATGCTCCAGCTGTTGCACTACACACGTGACCTGGCCTAGGTTCTCTACTTGCATGCAAAGGAGAAAACTTCAATTAGGCTAGTGGGTCAGTTTGTATTAAATTTCTCTAATGTTTAGCAGTCTGAGTTATTGGGACCAGTACCTCCAGGAACTAGTCCAACAGTTGGAGATTTTTCTGTTGTGCTGGTATCTTTAGCCTCAGTGTAAGCCACAGTTGTTCCAGTACCTGAAACTAATTATAGATCAAGAACCCAGTTAATCCTGAAGTTCTGCAATGGCTTAGCTATGAGAGCCATGGTAGTGAATGTTTAGCAGATGACAGAATGATCATGCAGCTTGTTAGCTTTATTGGAAATACTGACATTAGTTAGTTCATTAGCACACCCTCAGCTGAGGGTTTTTGATCAAAAATAATTCCAAGAACAATGCTAGACAGTTAAGCAGGCATGAATTACAGGTACCTAGAGTCATGACAATAGTAAGGCACCTTATACCTCACTTCAGGTTTTCTGAGTGAGATTTTAGTTCCACAAGATTATTGTTAAGATACATTAGGTTTAATACCTATAGCAATCCTTCCGAGCAGCCAGCTGAGGACAGCATCCTTGCATTCAGTGATCTAACTGTGGCAATCAGAATCAATGTGCAATACATTAAGTGGCACCTTGGAGTTTCTAGTTTTGCTCCACTGTACAAACAAGCCTGCCATATAGTCAGTGCTCAGGGTAGTGGCAGCAGCATGTTTGTTTGCACCCTGAAAGGAAGTCCAAACAAGCTTCCTCGGCCAGGAAGATAAACCTATCAGCTGTTCAGCACTGTATATTTATACACTGTAAAGCCATGTTAGTTTATGTATCTTGCTTTATAAGAAAGGGGCTTGGTATGTTTTGTGCACATGCTTGCTGTCTGCAGAAAGCCATGGAACTTGCAGCAAATGACGATGATGCAAAAGCCAAGCACGGACTTTGTACAGCACCTGCAGACTTTAAGGCCAGCTTAAAACAAGCTAGAAGACCATTCCCTCAAAGATTAATTACATCAGATTAACTCATGCAAAGCTGTCAGCCTATACCACCACATCTGCCTCCAACAGGTTCACTACCCCTACTCCTTCCCCATCTATCCTGGAAAAGATTTCAGTCATATTACTATACCTCCACATCTCAGACCATCCTCCTTCAAGAAGTATCCAACAGGACATGCACAGGTGTACTTTGGAGAGTGTTCATTTATCTGAGGAGCAGGCAGACACAGGTAGCTACAGCCTCCATTTGCCATGTTCTCTTCACACCAGTTCCTGCCTGTTGGTACAGCATTTTACAGGAATAAGCCTTCCTACTCCACATGTATAGTGTAATTATTTGCTCAATAATTGCCTCAGAGTTACTTGTTTCTGCAGTTTATACATTTATCCTTCTCAGCTTAAGAGCAATTGCAACTAGACCTCCCCTCAACCCCAGTGGGGGTGCCTATGTTAGAAGCTCCAAGAACTCAAGTAAAAGGTGAAACAGACAGCTATACAGGGGAGACATAGTATTTGCCACCACCCAAGCAGGGCAGGCTTCTTACAGGTATATGTTGACATAACTATAAACTGTATTAGAGCTACCTGAAGGCTGAACAAGTTCGTGATACACAATGATGTCCTGTGCATCATTGAGGTTGTTCACTAGGGTAACCAATTCAGATCCAGTAAATTTGTTGGCACCATACACTGCCTCATTCTCTCCATCAATCCAGTACACACGGTCCTAGAAGACAGAATCATTGCATTCCATTACCTCAGTGTTGCTATCAACACTGTAAGTGCTAGCCACATACTAGTCAAAGATCCTTTTCTTGCAATTACTACAGGAAGTCATTCTTACCTCAAATATTGTTAGAGCAAGAGGATGAGGAAGGAACATATGAGACTTCAGCACAACTCTACGGTCCTGACCATTCAAGTCCACACTTGACAGCATATGTAGTTTAGAATCAAGCCAGTACAGACGGCTTTTTACAAGATCTAGGAAGAAAAACCAAACATATTTACTACTTAGACTGATAAAATGTCCAAAGCCTCCTGCAAGAGTTGAAATGCCCACAGGTTCAAAAATAGTTGCAGCGTTGCCCTAGTTTCTTACCATACTGCGATGCAGAAGGCTGCTGCAGTGCTGCCTAAGTGGCCTGTGCCTCAACTACAATATAAAGCAGTGCAAGAAAAGTTACCATTTCAGCATCTGAGAAGTGCTATCTGTGTCTGTTGCAGTGTCTCCAGGCATGTACAAACTTCCCATTCTCAGAAGCTGAAAATAGTTCTCTGAAGGATGACCTTGGCTTTTGTAGCAAACAAATTGCTAAAGCTCCAGAGTACCTCTGGCACAGAGACAAGTTCAACATACCTAGAGCAATTCCATTAGGCCATTGGATTTCTGTTGTCACAAGCTGCTGTCTGTCAAATCCATTCATTCCTGCTTTTTCAATTTTTGCTGGCTCACCCCAGTCTGACCAGTACATAAAGCTGTGAAGCAGAATTTACGTTGTATGATGCACTATAGTACTGTGTAGTATTACTCTCATTTATGACCAATAACTAACAAAGGCTACCTAAGTCAGTTATCAGGACACGGAGTAGCTGGTAGGTCCACTTTTAGAGGGAACCAGGACAAATACTCACCCAGAGAGAGGATCTACAGCAATAGAAGCTGGCTCTCTCAGCTCGGAGAGAAATAAAACCTTTCTTTTTGTGCCATCTAGGCTAGCCACTGAAATGGTCTTTGCAGTTGAGTCAGACCAGTAGATGTTTTTATAAATCCAGTCAACAGCAATCCCTGCAGGGCTGTGAATGTTGTCCAGGATTCTGACATGTGTTCCAACTTTATCGCGGGTATCAATAGAGGCACTGGAAGACAAAAATTACTGGCTTTCAACCCCTTCCTCCACAGCCACTACCACTTGGCATGCCTCAGCAAATACTGTGCACAGATCTCAAGCAGACAATGTAGAAGACGCACTTGTGACTTTCCACGGAGTGCCTTTTGTACTACTGTAGTAGCAGTTACTAGAAAGCACAATAGACAAACACATTGCTAATTGTGGGAACTTGTGTCTACTGTACTTGGTTTTTAGGACATCGGGCATCTAGTTCTCATCACCAGAGCCTAGAGAAGTACCTTGGGTAAAATGCAGAATGGGTTAGGGGAGCACAGTAGGATTTAGAAGTTGAGTCCATTTACCTGAAGATAGCTTTTTGGCTGAAGTCAGCCCAGTAAAGCTTTTGCTCAGCAATATCAGCATCTAGAGCTACACTGTTTCTTAGCTGCTCTACTAGCTGAATATATTCTTTCCTCTCAAGGCCAATCTTCCTGATATCCCGGCGATTCGTGAAAATTAGACATGGTTCTTTCCCTGTGAAAAGAGTGTAAGTGTTACCCGTGCTTCTAGACATGCAGTCACATACTGCTCTTTTATGACAAGTTTTAAGAGTCATCATATTCAGTATTTGCCATTCCACACTTGCTAGTTGACACAGAGGTCTTGGCTGTACCACACCTCATCCTCTTCTCCCTCCACAACTTGATAAGGATGGTCCTCCTGCCCAAGGAGCAGGCACAAACAGTTTACATCAGGCAGCTTTAAGTACCGAATCATGGCATCATTCAAAGTGTTACAAGTGTTCAGGTCTGTACAAGTTATACTGATAACAGCACAATAACTAGCATCAAAACCACAATAGCATAAACAGTACATCACTTGCTACCTCATTTTAAAGTGGGGATACAGAAGTCTTATGCCAATACTCACCCACTGCCTTGCACACTCCAGTTGCAAGATCCATCTGATAGCCACGGCTACATTCACATTTGTAGCCCCCTTTCAGGTTGATACAGATTTGACTACAGATACCAGGGTTCTGACATTCATCAATATCTGTAAAGACAACAATTTAATTTGTTCTCATTGCCAACACCCTCAGTAGGGTCCATGTTAACCTATTGATACTTGCCTCCACAGGTTCGCCTGTCTATAAGCTCAAATCCAGCTGGACAGTCACACTCATAGCCAATAACCAGATCTCTGCAGATATGAGAGCATCCGCCATTGTTCACCAGACATTCATTTATGTCTAGAAGAGAAGAATTGGCCACTTCTGAGACACATATTTAGTCTTAAAGTCTTAGTCACAGAGTGCTTTACCAGATACTCATCCATTTTCTAATGATGCCTGCCATATCTAATAAACCCCTCTGGCACTTGAAGTCACACGGAGGAGACTCTCCTCAAGTTTATATTTGCTCAGCTATAAGCATGTTACTTGTGTTACAAATTGGCAGCAGCAGACAAAGACTGAAGCTCCTGGAAGTTTCAGAGTTTCTAATGTCTTCAAGTGCCTTCTGGCCACAGAGAGGTCATCCCAATATCCAGTTTACCTAGGATTAAACTAGCCTGTTTTGACTAGGTTGCTTTTGGTTGTTTGTTTGCCACCAAGGAGGTGCAGATGGGCATTCCAGACTGACATCTGACGGCTCAGAAGCTGTATCCAAGTATCTCTAGTGGTCAACATTGTGTAATACGTTTGTTCACTTACTACACTCCTTGAGGGGCTCATCACTCCAGTCCTTGCAGTCTCGCTGCTGGTTACACACTTTATTGACATCTATACATTCTCCACTTCTGCACTTGAATTTGCCAGGTCCAGAGCACTGAATAACTGAGAATGAAGACTATGAGGGCAACTGCCAGCTTCAACAGATATTCTGCAAAAACTTTATTCTTGCTTAGTTCCACACTTACCATTGTTACAACTTGCTTCATCAGTGCCATCTAGACAGTCTCTCACACCATTGCACTGCCTGCTCCCATGGATGCAGTTCCCATCTTCACATCTGAACTGGTCTGGTCTGCAAGTCCGAGAAGCTGAGGACACAGTCATTACAGACTTAAACTCCTGACGTCTGCTTAGGGAAAGAAAATAAAACAGGAGCCAACCAACATCTCCTAAAGAAGGACAAAGTTCACTTACGGCAGTTGATTTCATCACTTCCATCCTTGCAGTCAGGATCTCCATCACAGCGCCACTTTTTGTGGATACATTCACCTGAGCCGCATTGCACCTCACTGGCAGAGCACTTCACAGGAGGTGCAGGCTGGCGGCCACATTGTTCTAGAGATTCATCTGAGTGGTCAGAGCAGTCAGCATCATCATCACACACCCAGCTGATGGGGATGCAAGTAGAGCTCTTGCACTGGAACTCATGAACTCCACAGGTAGGAGGTGCACACTCCAGCTCATCACTGCCATCGCTGCAGTCATCTTGACCATTGCAGACAAAGCTCTTAGAAATACACTGCCCACTGCTGCATGTGAACTCCGCTGGACTACAAGTCACATTGCCTGGAGTAAGAGAGATTAGCAGATTATCACAAGGCGGCAGACTTTTGTATGAAGGTGTTTTGCTCTGCAGGTTCTTCATCAGCTCTTAGCTGACAGAAGATCAGCATCCCATATAAGGCTCTAGGAGAATGTGACCACCTACAGGACACTTGGGTCTGCCCTCCTTGCCTTTGGATGTTATAAGTGAGAGGCATCAGTTTTGAGCTACTGATTGAAAATAAGCTGTTCTGCTTCGGAGTGCACACCTTTTGGAAAACAAGCTCAAACCCTGTGAACCAGAGACAGAAGGTAAGAGAATTGCTAACTCTAGAGTACAGACTAAGATGAAGGTAGTCAGGTGGTCAGCATGCACTGTAGTTTGAAATTGAAGTGTTTTGTCCTCATCCCCAGGACAGCAGCAGCCCATTTGCCAGGACCACTGTGGATAACAGATCAAGATCTTGAATCAGTTGATCCTGTGGTATTAAGCACACCCACACAACTTAGGCCAGTACAAATTATGCTAGTTTAATAGTGTAGCTAGCAGCTCAGTATGCCTAGGCTGATAGTTTTATCAGCTTCAATAGAAATGCTGTCTGTAGATTTACTTGTCAGATTAGGGCATTTGCTTGCTGAGTAAGGCAGCAACTCCACAGACACATAGCAGAAGTCTGGAGATCTGTGTCTCATTAGCCCATCCAAGTAAGATGGTGCTGATGAAAGCCAGCCCTGTGGCTTTAGCTACAGCAAATTTGTCTCAGGACACCTTACACAACTCACACGTACAAAAGTTCATTAGAACAAGCCAGGAATGCTGCACGCTAATGCTGGCAGCAGCAGCTTCACTTCCATATCAGGCTGAAGTTGCCTCTCAACACCTGAAACCTAGCTTCTCTAGCCTGCACTTGCAGAAAAATGCACAGAATACTCCAGGCTGTAAAGCAGATCAGCTGTGCCCTTGGCTACAAGTCACTACTAGATTTTTAGGAGACCATTTGTTAACGTAAGCAACAACTAGAGTTACCTGTTGAGAACTCTGCAGAGAACAAGTTCTGATGGTTTGTCTGACATGTGACTAAGCCTATGACTACTGCCAAAATTAGCCAGAGACCAAAGATAGATGTTGAATAGTCTGTATTGCTGTAGTTCTTAACTTAGCAGGATGGAGGAGTGTTAGGACAAGTCCGCTTTGTTAAGCAGGCTGCAATACAAGATGAATGTAGGCTTAAGGAGATATTGATACTATGAGAAATTTATCTTCCCAGGTATACTGCCCAGCTAGCTCCTTTCCAGACAAGTCAATTTCAAATAGAGTTATGCAGCCACTGTTTCTTCCCTTACCACAATTCTCTTCATCTTCTCCACTGTCACAGTCTTTTTCACCATCACATTTCCAGGACACTGGGATACACTGGGTTGACTGAGGACCACAGCTGATTTCATTTACACGGCATGTTCTCATATCTATTGAAAAAAGTTCAAGTTCAATTTAAGGGTTCTGAAATTTAAGAGCTACTGATCTTGGGTTTTAGCAGTTGTCCTGAAAGTTGAGACTGAAAGGCTTCAGCTCTGTACAAAGTTGCTGTTAATTAGATGCCAGCATCCATCTAAGTTGATGGTTCCATCATGGAAGACATTACACTAGTTTGCAGGGTTCAGTAAAAGAGATGCTTCCAGCTCCTAACAGATTAGTATTTTAAGAGTATCTTTGTAGTAGTAGTTTTATGATTGCACACCAGTTACACTGTAGAAGCTTGAGCTATAGCATGTAGTAGTAGGCAGGAGTAATGGCAAAATGCAGTAGGACTTGGGTCTGAAGTATTCCTCAGTGTGGATCCTATTGATACAGAGAAATGAAGCTTCATGGATCTGTATTCCTTGATTAATTACCACACTAAGACTGGGGTTGCCAACTGTGAGACCTCACAGTCAAGCCTAAGCACTTCTGCTTCCCACTCCCCAACATGTAGTCAGTCACTCAGTTCCTGCACTAGCTCTGGTTATCTTGCAGAGTAGTTGTCTTGGAGGACAGCGATCATTTGGCGAACAAGCCACAGTAATGGTCAGACCTGCCACGTTGTGCTTGCTGCTTCTGACTGTCAGTAAAACCTTGTACTTCCTATCTGTTACCAGGTACAAGTGCAGAGTCCCCACTTAGTTCTGCATTTTTTAAGTAGTGAAAAGTTTTGTCAAGACCCCAATATGGCCAAAGCCAAGCTAGCACTTAGGAAGGTGCTCTCCAAGACAAGAAGTTCATCCTTACTTTAGGAGGAGAGCTGGACTGCAAGCAGGCCAGAAGTCAAAAAGCTACTCCCCACAGGCTTGCCCACACCAACAAGCCAGGTTCACTTACGGCACAGTTCAGCACTCTCGTCAGACCCATCCTCGCAGTCCGGATCACCATCACACTGCCATCTGTTAGGCACACACTGGCCACTGATGCACACAAAATCAGATTCAGCACATGTCTTCTTCACTGCAAGGGAGAAGGACAGCCATGTGTTTCGAGACCATGTGTTTAGCTTAGCTTGTTTGTTGCAGCTAGAGATAAGCTGTCTTGCCCTAAGAAAGTGATGCAATATCCTTAGTTCTTGGATGTCTGGTATCATCCTCCACCAGTCTAATTACAGTGCTGTTTAACACCTCCTAGAGAGTTATACTGTGCACAAACATTTATCTTCCTGTAAGCTGGCAATGAAGTACTGCTATTGTTAAGGGAGACTTTGCTGCTAGAATAGCTGCTGCTCCAAACATACTTGAGTTAAAGTAAGTTCTGGTGATATTAATATTCAGATTTTGAACTCTGAGTTTATTGTCAAGGCATCTGACTTGTCATTACCGAAGCACGGTACTATGTAACCCTAAGGTACAGTTTACATCTGCTTGAGCAGACTGGCAGTTCAACCACACCAGTGTTGCATATTGAGCCAGTTTTGCCTCGTCTCCAAGTACATCTAGTCATCCATCTTGGCCTTCATCTCTGCTTAAAGCCAGAGCTGGCAACTCTGCAAAATCACTTTCACACATAAAACAGTGCACTTAACCATGGAATAACCAACAGCTAAGTGCTAACAGCAAACAGTTTCTACTATGTCTTTAAGAAACATCTGAGAATAGGCTTCTATTCTGTTATTTGCAAGGATGGTGACTGTCAAGAATTTTGTCACAAGGGTTTATTTTTCATTCACCAGTTCTGGGAGAATTTCATAGCACTCAGAAAAATTCAACTGCCTCAGATGGATAAAAGGCATCAAGACAGTCTCCTATTCCCTAGTTCCAGGGAATTTGTCTTCTACTCTGTCAGGTGTGGTGGACAGGATAAGCATCTCTCCAGCTACCCACTATTAAGCCCCCGCTGCAAACTAGCAAGTACTACTACAGAGATATTAGTTATTTTTATTACTTACCACAAGCACTCTCATCACTGCCATCTGAACAATCTTCATCACCATCACATTTCCAGAGTAAAGGAATACAGCGCCCATTACTGCACTGGAATTGGGATTCCTCACATTTTGCTCTTGCACCTTCAATGAAAAAAAAAGGAACCTAAGCCCCCATACTCTTTAGTAATACTTTCTTGCTTCCCCCCATTGCTGATCAAGAAGTTACCCAGCTTACTAAACACTGTAAAAAAAAAAAAAAAAAAAAAAAAATCAGCATGAAGCCAGATCTGAGCTCTTTGTAGTCACCTTATTCAATCATGAAAGCAGAGTCAGAAGCTTTCCTTCACCGTAGAAGTGCAGAGCTTAAGTACTATGACAGTTCTCCTGCCAGGCAACACTATACCAGTCTCAGTGGTGTTCTTACTAAGCTTTCCTTTCTAAGGCAAGGTCAAGTTTGCAAGGCAGAGGGATTCATACAGACAATGTCTTCTGCTGCCTGGTGCCTAGCATTGCATTCTCAAAACTCCTCAAACTTTAGTCAAGTTTAAACCCAGTTTGCTTAATTTTAAGCTGGATTAGCATTTCAGTATTCTGTTGCTAACACATTACAGCAGAACCCCTAAGATGTCTGTAAAGATAGCTAAGATATCTGGTTTGTAGCTCAACAACAAGTTTTCATGATTTATGTTACGCCTCAAACAAGGGCACTCAGAGACACTCCTTAGTATAGACAAAGAGTGTGATTACTTATCTGGATCTTGCCAGATCAAGTGTGATGCTAAGACAGCAAGACAATTTATCACTTCCGTCTGGAATCAAGTCTGTTGTCTCCTAATTGATAACAGTCTTGATTTGTTAGTATGCTTGAGCAAGGTGCTGCTTTCTGCATGGTGCTTAGAGTTAAGACTACATTTTCCAAAGTATCTTCAGCTCCAAAACTGTATGGACCCCCTCCCTCAAGAAAACCTGCTTTGTCCTGAAGCTGTGTGGTAACTGTGACTAAAAGCAGCAGCTAAGCCAGAGCTGTTCCATGTAAGGCATGCAGGCAAGCATGTAAGCTCACACATTAGTAGTGGCTGCACATGTTTATAGCATGATGCAAGATTCCTGTTCCTCCTTGCCTTATTGCATCATTTAGTGGATGTGCTTGGCATTCCAGGGCTCACAAAGGGCATCAAATTTTAGTGGAACATTACTTGGTATTTTATATTTTCTGTGTATGACATGCAAAATGAAAGACAGTTTCCAAGTAGAAGGAAGCCATTTCACATTATATTCGCCAGCCATCAGGCACTAGGCAATGGCAAACCCAGGACAGAGTATAAGCAAGGGCAACATGGGCAATTTTATCTGTTGAGTGTCTCATGTAAATTCATGCTAGAAATAAAGGATTTGAAACAGCAGCTTATTAAGCTCTGCTAGTGTTTTAGCAGCCTTACTGGTTGTGTAAAACACTAACTCACCTGTCAGAGTAAAGCCATAACAACTTATTTCCTGTGAACTGTGTTCAAAGAGTGCTAGAAAACTGAACATCAGCTCTCATGCTCTGTATTTCCATCCATGTGTCCTTTACTTTTCAGGATGGGAGTTACACCAGCATGTACCTTCTAATAGCACAATTTTGTAAAGTTACTACTATTTGGTCAAGAGCTGTCAAACAAGTAGCTTGCCTTCTGCTAGAAGGCACACCCCAGGCAGCTTAGCAAGGGTGCAGAAGCCACAGCTATCAGCTTGTTCTAAGCCTGACATCACTTTGATGTCCAGTAACCTTTAAGAGAAGTAGCCTTCTGCTTGCAATACCCCCTCACGCATTATTCCAAATATTATTGTTTATACTGCTGCCTGAAATGCAACAACTGACTCCTACTAGTTTTGAGACATTCTCATCCACATTTTCAGAGTGAGAACAGTCAACCTTTCTCAAAATAGCATACTAGAGATATTAGACTAAGCCTGCCACTCAGGAGATCCCAAAATAACTCCACAGTCCTTAGTTACTCTATTTCAAGCTAGAATAACCAGAAAAGGCTTGCTAAGACTGCCTAGTACATTGTGACTTGCAAACACAACATCACTTTGACCAAATGCTACAGGAAAGCTACACACAAGGCTAAACAAAACAGTAACTAAGCTTGGAGTAACAGCTATAACTTCACAATTACAACCCTTACGAGCCATTCCAGGAAGGTATCATTGCTTCTGCAGCTGATACCAAGTGAAATGTCAGAGCAATTACTTTCGTTAGCCCACAAACAAGTAAAGAACTGACAGCACCTAACACCCACACAGGTGCACAAAGGTAAAGGTCATCATCTGTTGCCTCTCCTGAAGATGTCTGTCAAACTCTGAAGGCCACTTGGAGTGAGCTGTAGTTAAGATGAAGGTTACTTCCAGCCAGTAACTTAACTGTGGTCCCCTCTCTTAACACAGGTCACAGTTCTGCAATGCCAGGTAACCATTTGGTCATGACACTCCCAGTCTAATCCACTGCTGTTTGAAGCAGGAGTCACACCTCAGTTGCAGCTTCAGTCACTAGACACTTAATGATTTTTAGATCAGCATCAATTAGTCACTAATTCAAAGCCACTCTTCATGTGCTACTCATACACCAGAAGGACTTTCACACATTTTCTCCTCCCTGGGATAAGGCTTAGGCAGAAGGTGCAGAGAACCAGTAACTTCACAGCCTGTGATTGCTAACATTTATTATTTCACGGTTCCCCAGGTAACTACTTACTAGAAGTTGGCCCATAAGCAGCCATGTGTGCAGGGTGAAGGAGCATAGTTACAATGACCACCCAAGTGAAACTATCTTTCTCCGTGCCTCTGCTGTCAGTGTTTGTCTCAGCCCCTTAAGCGAGTTGTCAGATTACTCGTCTGGGCAGCCTCAAACATGTGACACTTGTGTGCTGTCATCTGACACCAAGTCCCAGAAAAGCCTGCAACAGTGATTGGGAAACCTTGCGAGAGCTCATACAGGAACTAGCTTAGACTCCCCTCAGACCCTGGCAATCGCAACTACTAGTAGGAGAGAGCTAGCGGGGCCACTAACTCAATTTGAGAGAAGAATCAGACTAACTCAGTGGACAAGAGTTGCCCTCCACTGCATATCTCTTGTTATGATTTCTGACCACAGTCTGCTAGCAGTTCCAGTGCCAGTCAGCCTGGTTCTCCGTGCCACAGCTGTTTAATCACGTCTGTAGCAGACCAGGCATGGGCGCCGTTTACATGACTGGGAATTGAGGAGTGACTAGGCAGACGTTTCCTCACATGAGGACTGGATGCCGTAATTCCCTGGCTGGGCTCGACTGGACAGACCCAGTTTCTGAACTACAGCACACAGTTAGGACTAGAAGGTCCAACTGCCTTTAAGCACACTTCACCAACACAGCCCAGATCGGACGCTTAGGCCTACTTTCGGGCACTAGTCAGGAGATGAAGAGCCATATAACACAGACGTCAACTGGCCACCTCTCACCTAGAAGAGGAGCCCGAACCTCCGTTCCTGAAGGAAGAAACGAGCCAGCCGATGGATTACTGCCTCCGCTCAAGAGGAAAATATTTCTAATTAACCACAGAACTGGCTTAATGCGCAGCTCCCGCGCCGGGAGGCGACCCCGCAGCTCGGCACGGGCTGCGCTGCCGCCGAGAGCCCAGCCCGCCGGCGGGGGCGCGGGGCCGGCAAGACTCAGCCTCGCCGCCAGGTGGAGATCCCTGACGGCGGCTGCCGCCGGCCCGCGGCCAGAGCCACGCCACTGCTGCTGGATGCCACAAAGCCAAAGTTGCACAGTACTTTGACAGCGCCTTTAACGCCGCGGGCTTTTCAGGGGCTCTTCTTCCTTCCTCCACGACAATGCCCCAGCCCTCCCCGACCCCTAAGACC
>WHYT01017209.1:132948-240718 GCA_009806455.1 Tetrax tetrax | reverse complement strand
TTTTTTTTTTTTTTTTTTTTGGTAATACATGATAAAACTTTAGTTGCAATGGAAAAAGAGCTTACATTTCTGTCAGATGTGGGACAGAATGTGGCTTCAAAATACAGCTTTGCCCATTTTGCAACTGTGTGGTTACTTCCACTTTTTAATGTTTATCTTTAGAAGTGAGTTACTGTTTAGAAATATCATACTGTCATGTGACATCTATTCTATATGCTTAGCAATAAACCAAATATAAATTGACTTTGCTGACACTACAATGTTTATTTTCAGTATACATAGACTGATGCGTTTTTCCTGTGAGATTCGTATCTGTTAATACAACCATTTATTACAATTCCTCCAGAAGTACATATTTGTGAAGTTTTCCAGTGGAAAAAGAGGAATTTTAAGTTTGCTTGCTTTTTTTCAAACATACACTCATGATTAACAGTGTGTAGGTTTGCCTTTGTGGAAGTACACATGCATATTGGGAAATGTGACCTTTGTGTTGCAAAAACTGTGTATTAAGGAGGATGTTAATATTTGTTTTCTTCTTCGCAGAGAATGAAAAATAGTGTGTGTTAAAAATAAGAAATATGATTAAAAGAGTTAAAACTACAAATTGTGATGGTGTGGCCTTAGAGCACAGGAAATAGAAGGGGAACAAAAAGAAATGTTACTGGAAAGCTTGGAGTGGGCCATAATGTTCTTGCATGCTAGCAGAGAAGTTTTTAATCAGATATTGAAATGATGTGGGTGTCACTGCAGATTTGTGGAAAGAAATATTGCTTTCCCTTCACATGAACATGTGAGCAGGTGATCTGGAACATTTTGGGAATGTTGAGATTTGGAGGATAATATGGATATATTAGCCTGAATGTAGAAATTTTTGAACATGTTCTTTATTTGCAAAAAAGGTAAAAACATGGCAGAAAAGTGTACCTCTGTAGAAGGGTAAGCAGCAGAGAACCGTGCTGGGGCAATTCTCCCTGCTCTGGATAGAAATGCTGTGGTGCTTGGTGGTTGAAACAAGAATAAACTAAGGGCATGGCGAGAGAGCTGCCCTGTGCTCATTGGTTATTTGGAGTAACAGTGGGTTGTGTTTTCCATGTCCCATAGTTGCTGCAAAAATGATCTGTTATCACACTCTGCATTGCCTCCTCATATTTTGAATGCAAATTTCATTTGTCATCTCTAAGAGTGTTCTAAACTCTTGCCGTTTTCTTTAACTACTCCTTCCTCTTCTCCATGCTTGAGTTTTCAGAGGTTTTTTTTTTGGATACTGTCGTTTGGGAGGAGGTGGAGTATTCGACAGGCAGATGATCAACCTCTTCTCTGGTGCAGGCGGTGTTTTACAAGAAGTGGCATACAGTTTTACAAACTGAGGAAATGCAGTATAACACTTCCTTTCAATTTTACACTACATTGAAATTGATCAATACTGATGTCTTTGCATTTACATGCAAGATAAGATTGTTCTGCATGCTGAATATTGTCAGATTTTGCTTACAAGGAGATTGCTTTTGTGAAGTGAAATGAATGATGCTATGAAATATAGGTTTAGTATCTGTTTCAATAATATAGACTCTAACATTCATTCCACTGATTGAAAAACAGCTTTCTTATGCTTGGGCTATCTTAGGACATACTTGGATAGAACATATATAAATATGTTTTATTCTTACAAGGTCAATTATTTCCTTGTTACGACTGTTTTCAAGGGGAAAAGTATCTTTTTATAATAATGAACAGAAGACTGAAGGGAAGGCTAAGTCTAGTCTAGTCTTGTGCTGTGGTAAAGCCATGTCATAAGTGAACCATAAATTGAACATGCATCGTGTTGCAACCCTTTAGAGTGTTGTTGGTTGTGGAGAGTTTCTTGATTATTTTTTTTTAATTTTTCTTTTCTCAGTGACATCTACTGTAAACCTTATGAAGTGTACCTTGATGTCTTGTTCCTAGGATACCTAGTTATCTTATAATTTCCACACAAAATTTATTTCTGTTCATTTTGTTTCTATTTCTTCTGAGACTGATGTTCACTTTCAGTGACTGTTTCTGATGTTATTCCCTGTCCTCTCTCAGCCCCCTTTTTTCCCAGCTAAACTAGCCAAACTCTTTTGGGCACTTCACTGGTGATAGACCATCCTTCTAACCATTGTGCTTGGGATTGCCGGCCCCTCTTCCAGCCTGAATCCACCTTTCCTGGGCTTGACTGCACAGAAAGGTAGGTGGTGCTCCAGGGTGCACAGAGCTTCACAGGAGGTCTGATCCCAGCCTCTTGTGCTGACATAGAGCTGACATTAATACTTTCCTTACTAGAAATACATTTACCCTGTGTGCCCTGTTTCCAGTTGCATCAGATGGCATTGTGGTCTCTGTTGTAAATATCCACCTACTCTAAGTATTTAACCTGAGGTGCAAGATTACCTGTATAATCAAAGGGGAGAGATGGGCATTTCTGCATGGCCATTCACAGACATCTAGGCAATTTGTACTATTTACTTCAGTATGTCAGTTGCGTATTAAGTGTACTGTCCAACTTCATGTCCTCTTCCTAATTTCTGGGCCTAGATTGTTGGTGATGACATTAAATATAATTGGTGATGATTTTAAATAAGATTGGTCCTGTGGCTGATCACAGATTAACTCTCTCAGTAACCTCCTTTATCCTAGGATGTTTTCTTTTCGACGTTACTCCTTATGTTGCCTTTAAGGTATCTGTTACCCATCTGGCAACTCTTCTACAAATTGCCAGCATTTCCTGTTTAACTAATAGTTTCTTGTGCTGGACTCAGTCAGATCCTTTATTAAGTGGCATGTGGACTTGGTCTGTATAGTTTATTGAAAAATTCAGGTGACTTATGGAAAGAAGGACTCGGGTTAGCTGGGCACAATCTAATTCTGGTAAATCCACATTGTATTTTCCTCCCATTTTCCAAGCCCATTGAAGTTTATGGTGTCTTCTTTTCCATGTTTGTCCTAAAACTTTGTATCTTATTAAGTCAGACTAGGGGTCTGACTCGCTGAGCAGTCTGAGGAACTGCTCCCCTTTTCTTCCTCAGATAAAAACAATGTTCATTCTGTTCCCACGTGTCCTAGGATTGAGTCTGTCTACTCCACTGCAAGATTTTCAGAGTTTCACCTCTATTACATTTTGATAATTCTTGTTCTGTGTCCTTTTTTCTTTTAACCATGCTATCCTTAACTGTATAGTCATTATTTCTGTTGAAAAGTGAATTGTGAATTTAGTTATAGAGTTACACTTAGAGGATCTTTAATCTTAGTATCATATGCAATGCACTTTCTTTTTCCTTTATTAATACATTTGATGAAGATTTGAAGGAATTACAACTTCTTAAACTCTCTAGTTCTCTGATTGTTTAAAATTTGATCTTTCACAATAGAAAACTTAATTCTGTGTATCATTTAATTTGATTTAAAGTCAGTTGGTCCATGATCATTCAGATCAGATCTTACCAGATCTCATGTGGAAAACTTAATGGTAAACAAACTTAACACTCAACCACAGCACTATGGGTTCATTGGCTACTTGGTGAAGATACGCCCATCATTCATGTCTGTAAATAGCCAGAACCAACTGCTATCAGTAGTATTTGTTCTCTGTGTATGGGAGGTTCAAGTCTTCTCTAATAATACACTGTCCTGACGCATCTTTCTCCCTTGTAACACTGTAGAGCGAGCTTTGTCTATTTGTCGCCATATCTGGTGGCTCAAGGCAAACTCCAACTCTATCCCATTAGAGCCCTCCCTTTCCAGACTGATTTTGATCTCTCTCTTTTTTTTTTAAAGTCTATCACATCATTAATGTGCAAAACTACTACACTATCACAACCATTATTTCTTTTTACCTGAGTGCTTTAAAATATAGGCAAGTATCCTTTCAAAGTGGTGGTTTTGTCATGTTTGCTATTCTATCATGTCTCTCTTATTCCTTGGAGATCCATTTTATCATGATCTCTGTAGTTAGCTTTAGTCATTTGAGAGCCAATACAGCATAGCATCTCCTGATACAATAAGATAAAACTTATTTGCATATAATGAGCGATTTCTTAGGCTTTTCAACTGCAACTACCTTGTCTGTTTTTTTCTTAAGAATATTGCTTTGAAGATACTGAACAGCAGCTTAGGAGATCCAGCTTCAATTTACGGCTTGGCTTTTTTGAATTTTTTTCAAATGTTCTTGTGCAGCTCAGTTTTTCTATGCTTCTTTGCCGGGTGTTTCTCTCTGTCAGAAGGCATTTCCAGGGGGTATACTTATTAATGATTGGCAAGTGCTCAAGTAATTTAATGGTGAATACTGTGGAAAGAGAGACAGTTTACGGCCTGCAATACATCCTCAAGTGACTGGATGGTTGAATCTCCATAACAGCAGTTAACAGATTGTCAGATTTATTTTTTTTTTTAGATAAACATTTAGGAAAATTTTAAAATATGCCAACAATTTTGTACAATAAAGTCTATCTTCACCTTTCCTAATATGTACTATTATTGGAGCTTTTTGGCCTTTTTCCAGGGAAATATGCTCTATTATTTAAATTTTAAATTCATATTGATTTGTGTAAAAGGAAATCAGTCACCTACAGTAAAGGTTTTATTAAGAGTTTCTATAATGAGATCCTGCTTTCAGACTGATGTTCTCATTGTTTTTTTATTAATTTAGCAAGGCTTGCTTGCTCTTGTGTTTCTTAGTGCATGGTTGAAGAAAACTGCAATGTTTTGGACATGCTGAGAATACTCAGAGCTTTGTCCTTTCACTTCCAAATTGAGGATGTGTGATTTGCCATTTGAAAATGAGGTTGCTTGTGCCTTTTGAATCTATCTTTCACTGTCACATAAAACACACCCACCTTTTCCCAGGTGATACTATTAAAATGATGAGGCTCTGATTCATATATCTGTAATTTTGCCCCATTTGGAATGGTGAATGCAATCAAGTCCCCATAATGTAAAACTTATCTTAAAAATAGAGAAGATACAAAGCCAGTAGTGGATAATGATAGAAAAGTAAGACATAGTGCAGAAAAACACACTGAAAGAACTGTGTTAAATGGAGGACTCTGGAGATTTACAGTTACAGACTATAAATAATTGCAGAGATAATAGTGTAAATGAAAGAAGGGAATTATTCACATTCTCAGAAGAAGGAAAGACAAGGTGCAACGGCCTGAAGCTAAAACAGCAAAATCTCAAGCCATTAAGAAAGTGTTTCTTACAATGAGAGTAACTAGGCGGTGAACGAGAGGGCAGTGCAGCATCACTGCAGACTGGCTACCGAGGCCGTGGGCATTCCTGCAAAAGGGAGCTGGACAGATTAAGTGACGTATATGAGCTTCTCCAGCTACTAGTCATTTCAAGAGCTTACAAAAGTCACTCTGTTTCTTTACATCTTCATAAAATCCCACATCCTTCTACAGCTGCCAGTCATGTTCTTCCAATGGGATATCATACTGCCAGGATAGTGAGTCCCAGTGGCTTCAGTGAGATGAGGGTCAATTTCATTGCATTTTTAATTGCAATTAAATTTTTTTTCTGCTCTGGTTTTCCCAGCATGTCCTGTCTCTCTCTGACTGCTGTTTACTCAGCCCTCTGCGAGTAGATTTTCATTATCATCTTTGTTGTTGTGTTCAAGTGCATTGCCCATCTTACATGTAAGCGTCACTGTTGCTGGTGGCAAGTTGCCAAATGACCCCCTTCGGTTAAGAAAGAGATGAAATAAAAGGTCCATTTTGTTCTGATGTTTCAGCTATAGGCAGTGGTTGAACCCAGAATGCAAAAAAGGTCCCATGTGACCCTATCCTCTTTCCTTTTCCTATCTGTGTCACTCCATTTGTTGGTATGCTAGTGGCACCGTCATCTTCTGACTAATTCCAGCAGGTGTATACAGCTATGGGGTTTAACTAGGCTTTACTTGTGTTATCCAGAGAAAAAAAAATGAGGATCATGACCTACTTGCATTTGGCTTGCCTATGGCAGAAGCCCTTATGGTGTTCAAACATTCTAGGGAAAAACACATACACACACAAAAAAAAAAGAGGGGAAATTCCTGTATCCTTTGTCCTCTCATGTTAGGAATTAGAAAAGTATTTCTAGGTCCTAATTAGTACAAACAACCAAGAACAACTGCCCCTGTTTTATCTTTGGTGTTTTGGCTAGGTGATGGGTGATCATTCCTGTGATGGGAAAAAGCCAGGAAATGCATATTTCAATGTGTGTGAGTTCCAGGGTTGCGCATGTCATGCGCTGGTCTCTACACTGTCCGTTGGTGTCACCAGGAGGCTGGTACTTGATAGTTTGCCCTCGTTCTTTGTAGTTGTTGCACTACTCCTAACGAGTAACAAGCAGTGACATTTCTTGCTTTTAACCTGAAAAGTAGCTCAGAGATGGTGTAAGGCTCCAAATAAGCAGCCCCTGTGAAAAACTACAACCTGGGAATGTGACTGTTTAACTACAAATTGGGAGTATGACCAGCTTTGGTGCTGCATGCTGCTATACATCTGGAACTGGAAGGCTTGTCTGCAAGGTTAAGGTCAGGGCAAGATTCAGACCTTTGTCAGCAGGCGATTAGTGGCTGTGCGATTTGCTCTGTTTCTCATTTATTTTGCAGGGAGAGTGTTCTTTGGTACCTAACTGACATGCTGTGCTCCAGAGCTATCAATAATTCAAGCTTTGCTGCAGCTCAGTGGAAGAGCTGGTGCAGATGAGCCTGAGGGACAGCCACAGGACTGGTTCAGCAGGAAGGCAATTGCCATGTTAAGCTTTGCCCGTTGTTTACTCACTTTTTGCTGCCTCACTGCACCAAGGAGTCCCTCGCACTATTTTATTTGTTTCTGCTTCTGAATGCAGTTGTTGTCTCAGAAGGTAGTTCTGGACAACTGTGCATCTGAGGGAGAAAGCCTTGGGGCTAAAAAAGAAATGGGCTCTTAGTGTAAGTACACAAATCTTCCCAGACACCCTGAAGCATGTCAAACTGGAGTGTCCCTGTGTTTCAGGGACCAACTCCCCAGCCTGGGCAGTGAAGGGAAAAGTGGTGAATTTTTCCTGTGCCAACTGGAACGACACTTTCTAACTGAGGTCCTGTCTAAGCTTTGCCTGGATCTGAGTGTCAGCCTTTTTAAGGTAATGTTGATACAAGTATTTTCTATTTTCTGGTGTGATTTTTCCCATTAATTCAATTTGAGTCCAAATTCTTCAATAAAGTCATCTTATACATCTGTACTTAATGTTAGGGTCCAGGTTCGACATTTGGACCTTAAGGAGAAGCATCTTGCTGCTCACTTTGAAAGTTAAGGCGTTTCATCTGTGTCTAACTGCAGACCTCTAGTTCAGCAAACATGTCTGATTTTTGCTTTCCACTGCTGTGTAACTGTGAGCAGTAACAATTCTCAGAGTGGCATCTTGTCAAAGTCACGCCTGGGAGCTGGCTGGGTGTAGCTAGCTGCTGTGGTTCTGCTCTTAGCAGGAAGGAAGCAATAGACTTTCTTCCCAGACTTATTCCCTTGGCAATTTTGGCCAAGAATATTGTATTATTTAGCTTTGCATTAGCAGCTGGGGAAGTACTTATATGGCCACTTTGCTAATTATTTTTGAAGAGTTTACTAATATTTCAGTCCATTACTTCAACAAAAAGCATTTATAATATCCATTAATTGAAACATTCTGTCAGTGTTGCGAACATATGTTGGTAAATAACTATATATCCGCCTGTATAGGGAAAGTATATAACTCTCTAGTGTGTTGTATAATCTGGAGACAGATCACCCCAAGCAAGAAGAAAGCTTCAAAAAATAAATATTTGTAAAGGTACAGTGTAGCTGCTCCTTAGAAAGCTATATAAAATTATGGAAATGGACAGAGAATTGTCTTACTACTGTGACAGAGTTAATTTATTATTTATTATTTTATAGTTGTTTTATCATTATCAATTATTATTAATCATTAATACACATTATAGTAATAAATAAAATAATAAAGTCTTCACCTAATTTTTTCATGGGTTCCAGTGAGACTCTTATCAGACTAGAGGATGAGCAAAGGCTGACACCAGCATTTGCCTTTGTAAGTTGGCATCTGGCTAAGTATAGCTGGAGGTGAGTAGTTTAACGCAGACCTACACAAAAAGTGGGCTAAAAAGGCCCCTCCAGAGTCATCTGATCCAGCTCCTGCCTCTAGGGAAAGCTCCAATATTCTTATGTCGCTTTTGTCAGATGTTTGTCTAATGTGTTTTTAAAGCCCTCCAACAATAGAGATTCCAGGCCTTTTTCTGCAAGAGCAAGGCATTGTTGACTCTTCAGTTTGTTATCTGCTGTTCTCCTGATATTTAAGATACATTAAGCTTTATTGGGAGTAAGTTAACAGTACACTAAGGATGCTACATTTGTCTTAAGATTTGCACAAGAACAAGAGACTGTGGGTCTATCTTTGCAAATTTAAACTAAATAGTTTTATTCTTGGTTAAACAAGCCAGATGCTTAGAGTGTGCTTATCTAATGTATGAAGCAATTTTCAAGGGCACTTAGCAGAGGTGAAAACTTCAGTTACAACTGTTCTGTGAGGCATAAGCAGTCCGAGAATTATGCTCAAATTCACCTTATTAATTGATCTGAATGTGACTACGCAAAAACGTCACACCAGAAATCAATCCCAGTCTTGTGAATAAAATGCCCAGTGTACATCCTGCCAACTGGGGTCCTTGCACGTAAAACTCATGGCGGAGGCTGGTGATCAAATCCACCCCCTGCTAGCCAGAGGCCAGAAGGCAGAGAGTGGGATGGCAGCCAGCAGCTTGCTCCCTTTCCCGCTGTGCTGGGGCAGTGAGGCCTGTCTCCATGCTTGCCCCGCTCCAGCCTCCTACCCTGCTGAGGGGGAAGGAGCCGGATCCCTCCCGGTACTGCAGTTCCCCAGTGCACCAGGTCACAGGGCAGAGAGCTGGCATTGTGTACACACATCTCTCTTCTTTCTCAGTCCCACCTTTTCGAGGTAGTAGCTTTGGAAAGTTCATACAGGAAGGCAAGATTGTGATTGAAACGTGAGCATCCCAAGCTGTGTGGGTAGGGGCAATGTGGTAATACTGCATTCACAACCAAATTCACTTCTGCATAAACAGCTCTCTTCTGCTGTCTTTTTCCAGTGGTGAGCATCACACCTCCGCTTTGAAAGGCCAGAGTGAGCAGGTTTTTATAGAATTTGCCTCACTAGAGAGATGCCCAAAATTGTTGTCTTCAGTGTTAATGTAAGAAGGAAACACTTACCTGAGCGCTTACTGTTTTGGAGTGTATGGTTTTCTTACACTCACATTCATTAGATGGCTTGACATAAAGGTATGGCATTCTCCTTCCACCGAATTCCCTGACTTGACTTGTTATCAGTAGCAGAATTGCACAGGAAGGTACATGGTAGGAGAACAATAGCTCCATTATGACCTACTAACATTGTAATCTAATTTGAGTTTTAAAAAGTCCTAAATATTAACATCTAGTACAGTAGAATAGCTGAATGTGTTTTACTAGTTCAGAAAGAGCGATCTGTGACAGTTTTTAAAGGAATTTTTGTTTCAGCATTGTTTAGATTGCCATTTCTAACTGGTGCAATGTTTCAGTTAATGTTTCTCACCTGTACTCCTCAGTCAAGCTCTGTTTTATTTTTTTTTTTTGGTTGTTATTTAAATAGTTTAAAAGTTTGAAAAGCATACAATGTTAAAAACAGCTTGTCAATTAAGGAATAGCTCCCCACTCTTGTTTCTTGAAATACTGAAGACACAGAGGAGCCTTAATTTACTCATAATGGCCTAGATTAAGGATAATGATGTAACATCAGTGATCAGCCATGGCCTATATCACAAGCTGAGCAGCTCACAGTCTCTAACGTATTTCCCATCAGGACAGCGGTGGGAGGTGGGATGTGCTGTTACCTCAGCTTTACAGGCTGAGGGATCTCCAGGCATGAGGGATTAAACAACCTTTCCAATGTCATGACAGGACCTCTGCAACAGATCAAAGAGTTTGGGTAGCAGCAGTTAAGATCCTTTCTCTTCAAGTGGTACAACTAGAGCCCTGTAAAGAGCTGGTGCCCATTCCCATATGAACCAGATTAGCTGTACTGAGTATTGAAAACATGGCCACAGCCTATGTTTCGCTAAGGCAGCATGCTGCACTGGTGTAATCAAAGTTAAATTAGAATGAATTTCTTACCATCAGCTGCAATAAAACTGCAAATCTTGCAAGAACAATAAAGGGGGCTTTTGTGTACCATTAGGCCCAGCTCTTGTCCTCCTTGGAGATGGTGGGAATCCCTCCGTTTATATAGTGGGCTCTTCATTGTTCTCAGATTTCACACTGTTCCTGTTGAAGATACCTCCTGTGGACATATTTAAGTCAGTTAGAGTAAAGGTACCCAGGGGGAGTTTAAAGCATGAAGTTTAGGTTTCTTGTTTAACATTCACTACGGGCACTTACGTTCCTGAGTCATGTAGGCAGTTTAAAAACACTCCTTGCTCATTCTAGTGAAAATCTGCATACTGGTCCTTCAGATAGATCTCAGTTATATATACAATGTGGTAGCCTGTATTTTCTTCCGTTCCCAGAGGGGGAAAATATTGATTTGGGTTTTTTTTTTTTTGCTATTGGATTTTGGGTAACTGAACTGTTTCCTTCGCTGTAGGCAAACTGCATTCAGCCATTAACTTCAGTTGCTTAATTAAATAATTTGAAAGTTTCTAATTTCATCGTGTCAGTTGATATGCTTAAATACATTTTTTTGTGCCAGTAGAGTTTCGCCAGCTATTTAAAGACACATCAATACCGTTATCTTTTAACAGAGTTTTGCTTTCACAGTGTACAGCTTATGAATCACACTTCCTAATTAAATTTTAAATAAGCTATTATGAATACTGAGAAGGTTGCACGATATGGAATGACAAATAATATACGCAAGTTTCAAAAAGAAAGAAGCAACTGCTAATGACCAAGTATGTATGAAATTAAATAGATCCTAGTATTGTGTCTTAAAGCTGGCCTCTCTTAGCATTAGGTACATGTCATGCAGGAAAGGCATAGAATAATTTAATAACTTAATCAGAGAAGTCTTCGCATTTCTTTTTGGGATACTACATCTGCTAGTTGCACACACTTACTTCTCAAAGGAAAATTCAACATCCATCTAGCATGCAGATATTTGTCAGACACACCTATGTTGTCAAAATACCTGCCTAACGTACATGGTGTGCCTATACCCCACTAGAAATACCGTATTTTGATTTCTACCTGACTTACACACTAGTGGGCTTAATTCTCCCTCCCCCTCCTGTGCTGATTTTTACATTTCTTTTTCTTGCTATAAGTACTCTCACATCTAATAACAGTTGTCATTTTCTGCTCTGCACTTTGTGTAGTCTCTTATGCATAGGCAAAGCATGGTCTTGCTTTTCAATTTGTTGCTCTACACTTACTTTGCTTTCTGTTTGCATAACCTTACATGTTTTCAGAGATACAGAGCATTAGGCCATCCAGCTTTGTCAATAGTCTTAGAGGGGAGAGAAAAAGCTAGGGGGAGAGAGAGTGAAAGAGCGGAGTTAAGTTACAACTGTATACATCAAACAATGACAGCAATAAAAATACTTGCTTTTGTGTCAATGACGGTGTGATAAATAATTCCAACAGCCTAGCTGAAGTACCCAGGAAGAACTAGGTAAAACCCATAATGGCCAAGTTAGAAGATATATTAGCCTTTATTTGTACTGAACTGTGATTGAAGTAATGTGAACTAAAATGCTTGTTAATTATGTGGTCAAAATATTTATGGGTTTATTGATGTCTTTAAAAGAAGCTTAATTGAACAGGACTTTCATCGTGCATGGGTTTATTGGACAAGAAACATGACCAAACTTCAGCTTTGTGAGATATGTCAGTTAGAAAACTGAAAGACACATAATGGTGTCACAAATGCCTTGGAAAAACCAAGGTAATTACAGGAATATTCCTTAAATCATAGGACAATGGGTGGTTCCAGTAAGAAGGGACTGTCAAATCAATCCTACGATTTATTAGGAATAAACGATGCCAGAAGATGAGTGGATAGTTTGCATAATACAAAAGGTTTCCGTTAGCTCAGGAGGGAAGATTAGGTGAAATACAGTGCATATGTGTTGAAATCTAGAATTGAGGCTTTGCAGATACTCAGGTCTTCTGGAGAGAAGTTGTTAGCCTTCAGTCTGATGACACTGTGAATATGTCTACATGGTTGGCTGCACTCATGCGCAAATTCCCTCTACGTGTGCATTCAGCTGCCTGGACACAAGCCAGCTCCAGTTCAAAAGCATGTTTGTGTAGCCCAGTCCAGATCGCTCTGCCTCTGAGCACGGCTTATTAGCTTGGGCACAGTGTCACCCGAACAAGGTCACAAGGGTTTTCAGTTTGGAGCTGGCTGGAGGCCCATTAGATTGGTGTGCAGGCCAAGGGAGCTCCTATCTGCTTGCTGTAGCTTGTTTCTGTGCATCCTATAAGAGCTTACTGGGGTCACAGGGCTGGATAAGTATCCATCATCACAGTGAGGTTAAGAAAAGGGAATAGCATGCTCTGGAGTTCTCTTAAATGAAATTGCTTCATTTAAGCAAGCTTGTAAGTGACTTGTGGACTGGGTCATTCAAATAGTTTTAAAGGCCATGAAAGGGAAGGTTGGAGGCTTTTACTTAAAAGCGGGTTAACACACACTGAAGGTACTTGCTAAGCTTGCCTTCGCCAGTGTAGGGCTTGCAGGCACACCTGAGCTGCAGGACAGCTTTACCTGCTTGCAGCTCTCTGGCTACTTAATCAGCTGCAGTCCAGGCCACTCTAAAACAGATGGCTTCGTGCCTCCCACCGTGCTTGGCTGCTCATCCCTATTGCTTCTCGTTTCCAGTATGAGTTTTGCACAGCCACATGGAGAACCAGGCCAATGGACCAATCTGGCTAAAACCCAGCCATTTCACTGTTGCTAGCTTTCAGCCCCGCAGCTTCCCAGATCCAGCCTGCTGTGTGGCCACGCAGGTGACAGTGCTGACATGAGGGGACAAGTGGCTGTGGGCAGGGAGAAGGGGGCGAGACCACTCCTTCCAATGCAGCACCGATTTTCACCATGCTGCCTCTACAGCCATCCCTGCATGCTGCCTGCCACCCTTTGAGTATTCCTCTATGGCTCAACATTGAATTACTAAGCCCCTCCCAAGGCACATTGTAGCTCAGGTGTTGTGGGCACTGCTTCTGAGTCCCAGTCTGGATCACACTGGATCTAGGCATTGATTTGCAACAAATAGGAATAACTAAAATCTAAGCCTAAGTACCACCACAAGTTATCTTGACAATATCTGTGTGTTACTTTATATATATGTATACATACATATATATACACACGCACACACTTAATTTTATGAAACATGTCATTTTTTTTGCCTCATGTTACTCTTCCTGTGCTGAAGTCCTGAAAGCTGTTTTGGGTCCATCCTTGAGTAGCATGGTATCAGAGTGTGAAATCTTTTGAATGGAAATTACCTTGATATTTCCAAGATGTGTTAGCAGGAAAGGATTTTTTTCGGATCACCTTAAAAAAATAAAGTGGTGTGTATCATAGCATCAGCTTTCAATGTATGACATTGCAGAAGAGGATGGGAGACTGACTAATGGGAAGCAGCTCCACATTTTCCAGCTTTCATGCCTTTTCTGATAGCCTTAAATTTTGATGAATACTTGTTGGTGGAAGTGAAAGATGAGGAAGTATAAAATAATTTGATTTTGTTTTGAGGGATGGTCTGTCAAAATCAGGCACAGCCTTAATGACGAACTGTGATTATGGTGTGTTAGGAGCTAGGAAACAAAAGTCTGTTCTCCAAGGTAGGATAATCTGCTAAACATGCTATGACAGGCATTTCAGGCACAATGTATGGTTACTTTTGTAGTTACTACTGTGGAATAGCATTTAGTTCTTCTGTAAGAAGTATCCCTTGAGGAGTAGAAGGTGAAGCAAGACTAGAATTCATATAGTTTTGAGTTACACGTTTTTCTATAAATAGAGTGCCTATTAAAATGGAAAAATAGAGCACCTATTAAATCTGCCATGGATTTCCGTGGGAACAGAAGTGGGTCATAGGTCTGCATAGAAACTCAAAAAATAATGAAATTTTATGCATGGCAGTGCCAGCACAATGCCCCAGATTCTCCATCAGGTTTTGTACTGTTCTTTTTCCACATAGATTTGAGTTCCTGCAGTGATTCTTGATCTAATAGTGTTCGTATTTGTAATATGTTTTAGCAAAAAGGCATGATTAACCTTGTGTTCTGGATATTGGCTTGTCCCCGTGGGCAACTTTTTTCAGCTCTATTATTTATGTCTTACCCACAAGCGTAGAAGCAGCACAGTAACCAGCCCTCATTGACAAGAAGGTTACTTTATATCACTGTGGCATAGTAAAGGTGGCAAAAGATGCATTTAAGTTCTGTCAAATTACATTTACAGCTTTTACAGTATCCTTTATGTTGACAGCACAGTGTAGATGGTGGAGGAGCCATGCCTACACCTGCATGGGTGGAGGAGGAACAGGATGAGCAGCTGACCACCGTAACTAAGATACTGAGTGATCAAAGAACCAGACGTTAGGCTGACACATACCAAATCCAGACAGCATCTATCCAACTGTGAGCCAGGCTTCCAGCCTTTTCCATGTGCTACACTCTGGGAGAGGTATCTGTTACAGAACAAAACTCCATGCCTGGTTCTGCACAGTCGAGTTTTGTCAAAGGTAACTTTTTATGGTTACAGCTGTATCAGAAAATCACCAATAAACGCTTTGTGTTGCAGCTAGAAGCATGGGTTCTGTTTCTTGTACATACAGCCTACACACAAAATAAAATGGCTTAAGGGCTGACACAATGACATATTGTCCACTAACTTAAGAATGCTGAATTTTGGTTAAGACTATCAGAAGTAATGAAAGCTTATTATGAAATCTGACAATGTTATGGTTTCTACAGATTTTTTTTTTTAAATTTACACAGTTTTGGTGATCACATCCAGATGTGACTGCTGTGGTAGCTTGGTAGAAAAGTAAAGTAAAATATACCCAAAATTTTAGATTACCGAAAGGCCTCACAGAAAAGTAATTCTTTTCTGAATTGGTACCTAGGATATAATATTGTAAACATAAAAATGCAAGTGGCATTATAAAGTGGTGTTTCCTTGGACATGTAAGACCATATGGTTTGGCATTCCAGTTCAGATTATTGACTGCAGTTGTCATTAGCAGTTACAATCAATATCTTGGTTTTAAAAGACAGCTGATGTTGTCTGCATATAACTTATTGTGCAACAGGGGTACATCACAGAGCAAATTCCTTCCTTGAGTGATTGATCCATTTATGCCAATAAATGAGATTTTATTATCCTTATCTTGCTACTTGCATTAACCATTTGAAGTTTTCAATTTTCTTTTATCTCTTCTGAGTAGCAGAGACATGCTGACTGAAACATATTGGTAGGAGAAAAAATATTAAAGGTAAATCAACTTGTCTTGAGTGCTGTTGTTTAGTATCTATATATGAATAGAAATGCCTCCTGACAAATGTGTGGGGTATATTCAGTTGTATCTATGCCACTGTAAGGCTTTTCATCAACATGTGAAATATCCCACCCAGCTCCTGAGAATTAGGCTGTGCTGAACAGAGGAGCCAAGAGAGTAGCAGAACACTGACCCTTTCTCCAACCATTGTAAGCACTTGTGAACGCAAGAATGTAAAATATTTTCTCATTTACGTTTTAAGTTCACATTTCTCTTGTGTTTCCTTTGCTGCAGTCAATTTAGTGATTTTTCATGGCTCAGAAGGTGTGGGTGTATTAGCCAAGGTCATCTATAGGCCAGTCGTACCGGACATTCCAGTTAGTTTCTCTAACCACAGAAATGTATTAGGCTGGGAAAAAAATATGGAAAAGTAATGATGGAAACAATGGAATGGAAACTTACCTTTGTGTTTGAAGAGGCAATGTGCTATCTGCCTGGCAGCGTGTAGCCTGTTATTTGATGGCTTAGCTTAATTAAACTCTGAAATGCTTCCATCTCCTGTATCCCATATTTCATTTCTCTGTGATTTTTAATTTTGCTAAGTTCTGACAAGTGGAATTTTGCAGATTTTGCTGCAACATAGGTTGTCCCTCAGCCAACAGAGTTTGTTGTCTCGCTGGCACTGTATCAGTGAAGAACCTTCTGCCTGACCTCTGCGAGTTCAGGGCTGGTGTGACTGCTCTGCTAGCTGCAAAGTGATGACAATCTCCAGAAAACCCATGGGTTTCAGAGGAGGGAACAGTGTTTACTCTCCTGGTTCAAGTTCCCATCAAAAGTCACAAAGAAGCCTCCCAGGATCCTGTTTGTCATCAAATGAGGGACCTCTCTGTTACTCTGTAGGATCTAGGATATGTTCTCGTGGCAATCATATAATTTCTATTGATCTAGCAACATTACCAATGTGTATTGTCACTTCAGTAGCTGATAACTTGTACCGGGTCTGGACAGGATGGAGCTCCTAGAAGCCCATGTGGTGCTGTGCTTTCTACTTGTGGCTAGACACAGATAGAATGTGTAGCTAACACACTAATGATAACACTCCAGTGTTTTGGCTATTGCTGAGCAGCAGTGCTTGCACAGTGTCAAGGCTTTGTCTCCAAACCACCTATCCACCCCCAGCGCCAGTAGGCTGGGAGTGAGCAAGAGGTTGGGAGGGGACCCAGCTGTGAGAGCTCGCCCAAACTGACGAAAGAGACATTTGTTACCATATGATGCTTAGCAATAAAACTGAGGGAAAAGAGGATGCAGGGACATTCCTTGTTATGACACTTGTCTTCCTAAGCAACCATTACGGGTGCTGAGGCCCCACTTTCCAGGAAGTGGCTGGGCTTCTGCCTGCTGATGGGAAGTAGTAAATATATTCTGTTTGCTTCACTTCTGCATGCAGCTTTTGCTTTTCTTATTATTCAACCTTTATGTCAACCCAGGATTTTGTCCATCTTACTTTTGCCCTCTCTCTTGTTGAGGAGGGGGAGTGAGAGAGCAATGGAGTGGGTGGTTGGCAGTCAGCCAAGGTCAACCCACCACGATTGCCTTACATAAAACTGTATTTTGAGATGAGACCAAACTGACCAATCTCAATGAGCATATTTGTCACACTTAGTTGTACAAAGTTCAGATCATCGTCCTGATGTAGGCACTTGGGCATTAGGGTGGCTTTTCTTTACTCAGATATTCAGTGAAGGGCTAGGGTTATCTCAATGTGCAGCCTATCTGTGTAGAATGCTACTTTTTCAATAGATGGTGATCTATGGTTCGTAAAATAAACACTAAGGATTAGACGTACATTTAAGGCAGTACCATTATTCAGGCTTGCGATTTTTCTTTTTCACAGATCATGTCTTCACAGTGACTTGAAGGCACAGGAGCTGTTAACACAGTTGATAATCAGGAGGGTTGCTCACTCTGCTACCAGCAGATGAGATTACATCAATATGAAACCAGCTTCAGACTGTATTTCCTGCAAAGGATTAGAAATAAGGAACTGTGAAAGTCCACATGAGGAAGGTATGGGGAACCGTACAAAAGGAAAAATTACTTTGAGGTAAGTAAGAACAGCTTCTCTCATTTGCTGCAGGGAGCACAATGTGTGACAAAACAAGGTAAAATATTGGTGGATGTTATGAATAAATGCAACTCTCCAGACAGCTGTTTCTTGAACAGTGCAGTCCTGATTCACTCAACCATATAAAATTATAATTAGTCATGTCCCAAACTGAGCACAGACTTGCTGAATAGGCTGTTTATATAAGATCCTTGTAGCAGACTACAGTTGTTGCATAGGAAATGAATGCTAGTATAAAAAAATCAAACAGTTTCTCCCATAAGAAGCAGTGGCATGGCTAAAGTCTTCAGGCCAAAACCAGCTGCATGTAAATGCAAGAGTCATATGCTATTTTAAGTCAGAACTTGAATAATTTCTGCAGGTGAATATGGAATTGGTGCAGCCTGCAGAAAAGCTACTGCATTGACTAAAAGACGCAGATAAGAAATCCTAGCCTTACAGAAATGAGTGGAAGCCTTGCCAAGGATTTGACAGGATCAAACTTTATTAATCACTACGGCTGGCCGAAGCTGCGTGCAATCACTTTGAGATCAGCCCACAGGGTGTGAGTACTCCCTCAACAAACTTTTGCAGGGTGCACAAACAGAGATGTGCAGTTGCTTTTTTTTTTTTTACAAATGACAGCAAACAACCTCCTGCTTTATGATGACCAGGTGGTAAGATTTTGTAACTCAATGTTTGTGAGTCTCCAAATTGGAGCATAAAAACTTTGCCTGTAAAAAGCACATTTTGGAGCTTTTTCTCAGAGTGTGGCAAGTATCAGAGATGGGTATTTAGCTGGAAATAGACTTCTTGCTTAGAAGAATTCTTCAACATTTATTGAGGAAATTTGAGTTAGCGATGTTTAAAAACCAAAACACTCAAGTGAGTGGCTTAACATTTTCCTGGCCAAACGGGTACTTTAAGCATGCAAAGCCACACTTGTGTCTACAGTCACAAATCTTCCTGTTCTGCTTTTATAAAGCACCTTACACTGGGAAATGTGTGCAGGAGTAGAGCTGATGTGTGTTATGATAATACAAATAGTAAATACAGAAATAATCAGCAGCAGATGGGATCCTCATGCAGCTTTTGCTGAGGAGTTGGTAGGAGCATCACCTCAGTGCAGCAGGCCACACAACAAGGGACGAGGGAGCAGCCAGGATTCTTATAATTGAAATTAACTCTGTGTTGTTTCAATTAATTGTTCCAATTAGTCTCTCTTTCTTTTCAGTTATGCTTTTCTGTAACAGTGTCATCTGGGATACTCTGAGAAATTGAAAATGCCCTAATGGTCAGATGCTCATCAATTAAAGAACTTTCTGTTTCTAATTAGCTCCCTGAGAAGATTTCACTGTAAGAACAAAGAATTTTATAGGTGGAATGACTGAGGAGTTGTTTTTATTACAAGACTAATTTTCCTTTTATTGATAGCACTATTTCTGTTGCCAAAAATAATTTTTAAAAAGACTTAGTAGAGAAGAAAAGAAGGAAACAGCTGGTTTGTTCCTATCTAGCAAGACTGTCTTGTTCTTGTGACCTATCTTTCACAATGTTTTAGTAGCTAGGGTGCAAACAACACAACAGCTTTAAATCACTTTAAAAAAAAATTCAAAATAATAATCCAAATTAAAACTACCAAAGCTACTTTTTTTATAAAGTCAGATCAAGGGGTACTGTTTCAGTTTTTTTAGTTAATGAGACATTTCCTGACAAAGGCTGAGAAAGAATGGTCAGGTTCTAGATTGGGTTAAAATATGTATGAGTTTATATTGTATTTTATTTTTTTTAATGGAAAACTGAAGTCTAAGATGCAGTTTCAAAAGTTTTATTTCCTCCATTTTTCTTTGCAGTGGAAGTTCACACAGTACTGAGAACAGTTGCTAGCAGTTGTTTCCCCTGAGGCTGTAAATGCAAAAGGACAGAAAGCTCTGCCTAAAAGCATGGCCTAACAGATGCCTTCTGCCACAGCCTATAACCATCTCCAAACCCAGGTGTAGGTATCACACTGCTCTGATATGCTAAGATTCAAGGAGATTAGTTTTAAAAATTTTTAAGCATGGCACACATCCTGCACCTTAAGGCAGACCTCCAAAGCCTACACACTAAGCAAAGGCCTTCGGTTTGAGAGTTTATCCACAAGTGGAGCTAGTGATGACTATTTCTAGGGTTAGGCCGTGCATAAGTACAGCTTGGGAATGGATGCACCTTCCTGTATGACTTTTGGACAGCAGAGCTGCCCGAGAAGCTGTGCCTTTTTTCTGCTTACCCTCTATTAGGAATGTGAGACAGGTCTGCAAAGTTATTTAGTTATGGTGTTGCTTCAGCTATGGCAATCCAAGGACATTTTGTCATATAGAGGTGACAAAACTTAAGGGAATGTACCGTCTTACATATCAGCTATGTTATCGTAGGAACAGATGGCAGATCATCAGCTGCTTTCATCTTCATCAAAGATATTTTAGCAGCACAACCAAACTCAAATCCTTAGTCTTCCTGTCTCATTTCTGGTCTTTGCCTAAGAGAGTTAACTTTACAGTAAGAATGAGAGATTTATGCACTGGATTAATTTCTATCTCTTTGTTTGTGTGTGTGTGTGTAGGTACCTATACACACATGTATAAGGACATATATACATGTGTGTGTTTTAACTAAGTTATAAGACTACTTCAATTGCAGCCATTGGTTATGATTTCCACATTAAAAAATCTACAGTTAACCGAAATGCTGAATGAAGTGAGGCTCATAACTTCTTAATCCTAAACCTTGTTTGTCAAAGGCTTCTGACACTTCTGGAACCTCTTAGTAAAAATAGGTTAAGCAGCACCTGAAATAGTCCATTTTTGCATCAAATCAAATTCGTAATCTCTGCCACAGCATTTAAACAGCCATAAACTCAGCTTTTTGCCTGCCTCTGTGCTGACAATATGATCCATTTAATAGCCTCAAATATTGACAGAGCAAGAGCATCAAAATCAGCTTTTTTTTTTTTTTTAGATTATCCACTAAATAAAATATTTTTGTAAGTGGCATTTGTACTTCTGACATAAGTGTTATTCAAATGCATGTATCTTCTTATTCATTCAGGTGAAAAGAACAAAGCAGGGCACCTTACTCACAAAATGCTCAAAAGCTATGAGTTCTGTCCTATTGGTGAAGATATTTACATAACCACTAATGATTTTTACAGAAAACATCTCCTTTTCTTACAATTTACACCCCTTTCGTGTGTTCTCGGGGAAGCAAGCGGGAAAATTACATTAGAACAAAGCAGCGTTTGGCGAATGATAAATCGTGGCTTCTCAAAAGCCACCCATGCATTTCTCTGTTTACACAGTATTCCTGGAGTGATGGTACAATGACGCTGTCCATAAGCAGTGTGCAAGCTCACAATAGTCTTAACTCCCAGACCATACATTCCTGCAGCCTCTTTTGTGCTGGTATTAGCAGCTATGTGGCTGTGCTGTGAAAATGAAGCTTTTCTTTTTTTGTGGGATAAATGTTGTGCAGCATTAGTGAGCATTGCATATTGCCTTGGCTTATGCTGATTGTGAAACCCACCATCAGTTGAGAGGGTAAGAAAAAGAAGTGTTTATCAGTACAGTAAGCCCATATTTACAATGTCCTTCACCCTCTGTTCTGCATGGGAAAGAGGACCAGCCAAAAAAGTCAGAAAGGTACATGAATTGCCTAGGTTATCGGGGTGTGCTTTTGCTCTCTGCTCCTTCTCGATTTCCAACACCTTCTCACTTGACTGAATTGCCAGTGATATGTGTCTTTCCTGCCAGTACTTCTCAGGTGTCCCTTCCTCTCCGTGCTCATTTTCTGTTTAATGGCTGTTTCTTCCTTCTTTTTCATAAAATCGAGCTCCTTAAATTACTACTCTGTCTGTAGCTTCCGTTTCTAGCTGATTCCACTGCATAAAATAGGATTGCACAGCAGCCCTTTCAGGGATGAAGGAATTTCACCATTTGCTTTTATTAGACGGCATGCCCTGGTAAAGAGTTTCTGGTACTGCGTAATACTGAACTTCAAAGTCTTTGGTACATTTGGTTTTGTAGATGGATTACTAGACTGCATGGTGGTAGCAAAAAGAAAGAGGAGAAGTTGCCTCCTTCACTGTAATTAATTGTAGCAATAAGCTTCTGGATATTGTTTCTAGATACCCTAGTATATTTAATGTTGGGGTAACTTTTATTTTTCTTATGCTCCTCTTTCTTATACAGAGATGATTAAGAGCTAGAAAACGTGATGTCCCTTAAAATAGCCTGCTTGTTCTGGAATAAGGGGACAGACTTATAGCTGCTCTGATGAGGAAAAGGCTGCACGCCTTACCTGGAGGAGTCTCTTGCTGGCTGGGAACACACCTGGGTGAGGTGACCTTTCATGTGGGTCCCTGATGAGACTCTAGTCTGAGTGATTGCAGGGTTTGAATCCCCTTCCCTGAAAGGTGTTTTGACAACCTTTACATCTATTGTCCCAGTCTTCTATGTGAGAACATGCCTTAGATTAAAAAGTTGACTTTTGGCTAAAATTACCAAATACAATATTAGATGTTATAAAAGTATTTTATTGCAGTGAAACAGTCCAAAAAACAGGTTTCCTCCATTCTGCTTTTTCCTTAGGATCCTGGGGATCAAATTCTGATCTTAGATAATTCCAGTCCTAGTTTCCCTTATAGGTAACTGTAGAGAACAGGACGTTTTGAGACCAGAAGACTGGAGTAATTAGCCAAGTATATGCATAGCTCTTGAATGAGGTTTTTTTTTCTTTTTTCTTTTTTTTTTTTTGTGGAAGAGCTCTTGTCCCAAACAGAGGACACGGGTGAGCACACTCTTCAGTTCACTGCTGTGGGTATTGTCTCTTGCAATTCCAGAAACCTGTTTGTGACAGGTAAAGTTTGGCAAGAGTTTGTAATGTAGTTTAATAGCCTCTAATATCTGAAAGGGAAGCAGAAGCCAAGATTTTTAAAATGCTATTTGACCTGTAGTCTCAAGATATTAATCATTACAATGTATGTAATGTCTAATATTGCCAGTCGCAGCTGAAAAAGGAGAAGACTTGACTTCGCAACCCTTCTTACCAAGGTAGAACTTTCAGAGAGTCTCTTTCTCTTGGCTCTAACCTTGCCTATCTCACAACAACCACTGTTGTTATTATTATTACTGCCATTGTCAACATCATCGCTTGTAAACAAAACTCCATTTTGTAGATGTGCTATTTATGGCTATTTTCGCGAGGATTTTGAGACAGATGTACAAGTGTGCTGCAGACTTTGTTTATCTCAAATTGCTATGTCAAATGTTCTTTTTTTTGAGGACCAGTTATTAGGACTGCCAATGGTCGCAGAACAAAAATCAAAGGCTACCTCTGTGTTTTATAAGAGAGGTAGCTGAACTGGCATTGGAGACTGTCTCACAGACAGCAGTCAAATGTGAGCCTGTAAAGCACCTATCCTAATGGCACACATCACTTTCAGAACGGTAGGAAAATGTGACATGCATTAGGTAACATAAGAACTAGCCTGTGTCTTTCTGAATGTGGGAAGCTATAAAATAACAGTGTCCTCCTGCAACTCCAGACTGTTCACTTCTAGCTTCTCAGACCAGATCCTGGACTTCCTTGACCTAAAGCAAGGTGAGACTCCACCATCAGGAGAGTAAGCACTGCTTTCATACTTAAGAGCTGCTGATGAGCTGTGAGGACCCTCTAGCCAAATAGCCCTCAAAGAATAGCAGAGGCCTAAAAATAGAGTCTAAAACCAGTGTAAAACAAGCAGCTTAGGCTTTATTAGAACCTTCACCAAATTTTTGAAATACAGATTACAGAGTCCCTCTATTGCACTATACTAAATTATTTAAACCCACCACAGATTCCTCGGTTCTAGTATTAACCAGGGTTGTAGGGAATTTACCAGGAACTGATTGTGAAAATACCTTTATCATCCTAATTTGACTATAAAATTTTCATTTTCTTAGATGACACAATGCAAGCCATCAGCATTAGGTGCTATAAATTATTAACTTCTCAAAAAACTATTTTAAATGTGTGACAGAAAAGGACAATGCTGAGATAGACCTCGAACAGGCCACTCAACGTAGGCAATAAGACCTGTGCAGAGCTTTGTTTCTTAGATGTCTTTTATCTTGCTGTTTATCACACAGACCCTTTTGGGTCAATTTCTCAGATGTGGATTCTTTTTTGTGTTTTCTTTTGTGATCCAACTCTATCAAAAGAAATAGCATTATCAGGACAGGAGACCCTTGAATCAGAGTGTACCTGGGTGGTACAGAGGTGGCAGATGATGCTACTGAAACTGAAAAAGCATTAAGGCTTCTCTCACCTTAGACAAGAGCTAAGGACAACTCTTCCAGCAGTTGGATGGAGAAGGAGTAAAACAGAGGAGGGAACTGATCCTGCTTCTCTGCTGTCCTCCTGGGTACACCGAGGAAACCACAGCTGCATCTGGGGTTTTTCTGATGATCTACAGAGCAACAGATTAGTGTACTTGAGAGGAGAATCAGACAGGAAATAAATTTATTCAAATACTTTGAAAAGGCACCCTCTATCTTCAGATATTTGTCTGGGGCTTTTTTACTGTGCTAGATGATCTATTTTGTGATGGCCAGCCTGTTAAAGCAGTTGCAGACAATGATTACTGCTAGCATGAGCCAAAACGTAGTTATTCAGTTTTCATTTGGTAAGGTTTGCATTACACAGATAGCTTGTAATATAATTCTAACTGATAGGAAAAATTAATTCAGTAATTGAGTACCTCTCCAGAGCAAATGGACCTGTGAGTGTTCCCAAAACATATGGTTTAAATTAGTGCTGATCAAATCATAGTGTCTGCATTTGCCTCATGTACTGGCACTTCTAATCAACCAGAGCATAGCTCAGTGCCTACACTATACAGCTTTTCCTGCTAGGTATCTTCAATGGATACCCAAAAAGCAGCTGAGAATGCTGTAGAGACTGATTGATGAAGCTTACGGGCTCCCTGTGTTTTTATGAACTTTGTATTTGATTCTCTAGCTACAGACCTTAGGGATCCAAGGAATTTTGGAGACAGTTTTTCTGGTTCTGAGTTAGACAGGCTCCAAGGGACTTATTGATAGGAGATGCTACTCAGTGAATACCTTGGTCTTTAGACTGAAGTTTTCTTCCTCTAATGCTGAAAAGGGAAGTGGTGTTTCTAGCACTTTAAGCAGCCAGGATCCTCATCCCACTAGTTTATACCACTGAAACCACTAGCCACTCAAGACCTCCTCAGGCCAAGGATTTAAATTGTGGCTAGCTTGTGAGGCATCTTTGCTTAACAGTACTGACAACAGAAGTTACAACTACTTTGTTAAGAAAAATTGTAGCCTGTGCAGAGTGTTTTGCTTTTCCATAGGAAAGATTCTTTCTGATTTCAGTAGCAGAAAGGAATATAGGCGGAAAGAGTGTCAAAATAAAGAGAAATTTAGAAATGGCCTTTGATATTATGAAGCTTTTTCCTTCTGGAAAGGAAGAGAGGTGGTGTGTGCCACTTACTGAAGGGTGTCTCCTGCAGCTGAATGAAGATGCTGTTACAGTGCTCTGCTGGTTTATCTGTGCCAGATCGTTTAAGATAATATAGATAAAAAAAAGCAAAGCACACCCAGTGGCATGGAGTCTCTTGTGTGCCTGCAACTTGAATGTAAGCTGTTGAGGGAACTGGGCTATTCATTCTCTTCAAGCTATAGCCAGTTAAGTTGCTTGTTAACTGCATAAGTAATAGCACTGGTTAGCTGTAAATGTTCTTAATTTCCTTTGGGAATGGGATAACAATGTATTTGAGGTTTGGATGTCCTTGTGGAGGGAGTACAACTCAGCAACATCTAGCAATATCTGCTTTGCTTCTAGTTTAGCTAAATTCATTTGTTAGGGTGACAATTTGTCAAAATTAGCTATTGTTTGTTGGGTATTTGTGACTGTACAGGAGGAAGTGTATGTGAAAGTCCACTTCCTCTTTAATGAAACTGAAGGATTAAAATTATTTATCTTAATTATTGATACTAAACTCCAAAGCATATGGTGGAGGAAGTAGTATCTCTGACGCATTTCACACTTTGCTTTCTTGTTGAAACACAGCAACACAATTACCTTCTTGGAACATCCTCTAACAACTTGCGTCTCATACCCACAATCTTCTCTGATCCCTGTCTTTCCTTCAAACCAGCAGAAGAACTCCAGTCCTCACAAACACAGGGCATTGCACCCCTTAGTTCCAGCCCCTTCACGGAGGTCCCCCACATGGACCAGTTAGGAACCTGGGTAGAGGAATAAAGCTTTGCTGCTTGTTTGTGGTGTATCGTTATGGTGTGGAACAAGTATCTCCATCTAGTAGTATCTGCTATTGACTTGCTGCAGGGTTTTTACCTTGCTTCTGAAAAGTGCAAAGAACATTCACAGGACAGATGTCTAAAGCAGTTGAAATGGAGAGAGAGAAATAAGAGGAAAACTTGAAAAGGCCATAGATTACTTACATAAATGTGAGTTTTAAGGGCAACAGGATAAAGTAGTCAGGTAAATTTAAAAAAAAAAGAAATTAAATTATGGAAGGTAATACATTCAGGTAGCAAGCACTATACTGTTGGAAGTGCTACCCTAAGTCTTTGCTATCTAGATTATGCCTTTTTCAAGAACAAGGGCTTGACACAGTAAGAGGTGCTTTTGCAACTTCTTAATTTCATCTCAAGCAAAAGATGATGTTTGAAACTAAATCGATCTTCTGGACTTGGAGAAAGATCGGTTACCTGCTTGCAAGCCACCCACAACACCTTTAAAGATTATATTCTCAGCTCCTGTATTACTCTGCCTCATGTCCTCGTAATGCAGTGTTTAATACTTGCAGATAAGATGTCCTGCAGGCACAGTAGCCAAGGGAGATGGTTTTTATGGGTAACCTTCTGACTCCATTATAAACTGTACAGCTAGTGGAGATCCTGGAGCTCACTCCAGAGAAACCAGGAAATCTATTGCATGTGGCCAACTGTTCAGGACCAGTCATGGGCAGGTCCTGTCAGATGCTGAGTGCCCTTGCCTTGCATATCACAGCACCCATGAGTTATCCGAGAGAAGAGCTGTGGCCCTGCTTCAGACTGTTACATTCCTGCCTTTGACAATCTGCTCTGGACATTCAAAAAGCAAGGTTTTCTTTCTTAAAAAAAAATCTTTCTTGTGTCACTGGAACAAAATAATTCCCTTTCCCAGTTCAGAGCTGTCTGCCATTGTGTGGGCAAATCCACACTAACTTTGGAAAAGGCTGTGAAATCTCTGGGGATAAGCTGCTGTTCATTTGTACAACAGAGCACCACTACAGCAAAAAAAAAAATTAATGAATTTCTAAAAATTTCCTAAAAACTAAGACTCTGCATTTTACTGTATTTTTATAGTTCATTGTGCTAGACCTGTGTCCTCTCATTTGAGTAGCTCTTGCTTTTGGCTGTCACGTCTGTGCATGGAGCTGCATTGCCCCAGGGAAGTCTCTAGGCAGACAGTGGGCTGAAAACTTGTTTCTTAGGCACATTGGCTGTTTACAAATTGTTTGGTCCACACCACACGTTAGCTATGTGGTGTAAAAGGAACAAACCTGTAAGCCATCTTCTGAAAATTACTAGGGTTCAGCAGATAAAACTGAGCAGAGCCTTCATTTACTCATCACAGCCTGAGAGGCGAAGTTTGGCGCAGCCTTCATCCAGCCTTCGATAGTGTGAATTAGAATAATCCAGCTCAGAAGTGATCATGCCTGGGTCATTGTGACCATTGCTTATCTGGGAAGAAGGGATGACTCTTGCTCAGCTGGAGGTGATAAAAGGCCTTTTTCCAGGCTTAGTACAAATATCCTGAGGGCTTGACTTGATGCACTTTGAGAGATGCTGTATGAAGGATAAGGCCAGTTGTTCTGCTAGTTCTTCAAAGGATTTCTACTCCCTAATCAGCACTAACTCAGCCATACTGGCTCCTCTTGAGATCCGCCTTGGAGGCATGCTGATGGCCTGAGGGACATCACTGGTGATGAACAGACTTTTAGTGTTTGCTGGCAGTAGCCATGGGCCCTGTTGAGCTCCATTATTGAAAGGCCTGAAGCAATCCTGGCTGTGCTCCCTCTGGAACCCGTCTTTTGGTCTTTGCACACAAGGACAGTAGCTGCCTACATGACAGTTACACTGCTCAAAATCTGGGTTATGTTCCCAGGCAAGCTGTTGGTCATCTGCAAGGAGCTGTGAAGATAGTCACAGCCAGCAGCAAACTGATGTTCCCCCAAGGAAAGGAGGAGAACTAAGGCTATTAATGCCTGACTCACTCCTCTTGCGACTGCTCCGGGGGCTGAGCATCTCTTCCTACCCTGACACAGCTTGTGGAAAACGACCAGTAAATCCAGTATTACAGGGTGTAAGATAATTTTCCATGCCATCAAGAGTGTGTGGATTCTGTCCCAACTCCTCTAAAGCGCCTTCTTCCATAAGCGCTTCTCACTCACTGTTCATCTTTCAGTCCCCCGAAAGCTGCTCTCCTTGGTCAGCCCGTGGAGGTCCAGGGGGAGCCCGGTGTATATCCAGACCTCTGTTATGCTGCTACTATTGCTGTGTGTATTGTATTTATTGCTATCAGCCTCTATCACAGAATGTATGTTTTTCAGCATATATTTACTGGACAGCCATTTTCCTCTGCTCTGAAAGGCACCATTTTCTGTCCTTAATGGAAGCCCTGGGAATGAAAAGAGCAACTCTCTCATGTACTGCTTCCCCTTTTCCCGTGGAGGGTTTTGGAGTGTAGAGGCAGAGGCAGCTTACCTCATTTCTGAGCAATAACAGCTTTATTAGCCAGCCTTAGCAACTGGACAAAGAAGAGGGTGGTACACACAGGCTTAATCATAGAAATTAAGCTTTTTCTGTAACAAAATTGAGTTGCTAAAGGTTTGCACAAAAAAAAATCTCATAACCTCATGCGGCAAACTGCTACAGTAAGGGGAATGCCTTTTCAATTAAATACCTCAAATTCTTTCTCAAATATTTTACAAAATTTTGAAAAAATGCTGTCTATTCTTGCTGAGAGCATGGCATTTGTTCATCTTCTTCTAGCTGCAAACAATAAACTAAAGATATCAAATGAATCTGATGATTTTAACACAGTATATTGATTTGTGCAGTTCCAGTATGCCTGGAAAAAGGGCTTTGTTTTGTTCTTCACACAGATGCTACCTATAGCAGGCAGCAGAAACATCCTAAGTGTTCAGTGTGATTTTCCAGCAGGAAAATCTCTCAGCGTTCTAAAACTGGACTTTTGCATTTTGCAACCATGGAGAAAATAGCAAGGGTCAAGTCTCACCTTAAAAGTGATGGGAGGAGAAGAGGAGGAAATTGAACAAAATGTTTTCCCTTTGATCAGGTGCAAATGTATATTTTAGGTAGTATCTTTCCAGTTAAGTTCCACAAAAACTATAGAAGATAATACATGCTTCATAAGAATTGTTGCATATACAAAGGAAAATAATGTCAGCATAAAGCATTTTGAATGACAGATGGGTACATATGACAAACAAATAAACTGTCAGGTTTTTTACATTCTTCCCTTAGTTCCACTTTATGTTGTAGAGGAGGTGAGTTATTTTTAATTCTCCATAATATCCAACACAGCAATGCTCCTCCCAGTCAACAGAAGGTAATCAATACAAAAGAACCTGTTGTATGGATAATTAAGAAATAAAGAAGTTAATGTGAATATTCTAACATCTGTTAGAGGTTATGGCATTTATTTTAAGCATTTTGAATGGCTCTGAGTAAGCTCAGTAGGACATATCTGTCAACCTGCAACATGGTCTGGCTGGGCTCCTGGGGAAATCAGGGACAGTTTGGTTTCTTCAACTGATTCTTCTGTAATGTATTCTCTGGTTGGAAATCTCTGATAAACAATAATAAGCATAGCTAAAACCCTAATTCATTACAGTCTTTGCATTTGCTCAATCCTTGAGACAGAGGCAGGCATAAACGGGCATTTTCACCATTACAACTCAAGACACGGGTTGTCTCTCTTTAGTATGGTTGAATGAGTGCAGCTTTTGCATGAAGCCAATGTGTTAGTGAATTACACTAGTTTGGAAAGAACTGTACAAATGAATTGGTTATTTTTATCCCACTCAGAATCTGATTGCTCTTAATAACACTGAGGCTGTTTGGACAGATGATCAAAGCACATGGCATGCTTCCTAAACTGGGAAGAGGGAGGTAGAAAAAAAATATATGGGACTGGGAAAGATTTGGAAAGATGTCAAAAAGGATGCTTCCTTTTAGAAGGAAAGAAGCTCTGCCAGCTGTTCTTGATGAGGTTGCTCTCTGTTCAGAGTCTTTATGTAAGTGTGTATTTATGCTTGACAAGGTAGGACATGGCAAACCACAAATAACAAAGGAAGATTCTTTGGGAGCAAAGCCCTGTAAAGTATGTGAAGCTGATGATATGCTACTGGATGCCATTTCTTAGGCTGAGTGAACTTTCTGCACTGAATAGGAAGTTTTCTTATTTTAATTATTTTACCTGCTGATTTTTTTCTTTCTTTGTTGACAATATGGTTTCAAAGTGGAATCTTCAGTGATTTTTAAAGTCATTTTAAAAAGACTGATAAGGTAGAATAATTAAGTAGTCACAGTGGCTCTTGACATTTCAAGATAAGTCTGGCCTGCTTGACAAGGAAGACTGTAGACTTGATTAAAGAAAGACTTAGGTCTATCAGGGATAAATAGGTAATTTGGTGATTATGTAAGTGCTGCTTACTGTTCTGTGTGAGTAGGATGGTATATCTGAGTGATGCTTTCTCTGAGAAATCTAGAGTGGAGGAAGGGGGAAGGTGAAGGAGGATGTCACAAGATAAATGACTACTCTTGAAGAACAGTTGTATGACCAAGGATATAAGCTGAGTGATGTAAATCTAGTTGCAGCTACAAAAAAAAAAGACACTCAGTAGAGAGCAGACTGATGTGGATTGCCCTGCTTCTGTTAAAGGAAAGGAAGATACAGACTGAGTCCTAGTGTACTGAGTTTTTAGGGTCACTTCCTCCCTCCCTACTTCCCTGTGAAGTCACGGAGCTGTTTTTTGACAAAGCACACGGCAAAGTGCCACAGATCTCCTCAGGCTTTGAAGATACTCTAGCTGTCCTCATGCAGTTCACCCTGACCTAAGTGAGCCAAACAGAACCCCCTATCACTGCACCAGTAGTGCTGCTCCCTGAGCCCGCCCGGGGACAGACAGGGTGCTCTGCCACGAGATAGCAGAGCCTGAGGCATATCTTTTCATAAGGCCTCTCCATGAGGCTGGAGGAAAGCTGAACACCTGCTTCCAGACTCTGTGACCCTCTTCTTTTCCTAGCCACCATCTTTCTTCCCTCCGCTGATATAGGCATCACATATTTTATCTGGTAAAGCAGACTACTACATTGACCAATTCCCTCCCTAAAGTAATTTCTTTTCAGGAAAGCTAAGGCAAATCAACTGAAGGTGCGAAGATAAACTGCTGAATTAAACTGTGTTACACTGTTGTGGAAGCTCCCGTTCAGGTGTAACATCATTAAATTGCAGCAACTTTGTCCTGCTCAGGGGAAGGATAATTTACGGTGATCGAAGAACAACTGTGAAGGAGTGAATGGGAGTCCTCACACAGGGCGAAGGGTTAATGATCTTAATTTATACTCTAAACTGATGTACTTCTGCAGTCCTTGTGTGGCAACCCACACTACATGCCAGAAAGAAGTTTGATTGAGTTTTTCTATTATTACTTTTGGTAGTGATGAATTTTTAAAAGGCAAACAAGAACCCCTCTATCATCTACTTAATTCGTGTGCCTGCGTTGGGCACTTGGTTGCATCTCAGTTTCCACCCTTAGTCCCTATTTCCACATGAAATCATTCTGCAGGAGTCTGGGAACAAGTCAGTCCTGAGCTGGCACAGGGGACCTTTTTGACATGAAAACACACATTTTGAATGCAAGAGCTTTGTATGACCTTCTCTTCTTCTGGTTCATTTTACTGTTCTGCCTAGCTGCTGTTACATGTAATGCTACAGATTTCGCATTCTCCTGAGTCCAGCCCGCAGCAGATCAACAGAGCTATGGCAGCGTGCAGATTGCAGGCCTGCAATTGCACCCAGTTTGCACGAGTGATTATTCTCTATTGTGGTGACCTGAGTCACCAAACCAGAGGTTTCCTACCCTTTTTTTTTTTGAGTGTATCCTGGTCCTGTATCGTTAGAAATGGCATACACATGTTCCACATGATGTAGCTAAGTAAAGAGAGCCTGCTGGCAGCAGCATCAGTCTTGCTGTGCAAGGTGTCCAGCTTCCCTGGGAAGCATTTAGGCATTCACAGATTGAAAACCCCTGCTGTAAACCCAGTGGCATGGTACAGGCCTCGGGATCTCCTTTAGTGCCTGTTTTATTTGATAAGAGGTTTGTTTACATGGTTTAATATCTTTAATTAGTCTGCATTGTTGCTGAACTGCTGCTGTGGTTTGCATTACAATTGTTCTTTGAGATTGGTTACTGAATACATTTTCTTCAAGTATTTACTACTCTTTATGCTTTGTTTTATGTCCACATTTCACGGGTCCCTGTGCAAAAATATTGGCTTTTGATCAGGCTCAGCAGGTATTCCTGTGACCAGTCTGACCAGCTGTCTTCCTTCTCTTTCTTTTGTGTTCACAGATCAAATTTATCTCACAGAAACAAATGCTGCCAAATGGTTTGTATTAATAATGCATTGAAAGCTGCAGCCACATCTGATGTTTTCTCCTACTCTTGAGCAAAAGGATTATTGTAAACCTTGAATGTTCCTTTCATTCCTCTGGTTGGAGTGATCTTGAGGGCTCTTGAGGTAGTTGAGGAAGGCTTACAGGAATGTAAGTGGGCTTTTCCGAAATAAAAAAAAAATCCTACTTTTTCAATTAGTTCCAAAGGAACGTGTCTCCTGCCATGGAGGAATCCTGCTCAGATATAAAAGGTCTGGAATGACATGCTACCTAGTGGATTAAAAATGGATACCACTTTCAGTTAAATTAGCCAGCATTATGCAGCGTTGTTTTCTCTGATGTCTTTTTATTGTTAGGTTTTTTTTTCCCTGGCTGATACTTAAAGGAGTCAAAAGATGGAGGTTTTTCATCTCATGCCTGTAGTGGAGGTCAGCTAGGCTCGGAACATGCTTTATTGCTCTCTAAATTTCATTCCTCCTCTGAACATCTGTGTCATTGAGGCAACCAAATCTAAACTTGTCTACTGGGGTGCAAGGGACCTTGGATCTGAGGTCCTGCAGTCCGGGACCAGGAGAGAGGCGCCTGTCCTCCCTGTACCTGTGTGGGATATTGATGAGTGCATACTCAGCTTGGAGCTGCACAGAGACAGCGAACAGGACATGGGATGCATGGGTATTTGAAATCGTAGAATAGAATAGAATGGTTTGGGTTGGAAGGGACCTTCAAAGGTTGTCTAGTCCCGCCCCCCTGCAAGGAGCAGGGACATCCCCGACTACATCAGGTTGCTCAGAGCCTTATCCAGTCTGGCCTTGAATGTTTCCAGGGATCTATCTACCATCTCTCTGGGCAACCTGTTGCAGTGTTCTGCCACCCTCATTGTAAACATTTTTTTCCTAATATCTAAAATCCTGTCCATGTATGTTGGATCCAATTTTACTGAATGGCCTAACAGCCTGCACAGCAAATGAGGGACCAATGCATTTGTCCTGGGATCTTTTCCCAGTGTCGTAACTTTTTTTCATAACACACTGAGTGGCACAGTTGGTTGCAACAGGAAATTCTGAGGGTGTCTTCTCCCTCACTCATACCAGACCAAACCTGTTAGCGCTCTCTCCTGGCAACTAGAAGATGTGCCTGTGAACTGCTGTTGAGAAGAATTGTGCTCTTAGCCCTGGGGAAATGCTGTGGTAAGAGGCAACACATCTCCAAGTTGCACAATATCTTTTTTCCATTCTCTCTGGCAGCAAACCAGTGCTTAAGCCACTATGGTCAGCCTCAGGGAGTTACTCTGAAAGACTCTGAGCTACTTCCTATTCAACATGTGTTTCTTAACGTGTATTTTTTTGAACAAGATCTCATTGTACTTTCTGCTTTAGTTCCTGTCTTTTCTTTCATTGTCCTCTACTTCCTTCCCTCTCACTGAATTGATAGATGTGCTGAATACTAATATCAGCCGTGCACGTCCTCCATTTCTTTCCAGTCTATGATGCAAATGTTACACCAGGTGCTGGGTCTCATGTGCTTCCTGCTACATATATCTCTCTATAGGTCCTCATGAGACAAATGCACTTACATAGGACATTACTTTGGGTTTGCATTTCTTTTTTCAATTTGCAGTCCATTTGACAGTGCTCACTTCCAAATCTGTATCTGCTAGAGCACTTTGTAAATCCTGACACAATAAGAGTAAAAATCTAAATAAGATCTGTTATGGCTAATGGAAGTCTGTCCTAGAAGGCAGGCAATATGCAGGGTGGTAATTAGTGGGTTTTAATGGTACTAGATGTTTTAGTAGACTAAAGCTTTCACACCTGATATTGCGGGCTGACCCTGCAGAAATTGATAAGGCATCGAAATCCACATCAAAGGAGTGAATGGACCAGTGGTTGATTTTGTGAATCAAATGTCAGCATCTCAGAAATGTCTATATCTGCATTCTGGGGAGACCTGCAAAAGTAAACCGGGCTTCCTACAGAAGAAAAAAGTACAACCAATGACTGATAGTCAGCAAACTCTTTTGAAGTTCAAGTAAATACGTATGTTCAGTTGGTTACACTGGTGCATTTTTGAGTTGGTGTTTTTGACTAGGACGGTGGTCTTGAGCATGATTTGTTGGCTTTTAAAGTAATGGAATACCAACCAAAAGAAATTTGAAACTATAGGTTTAGTGGGATTATTTCTTTTCTTGTTTTAATTCTGTCTAGCACACCTGCAACTCTATTGTACACAGTTCCTCATATAAACATTGATTAAAAACTGCTCTTGAGTCTCTCCACAGGTTTAACTGGATTTATGATTGTGTACGTGACTTTTTTTTTTTTTTTTTTTTTTTTTTTTTTTTTTTGTGCTGCACGCACATCCTCAGAGTATATTACAGAAGGGCAAAGGAAACCTGGAGGGGACAGGTGCAAATGGTGGATGGGATCTTTGGTCTGGGGGCTGCATACTGGCATGATGGGGTGGCAGAAAGACAAAAGGAGTGAAACAGGCAGATGTGCTGAAGGAAGGAGAGATGAGCAGTGAGACCAGCTTGTGCAGGGAGCATAACAGATGTAAGTAAGAGAGATGGAAAAAGGGAAGGAGATTGTGAGCAGCTGAATGTTCACAGGGGTTAGCTTGGGGGGTAGAAAATTGAATGTGAAGGAAGACAGTGAGTTAGGAGAAGCTAGAAAGCTCAGAGAAAAGGGAATTCTAGTGTTGGGAGGAGATGGTTTGGGAAGAGTGAATTAATTTTGGCATGGTAGAGAATAGAGGCAAGGAAATGGCCACAAGTTGTACCAGAGGAGGTTTAGGTTGGACGTGAGGAAAAACTTTTTCTCCCGAAGAGTGGTCAGGCACTGGAATGGCCTGCCCAGGGAGGTGGTGGAGTCGCCGTCCCTGGCAGTGTTCAAGAGGCGGCTTGATGAGGAGCTACAAGATATGGTTTAGTAGCTGTGGTAGCAATGGTAGTGGGAAGACGGTTGGACTAGATGATCTTATAGGTCCCATCCAACCATATGATTCTATGAATTCTATGAACTCTATGTGCTGATGTATTTGCACTGTCAAACAACAGGAGTTGCTCAAGTCTAGGAACACCAACCAAAGTCTACTACTGGGGAGTAAAGTGGAAGTACTGTTCTGCCAAGAAGTGTTCTGTTAGTTCCATACTACATCCCACTGCTGTGATAAAGAAATCTGATTTTTACACACAGTTGTTCAGTAGAATATGCATACTATTGTGGCAATGCAATCTTTAGTGAAGCCAAAACAGTTTGCTGGAGGGAGATAGATTTTAAAGGAAAATGCTGTGAATTTCATGGGAAGATGGAAGAGAGAAGGGAAATCATCAATGCAACTTTCAGACTGTCATTTTGTTCCTCTCTGCAGAGGGAAACTCTACAAGGCCAGGGCTCTTCTCAAGTCACTTTGAAGGTGTAAGTGGCTTGTGAACTTTGTGCTGGTTCTTTGCACATAGGTATGTTTTACCCTTAAAGCGTGGCTTGTGCTGGAAGAAAGCATGAGAAAGCTGAGATTTGGCACAAGGGTGTGTTCTGTCTTCTGATCTAAGCGGTCAGAGTTGCCAGGAAGCTGGAGTTGCCAGTGATTACTTGTGCGGAGTTTACCCCTTTGGCCAGACCTTTGCTTACTAATGAGATCATTTCTGTAGCAAGACAAGGACACTTTACTTCTCAGGGAATTAATAGGACCACCAAATTTTACTGTGATGCAGGTTAAGTATCAAGCCAATGAATGTCACTTACGTTTCTGTAAATTAATAGAAAGGGTAGGCTTATAATTGTCTTCAGAAAGGCAAAGCATAACGAGGAGACTCAGTTTCTTTTTTATACTTACTCTAAGCCATAAAGTGGATTATACAAATCAATGCAAAAAATATTGGATAATAAGATGGCATTAGATTTTTATATCTGATGTACTTCACTGTCTCTGCTCAAAGATGTTCTAAGGCATTCCAGAGGAGATTTCCCATGAAACAGAAAACTGGATCTGATAAGCAAACTCTTGACTAAAAATCTTATCCCTTTCTATAATCCTCTTTTTTAAAAAAAATAGCCACATTAACAAAAGCACTAGAGAGAGAAAAATAAGACCTTGAAAATGGCCCATGGCGAAAACTTGAGCTAAAGAAGGAATAGGAACAATTCATACATGTTGTGCTCACATTGCCCTCAGTTTACAGCTGAGGGCAGGTGTAAGTACAGTGCCTCGTCAAAACACAGTGAAACTGCTGAACTCAGATGCATAGGTAGTGGATGGTGAGACAGCCTAGCACTGAACAGCACAGGATGTGATTTTTGTCATTTGAAACCATGCTGGGAGATCTTTTGCTATTAAAGCTATGTTACATGTGAGCAGCTTGGCAGAGAAGGGTAGCATTGATTCAGGTGTTTATAATTCAATTTCTCTGTGTTCTGATCTGTAAAAATGGTGTTACAGGAGATGGAATCATTTCTGACACAATGTAGAGGGTTGAACTGGAGCTAGCAAAAGCACACTGTACTTCTTGTATGCATATTTGTAGAGAAAGATCAATTAAGTCAAATACCCCATTGATTCTTTTAAAGAAAAGTTGAGATTAATTCAGTCAAATGGATCAAGTACTGCAAAATGCATCAAAGGCAACTCCCACCCTGCAAGTGCCTTGTCAGATTCTGTAGATGACTGCTGCAAAATGGGCTGAATCTAGTTCTCCCTAGTAACAGATATCCAAAGATATTGTCAGAGTAGGTAATGATAAAAAATATAACTCAAAAGCAACTTATTATTTTTTTTCTTTCCTTTTAATAGGCTTGTCAATATGTAGTGAATGCATGGAAGAACCTGCTGTGTTCCACCTGCACTGCTGGATCACTTCATCGTAGAAAAAACCACCCAAATATACTAAACTGGCAACCCATAATTATGTACTAGTATGGGTGGAAAAACAAAAATATACCTGCACCAAATTCCCAATGTCTTTGCAGTATTCTTGAATTGTTCCAAGCAGTGTAAGGGCACCTTAATATTCACAGGCAATCAATCTCAGAATACAAGAAAATACAAAGTTATTTTTCTTAAAAACAATTGTATTACACATTGCTTTTATTCATCTTAAATAAACAAACCAATGATGGCTCTATACAACAGTTTAAGTTGAAAAAATAAATTGTTTTTGCCAGTTAAAATGAGAAAATCTTGACTAGCTGAATTTTCCCCAAGATAATGTGGATTTAATGAAATATAGACAAAATAAAACAAATTTCTATGGCAATAACAGCATGGAAACTGCTGTGAATGTAGGACAGCACAACTAAGTTTTTGTCATAAACTGTAATTTTTGCACATTCTTCTATGCAAATGTTGTCAACACATCAATATTATTATTACAATTAGATAACCAAAGAGGATTTTGAATACTTCTCTACATGCAGTTATATGTTAAGTCAGCTTTGCATGTGAAACTACCCTTACATGGTAACTTTGCAAATAAATTTAATTCTTGTGTTAAGAAGAATGCATGCATCTTTACAAGTCTGTGAAGAAAATTCTATAATTTAGAATAATTACAAATAAGCTACACAGAATCTCCCTAGCTTATACTGACATTTTGAATATGCTATGTGTGCATAAGGGCACTCAGATGGCTTCCTTTCAGATCTTCCAAAAGTTCATTGTCATAGCCTCAAGGTGGATATGCTTCCAGATATTGAAAAGAGGATGAACAATCTGTGTCAATGCTTTGACACAATATTCATCACTGTTTCTTAGTACTTGTATTTTGTATCTACTTGGTCATGCAGATGAAAGCTAGTTTCCTTTCCTGTAAGATTTAGTAAGGCATGCTAAGCTGTAGAACTTTAGAAAAGCTACAGAGAGTCTCCTGCATGCAAATGGTAATTGAAGTCTGAGGTTTGTGAACAATTCTAAGTAGAAAAAAAAACAAGAGTAAGATTCTCAGCATTTACTTTTGGCTACATAAAAGCAATTTTCTTGTGTTGGTACATTGTAGTAAATACCTAATATGGAGCAATAAATACAATTCAAATTAAGGTAGAGACGTTCAACAGCATGAAGGGTCAGTGAGTATTCAATTCCCTAGTTATCCTCTGCACCTTGAGCACTGTGATTCTGACACTTCTGAATTTTTCTATGGCAATATTTTGACAGCATAAACCAATATAATTTTATTATATTGACTTTGTGTATTGAGATCTTCTCCAGCTGCTTTGACTCTGCACATTAGATACTTATTCTGGAGTAACCATCTGAATCAACATTGCAGGTGAGGTGCTCAGAATAGCTTTTGCAGGCCCTTTCACTAATATGTTGGAATGGTTCACACCTATTTTATCCACATCCATGTCTATACATAGTTACAATGATGTCACTTCATATATCTGGACTTTAAAATTAGAGCCGAGCATTGCAGAGGGAATGGGCAATAATTCTGAAATATTAAAGTGGAGAAAAATGCTTGAATGCAGTAAAAACTAAGAAATATAGAGAAGTATTGGAAGTTTTAATATTTTAGGCATCCTACAAAAACCAAACCAAACCAAACCAAACCAGACCAGCTTTTTCAGTACTTTGCTGCTTTTATTTGCTGCTCCTTTCTCTGCTTCCTCCCTCCTGTCTACACTTGAACTGTAGGTCAAGGTCAGCAAGGTGGAGATGATCATGTGTTCGGTGAGAAGACTGCAGGTGCCTCTAACTTGTCTTTAATGAGATCTAGTGACTAAAGGGATTCAACCTGACATAACCTCAGCATCCAGTGGTTCACCTCCAGCCTCTACTGACAGTGCTAGAGACTGTTCCTGATTATGGCTTTTCAGTAGCCAGAGAGAAATAATCAAGTACTGTTAGCCTCTTCCTTGTGACTAAATGGCTTTTGAGGAAAACAACCACCATGAAGAGTAACCCAGAGGCAGATTTCAAGGCTTGAGAGTGGAGAACACAAACACTGCATCGATGCTTTGAAGGCTGCTCATTTAGGTCAGGAATGAAATCTGCAGTGAGGAGAATATAGAAGACTTGTCTCTTCTGTGTCAAACACTGCTTTCAGACACTACAGTCAATTAAAAGGAGAGGAAAAAAAACCCACCCTGCTTCAAATATCCTAGCTTGCACATACAGTGAGAAATGGCACAAAAAAGCAAGGAACTACATAAGCTGGAATTGCTGCTTCTGTAGTTAAGACAAAATACTAGGAAAGCAAGCTGTGTTTGCACAGGAACTGCAATCATGGTTTGCCGATATGTACATACCATTTATGGTAGAAATAGTCCCTTGAACCAGGGTTGTTGGGTCTGTGTGGTTTGTGCATCCCCACCCCAAAGGTGTCCCTGCCTACCTGCAAGAGCGCAGGATGTCTGTAACACTGAGAGATACCTGCTAAAATCGGTGCCACCTGGTCAAATCAAACGCTGCATTCTCTCTAGGGGAAAGAATAATGTTTCTCTGCAGTTGGGCCAGGAGCAATCTTTGCTGTAATAGCGTTTACCAAGGTAATAATAATAATAATAATGTATAGAATGTTATGTCTACAGATATTACTCCAGGGGTGTTCTTGGTAGTCTGCTGTGGTAGGTAAACTGTAGTAGAAAAATAGTAATTCCAAGAAACAGCATCTTGTCTGTAAAAGGATTTCTAGATAAATGTCTTTTGTTCCCATCTTTACCACCCACTCCCCACACACATACTTTGCATTTATATTGCATCTTTTTATGTCCAGCCTTGTTATTTCAGCTCTGACAAAGGCCCTTGGGTGGGCAAGGAGTTTTATGAACATGCTGAGCTGACCTGCACGTTCAGTGACCCGTGTCATTTATGCAGTAAAGCAGAGTCTGTAGAAAAGCAGGTACCCACATGCTTTTCCCACGTTCAACCAGGATTCTGTTGAGTGTGAAGGGATGTGCTTCAGCTCCAGCTTTGAAAGCCTATGCCTGATTTTGGCTCTCCTCACCAATTTGTATGTTTCCTTTTTGGAAGTGGGATGGAGGTCTCCAAATCACTTTGCAACTGCAGCAAATACTGCCTGGGCTGCTGTAAAGTCTGTTGTGCATGATTGCCTGATCCAAATCCAGGCACCCCAACTGAAAACCCAGTCATGGACTACCCTTGCTGATTCAGAGGTCAGTAGGAAAGGGGAGACCATAGTCTAAGCCTTTGACTTAGAATAAGGGATTTATGATTAGATCCTGTCCCTGATACACTCTCTTGCCTTTGGTTATTTAATCTCCTGGTGATGATTCCTGCATCTGAGAACAGATATTGCCTCTGCCTCTGTTGAAATGTTGCACAGTGCACGAGGCTTTTCTGCTTAATCTGTCCCTTTGAAAACCGATGTGCAGAGATAAAAACTAGTGCTATCAGAAGCATGTGTGTCCTTACCCTCCAGCCCATCATGCACACTCCTGTCAAGGTGCAATTTGTCTAACCTTGTTATGAAAAACTGTGGTGCTTATATGGCCCTGGCCTGGAAAGACTGCTGCCAAGAGAAAAGCAGATGCCCCCAGTCTTTATAACCATCAGGACAGTGCTGTGCTTACGGGTAATTTCTAGGATGTTGTTCTGCACACACCACTTAACAGGTTTTTTTATTGGATTTTTTTTTTTTTTTTGTAGAAGATAGTTTTTATTACTTTCTTCTGGTCTGTAGTCCAAAAAGGCTTTATTTATAGATGTTTATTTATAGATGTTTATTTATAGATGTTTATTTATAGATGTTTCAACCACTGTCTTTCAGAAACAGCCGATATTGCTAATGTATCCCTCTGGCTCAGAAAGCACACTAAAATTCACTGGACTTGGTTGCTATGGGTCTTCCCCCCTCTTATCATTATACCTTGTCATATTAAATCAGTTTAGCTGAAGTATTTCAGATCTGTCTGTAGGATTACACATTGCCACTGTAGAGAGAAGCTTGCATGCTTTGCTGCAAAGCATGCAAGAATTTGTTTGATTTTGTGTTTTTTTTTTAAAGATAAAAGGAAGATACTATGCCACATACAAATGCCTTTTTGTCCTGCAGCACTTCTCTTGCTTCTAAAATAGCATCTTGGGTTCTGAACTCTAAAACCCTCTGCTCTAGGCAAAACCAAGGATTGCTCTTACACAACTGTCCTCCAGCCGGCCTCTATGGCAAGAATCAAAGGACAGTCCACAGTCATTAGTTTGACAGCAAAAAATTGAACACAAGCAAAAGGCTGCAGATACTATAAACACTCTCTTCTTTTGGATTAGAATCAACACAGATGTAGGGGAAGGTGGTAAGCTTAAAACCTCCCCCCTCCAACCCTGATGCAGTGATGGAGGTCTTATAAGGTCCTGCATTCTCCTTGACAGACATTTTGTCAGCTGTATAACAATACATACAACAGCGTACAGGCCTGAAAGGACAAAGGTGATGGGAGGGGAAAACTGGAAGGTGGCATGTCCAAAAAATAAAAAAAAAATTCTTAATCTTTTATGGAATGATAGTCAACTCCAAAACCAGTTGTGCTCCTCTGCAATGAAAAGTCCAGTCATAGCTGGTATATCCATATTTAGCTGCTCAGCAGGACCAGGATAGGGCATTTACCTTTACGTGACACCTACACACTGTTCTTAAATGTAACCAAGTAATTTCAAGAGATCTCTTCTGAGATCAGGACTGGAAATACACCATGAAACTTGTAACGTGCTTGATCTGTGAAACCTACTTGCTTTAAGCACAATTTAAATGTTACAGGCTGCACACCTCAGTTAATTACCTAGTTTGTAATAGTGTTCTTACAGGCAACTATGATAGTCCAGAACAATGTGGTTTTCTGAACATGTTGAAAATCATGGCAGATGTACTTGCTATCTGCCAGCAGACTGGACCTTAGTGGTTACACAAACATCTGAGTTCATAACAATTAATTTAATCTTGTGTTATATTCATTCCTACCTGTTACATATGTCAGCAACCTGTAGTCTTAGGGTACCTCTGAGGGGCAACACGCTGAATAATTCAGTGACTTATCTCTTTCTTCTTAAACACTTAAACTTAAACACTTAACGCCATTCTACTGCCACTAAAAATAATTGCACCAGGACTCAGTCCTCCATGGACTAAACTCATTTGTGTTGCTCATGCAAGATTAAACATAGAGATGATTTCTGGTGTCAAGGTTGAGCATGGTGTACCTTTTATATCCAGAGTAGAAATGACTCTCAGTGTGCTGGGCTGAAGAGCAGGCATACTGCAACATCTTGGATTAAGGAAGTATGGGATGTGGCAAGAGTCTGGCTTTGATTTAATCACTGATAATGGAAAGTTCCATTCTCATGAAGTGATTTGCAATTGGGAATCAGATCAAGTTATCTCTGATAGACACTTTTTTTTTTTTTCTTTAGTAACACTGAATTAGGAAGACTGCTTTTCCTTTGTCTTGCAAACAACTGGTATCTTAGATGACTGGTTTATGTCTCCAGCTGTGATAAACGTTCCTATAGAGAGGAAAGGAGGAGGATGAGCCTACTGTTAGCCCTTCCTTGCACAGTAATCTGAGCTGCAGAATGACCTTCACTACAAGAATACTGAGCAGATGAGCAATGTCAAGTTCACTGCTGTCCAAATAACAGCTCTGGATGTGGTTACTGGCAAAAAGGCTGTAAGCGTTTAAATGAAAACAGTGAACAAAACAGGTATTGCAAGTCAGGTGGGCAAATTGCCTTGTAAATTTTCTGGTTTTAGTTGGATTGCTTTTGCAGCACACAGCCTGTAAATGCACAGGTTGTGTTTCTGTGAAGACTTTGCTAGTTTACACCTTGATCCAAAGGAAGGCAGTTTCCTAGTGGCTCTTCCTTTCATGGGAAGGAGTCTTGTGGCTATGTACTGGGCTATGACCACTTGAGTGTGGGGTCAGCTTTGGTACTGTCTGATTGTGAGTATTGGCAAACTTCTGTGTCTGCCTTGCACACAGATAGCAGGACCTACTCATCACTCCCTCCACTTTTGGGTTAGACTTCTTGCTAGGGACTCTACTATTGCGACAGGAATGGGACTTTACTATCACATATAGCTTCTAGCCCTGCTGTCATCTTCTTACAGAAGAAAACCTGGTTTTACACATCAAATCTAAAACCTGTAATGATTCAACTCTAGGAGAGCACTCCTAAAACATCTCAAGAACATACTTCTATTTTATATAAATATATTAAGATCCAGTCATTAAATGGATGTTAATATTCATGCCATAGAATGCATGTCTAGTTTTGAAACCCTCTGTTTTCCACCTAGGCTGTTGTATGATGGTTTTAAAGTGCCGATGCCTGGAACAAAACTGACCTTTGTTGACTAAATGCTTTCTTAAAACTTCAGGAATGTTCTGATAAAGCATATTGAAAAGAATATATATGACACAGCCTCAGCAGAAATAATTTTCTTAGTGTATTAAACTCAGAAGGATACAGTCTGCAAATGCAATGCAAAGCAAGACTTATATCTAGATCCACAACTGCTTTGAAGAGAGCTGTTTGAAGAGAAAGAGGTAAGAAGGCCTGAGACACTGAAGGAAGCAGGACATATTAGGACTTAATTTCACGAAGAACTGTGACTTTAACTGTGTTTAGAGATGTTAATTATAATCCTGATCGTACCTAAACAGTTTGACTCTTCCTTATCAAAACTTGTTTACCAGGACTTGTACTAATCACCAAAGATGTGAATTCCCATGTTAAAAGATTACTCCTTTCTAGCATACAAAACATAAACCACCAACATAAATAAGTCTACATTTCCTATCCATCTGGGCTTCATTTTACTCTGGCATACACCAATGGCCTGGCTTCAGAGCAAGATAGAGCAAGTAATGATTTGATCTAACGTTGTGGCATGACACCTGAAAACAGAGTGAGATAAGCAGCAGGGGTTTTGCTGTTAAGTCTCTGACCTGGTTAAGATGTTTTCTCTTGCATATCTATGTCTCTGATGAAGATTGGCTCAGATAGGTCAGCTAACTTGAAATTAGAGAGTGATAATGAGGCAGAAGAAACTCCAGTCAGCAGAATGCTTCTGATTTCTGCGCACTTGCCATCAACCTCCTGGGAAAGAATATTATTGCATAGCTCAAACCTTGAAGATTTCTTCCTTAAATATCAAAACTCCACCGTTTAGGACCATATCAGTTTTCATTCTATGGGCCTTACTCCGTTCTTGCTCAAATAGATGGTTGTGTATTGTCTAAGCATGTTTTTAGTTATCAGTGTGTTATCTTGTTCATAAACTGAACCCTTTCATATTTTCTCAGGCCAAGACATTCAGTAGCCATGAATTTACTATATTTAATAACAGAGTAGCCTTTCATAATAGAATGCCATCTCCTGAGAGATTGCTGTCTTGTAAAGTCCTGTATTTTTTTTCTCCTGGAGAATCACTCATCCAAGCACAAGCTAACCTTCACTCTGTTTTTGACAATGGATGAGATCAATGCCTGGTGGGTATGCTAACACAGACATTAAATAATAGAAATTGCAGATTAGACACTAAAAGCAGCCTGTGGATGTTGTTTAGCATTTTAATGCAATAAGTGGTTTCCTAGCAATCAAGCTACATTTACTAACAGTCTTTAAATAGCTGAGCATGCTCTTTCTAAAAAAGGTGTTAAAAGCTGAGAAGTTCAAACACTTTTTTTTCCCCAGATTATGTATGAAGAATAACAGGTTTGTTATTGAGATGGAGTGAGCTTATACCAGGAACTAGTGAACAAGAGCTGAAACTTTGAACTACCTGGAAACGTCTGTTATGATAATGAAACTCATGCCTAACAATAAGGTTTCTGGATTGAATCCCTGTATTATAGAGCCACAGGACTGCATACACCATCAATACTGTCTTAGTAAAATCTCTTTTACATCTGTGGCACTTGCACTGTTGAACAGTAAGCCAAAGACTTTTTTTTTGGTGTGTGTGTGTAAAGGTCAGCAGTCTCATGACAGGATGAGACAAATAGGTTGTACTACATGGACAGACTCCCTGTAATGTGCCATGTTTCTCACCAAAGCGTATTAGAGAGAGGAAAGATGCTCTAGAACTTCCTTATATTTAAACCTTAAAGAGAAACAGACTTCACACTGAAAAGTGAAATCAGGCTGAAAGACTGGCATATAAATCTGACTGGAGTGCTTAGAGATAAATTCCCCTGTCTGTCAGTGTTGATGTCTGTCTGTACACATTTTGCTGGGACCAGATAACATTGGGCAGAGATGCAGGATGGACCACTGTCAGGTGTTAGAGAAGAGTGCCTAGAGAAAACCCATATGCCAGCATTCCTGATTTCAGGTTGTGTTACAGCGTGACCTGTAGAACAGAAGTTAGGAATCTGCTTCAGGCAGCTTTGGTACAGAAGGTCTCCTGTTAGATGCTCTTGTCTGACAAGCAGTCACACCAAGTCATGCATTTGGCATAGGTCTTCTGTGTTTTTCAGTGATTTAAACGACATAACTACCTGACACTGCTAGTACTCTGAAAGAGAGCATGGTGTTCAAATTAGTGAATCAATCTTTTGGCAGATGTACAAGCCAGATTTTAAAACAGCTTTATATTTGGAAACTACATAAGCCACTGAATTGTTTTCAACTGTCAGTTTACAAAATGGTGTACAGTGCAATCTTGGTGTGGGGCAAGGGAGCTGCTCAGCACCCACTGGTCACTCCCACCGGTCAGGGATGTTTCCCAGGTGGAATCTAATCCTGTTCACAACAGTCAGAGTGGAAGTCCTGCCATCAGCTTAAATGGAAGCAGAGAACAGCTCCTTATAACAGCAGGACTTCAGAGGGCTTTCTTGTTTTTCTCTGGGATATGCTGTGCTGGAAGGACCCTTGGTCATGCTGTCTGGTGGATCCTAACTGACACTTGGTGTAAACAGATTGTGATAAATGGTTGTTCCCCTTCCTTCAGTTAAACTCCTTGAAGTCCATGAATGAAAGATGGGATGTGGTGTTAAATTGTCCTGGACTAAAAGCCTACAATTAAGTGCTCATTTAACAGTCAGTTGAGGTACTTTGGTTTCTCCACTAAGCAAAGGAGAATTTCTGCATCAACTCTGACATTTGAGGTACTGATTTTATATTCTCCTCTATCTGAGGCTTACTAGTCTGACCAAGATAATTAAAAAAATAGTGCAACATTTCTGTTAATGTAGGCCAGCAGCAACCTGCTAGCACTACTGGTGAGTCCTGCTTGAAGGACCAATGTTTGATTTTACAACCATACAATTTATTTTAATAGGAAGATCTATTGCTGCTAGAGAAGAAGATATTTCCCAGAACATTGATGATTTAAAATATTGGCTTTACATACTTTCTTCCTATTTACTTAGGGCCCCTAAAGGAGCTTGCCTCCAGAGGTACCCAGCTTGAGCTGTCTGAATTTGTGCACCATAGCTAGAATAAATTGCGCTTTTGCTTTGAAAGCCTTGATTAGTTATCGAGAAGCCTGGGGACAATTTTTTTTTGTTAACATTCTACATGAGACTAAACAATATAGAAGAACAAGTTCATTTGAAGACAGGTTCAAAGAAGATCAGGTCATAAGCTTTTCCCTGTTTCTTGTTAAACATCTCCTTGAAATATAAGTGGTTTTTTTTATTTATTTTTCTATGATACTTACATCAGTTAAGTTTAGTTTCAGTACAAACAGAAAAGTAAAAGGAATATGAAAGGGGGAAGGTACAGTCACGTCCTGGCAGAAGAACTTGTTCTTGTTAGTGTGGACATAACAAGTGTGCCTCGCAGGTACTACTGTTCTGGCCTTGTGTTACGGGACTTTATGTCAGGTGTGGGTTAGAACAAATTGGGTAGACATTTTTGTAGGATCTCCCTTGCCTGCCATTCATTAGATTGACAGAGTAAAATGAGGTCAGACAACTTCTAATCTTGAAGAAGAGATACTCCCTCAAATATTTTAAGCTGTCAAGAACTGGTCTGTCAGATCTTTGAACTGGAAATCCTTCTATAGTGCTCAACTGCTCAGCCCCAAGGTTTCTGTGAAGGATAAAGCTGCCACTCCACTCCTATCCCAATGTTTTGCCTAATGGCAAGTAAGGCATCACATTAAAGCTACATGAATTCAAGAAATCCATAAATAGCTCTGCAGGAAGAATCACTGCATTACATCTGTGCTTCCATACACATTAGATTTGAGATGTAATGAAAGAGTTTTGAGAGCATATTGCCATATTCGGCCAAGTGGAGAGATCATTTTTTAAATACATCTGACTGTTTGGAATATAACAGGCTAGTGAAATAATTTCAGTGGTTGCAAACATGTGTTTTTTGTAGCATCATAGCTTCGAGGCTGATGCTCTAGATTATGATATCAGATGTTGTTTCCACACCAGTCAGGAAGATACTTAATTGAAAATATATTTTATACATTCTATGGGTTATTCAACAGGGGGACAACTCATGAATCAACCTGTGTAAAATGAATGGACACAGGAAAAAAAGAGTTTAAGGTTTTGCCAGTGTTTATCTAACTTTGTCTTTTGACTTTCCTAAGAGCCTAGTATTAATTTAACACCAGTTTTCTCTTGTTCTAGCACTTTCTTTTCTGTATTTTAAGAGGAGCAAGTGAATTCTGTGTATTGTTTAGTGAAATATTAATAAGCCAAAGCAATCATTCTAGTTTGATGCACAGAACCAAAGCAATTCACTGTGATATAATACAGTATTTTAAAGGTTTACTTGCACATTTAAGTGAATACCAGTATTCTTGGACGGTGGGGTAAATTGGGTGCTTCTCTTCACACCTGCATCACAGTGTTGGTACTGGTGATCAGAGTTGGAGTAATATCTCCCAGCTTAGCAGCTATTCCTCATCACACAGCACCCCTCTCACAGTTAGGAATAAAAGTCCATAAAAATAAATTTTTGTTTTGTCAGATTGAATTATGCCTTGGATAATTAGGGAGGTGAGAGCAATTCTTCAGCACCTAATGAAAAAGTATTACTCACTGTAACCCAGAGGGGTGAAGGCTATTTCTGTTAGAAATAGATAGCCATATGCTGCAGCGCAATCAATGCTCTCTGCACATGGCAGAGAATTTTCCTACAAGCTTGGTATTAGCAGTAGCTCAGCAGAGAGCGCAATGCTGAAAAATTTGTATTTCTAAACCAGAGCCCTTGTTCCCTGCAGCTTTTGTTACTCTGTTAGCTGTGTGGCAGAGGACAGTAATCTCTATGTGTCTTACACCCTGCCAAGGCACTGCTCTGCTACAAGGCACTGCTCTGCTTCAAATGTGTTCTTCAACCAGCCAAGAAATAGGCTTTATCCTCTGACTCGGTTTGTCAGTTTTGTGCTTGACCATAAGATGTAGAGGCTTACAACACAGCTATGCACCAGTCTTCTGGCGTATGACTCTGTCCAACTGGCACAAACAAGTCTGAGGGTTTTGCAAGTGCCAGTCTCACTGAAAGACAAATAACTAGTGCCTTCCTCTCCTCCTTTTTTTTTAAAAAAAAAAAAAAATAGAAAAGAAAGACAAAGGAAGCAAATTTCATTTTAGCATAGAACTACTCTGCTATATGACCAGTGTTGGCTTAGCAAAATATTTCTCAGAAGACTTGCTTATTGAGGTTGAAGGACTATAAAAATTAACGTCTAAGACTTTGGTCCATTGATATGAGAAAAATGCAGCAATAATTAGCATCTTTCTTTGCACGAGGTGGCAATACAGTTTGAAACCCAGTAGTATCTGTTCTGCCAGTAAGAACAAGGGCACTGGTAAAAGAGTAGTTAAGGACCATGTGGCATCTTTCAAGCTCAAAAGACAGTCACTCCATGTTATCACTGACTAATTTTGTAGAGAATTCATAGTTGTTGTCCATGTCTCTTTTAATGCAGATGGATTTCTGTCTGATTCTACAGACAGAATTATGTGCTGCTATGGGTCTACATTGACTACAGCAGGTGCAAGAGATTGCAAGCACTGAAGTCCCAAGGACTTTGTCCCTTAAAGCTAAGAATCATACATTAGCAAAAGCTCAGGGAACTGTTTCCTAAATCTCTTTGTATGGATAGGGAAGATCTGCTGTTCTGTGTAGTAAGGGACATCATATAAGGAGTCAGTGTGAAAATCGGAGGACAATCAGTGCTTTAAAGAACTAGGCTTGTAGTGAAAAATTTCTCTGAATGTTTCTTCCCTTATTTCAAGGAGGGCAATGAGGAGGGAGAGGGAGGAGCAGGAAATCTGAAAAGAATGCACTGCAATTTTTTTGTCTTGATATTTTAGAAAACATATTTTTTCAGATGTTAATACAGATTTCACTGCTTGTAAATTGCTCCTTCATATGGTTTATGATTTTTGTGATATGGCTTATAAATAACTGATGAAGTAGTTCAAGGAAAACCACAAAAAATACTTAAAAGGATGCTGTCAAAATGTATGTTACCTTTAAGTTTTTTTTTCTAGCCTTGAATATTTAATGGCTACATTTTCCCTGTTTCTTGCTTGAAAATAGCTCCACCATGCAGCTAAGTGTTGATCTTTTTAAAAATACAGCACACTAGAATCTCACTTATCTTAGTATGTATGTATTTCTGAGGATTTATGAAATGGTATACAAAAACTATTCTTGTGGTTTTGTTAGATACTATAAAACAAAAGCCCACCATGCTTTGTGAACTATTCAAGTAAGTTTTGAAAATGGTCCATATATGGTTTGAATGAGACTTCCAGACTCTGAAAAGTACATCAGTGCTAAACACAGGTTTGGAAAATAGGAAGATGTAGAGTCTGTTTTTGTAGAACTCCAGAAGGATGCCAATGTCTTTTTTTCCATACCATTTTTGATTTGGTGAGTTCAAAGTTCAGAACTCCCCAGGTCTTTTTTTAGAGGGAGATGAGGAATCAGTGCTGAGTGGTGACAATGTACATCTGATACCATGTTTATCTAAGTGAAAAGTGTATGCTATTCACAATTTTGGAGCACTAGTAATGAAATTACAGGGGATCATTTTCTTGCTTCCAGCCATAAACATCTTTCAGCCAGCATTCATTTCAAAATTTCATTTGGCTTTTTCTCAGTCCACATGAAGATCTCCCTTTTGCCTTCTTATAGAATCATAGAATGGTTTGTGTTGGAAGAGACTTTGAAAGGCCATCTAGTGCAACCCCCCTGCAAGAAGCAGGGACATCTCCAACCAGTCAGGTTGCTCAGGGCCCCGTCCAACCTGTCCAACCTGTCCTTGAATGTTTTCAGGGATGGGGCATCTACCACCTCTCTGGGCAACTTGTTCCAGTGTCTCACCACTGTTGGAAAAAAATTTTTCCATATGTCTAGTCTGAATCTACCTCCTTCTATTTTAAAACCCTCGTCCTGTCACAACAGACCCTGCTAAAGTGTTTCTGCCAGTCTCTCTGATCTTTCCATCACTTTGGATGTGTGATCCAAATATCCCCAGTTCAGCCAGTGCTCTCTTTTATGTATTTATTTGCCATTGCTATTTAGTCTCCAAGGAAACCACATGATTCAGTTTTCTTTCAAGCGTTGTCATGTGCCAATGGCTTATATTCTAAAAGACCTTGATATTTTTTAAAAATACTTCTAATTACACTGAAACCACACTCAAGCTGAGTTTAAGACAGACCACAGCAATAATACTTTCTGCTTTACAAAGTGATGGCATAAAGGATGTTCACTGGGTGATGTGACAGGGTGATCCAGTGAAAGGACAATATACAGTATTAACAACTTAGTTGTCCTGGATCTGCCTGTTCTTCCTTGCTCTTGCTGCGTATACAACATAGCATTTACTTTGGTTCTAGAATAAACATAACTTCCTCAAACAGTATTTGATATGCTGTGAGGTGAGTAGAAAGTGGCAGTTTTGTCACAGCCATATAGAGTGAATGGATCTTCACACCATCAAAAGCAAAGCTCAAGTAGTAAGATACAGGGAAACTTGTGCTGTGGAGGTACTGAATCGTTATTCATTCAGCAATATTAGGATAAGGCTAATTGCTTTCTAGTCAAAGGTCTATCAGTTTTCAGAAATTTATAGGTCTACGTCTTTTCTCAAAGGTATTTTGACAAATTGTTTTATACAATGATATGCATTGTACAATACAGCAATTAGGATAAGTAGAAATAAAGTAAAATTTATAGAGGAGAAAAGTGTAATTAAAAAGTTCCCTGGAAATCTTTGGAAAGAGAGGGGTACACATGTTCTTAGTTTAAGTGTATAGATGAGTTTGTTTGCCATCATGATGTTGGCGAGACAACAAATCCTTAGCTATGGTTGAGGACAAATCAAGTAGTAATCATAAATTTCCCATTTAAATATCTTTCTAAAAAAATCATTGCATTATCAATTTGTCAGCAGCTTTGGGGAATATACCTTAGTGATCTAGTTTTGATATGTGCTCAACCTAGCTGGTGACTGGAAAGCAATTGAAAGTTTTAAGATTTCTCACAAAGATGTTTCTTAAACGATGTGCCAGTCTCCACATTTCAGAGAGAACATGACCAGCCTAGAGCAAGTATCTTCGGATCTTCACTGTCACACTTCATCCTACTAGAATAACACAAATCTGTGTGTGTACATCTTTGGGTGCTTCAGCCTAGATTTAGTTGCATCGAAACAATTCAGGCTGTGATCCAAAACCCATTGAGGTCAATGGAGAGATTCCCATTCATTTTCAATGGCTTTTGAATCAGAGCCTTAAAGCTGGTATTTTGCTGTCAGAATTTGCTTAGGCAGACCATAAAACATAAGTATGCATTTCTCAGAAGAGCTGGAGAACACTGAAGCTGGTTTATTCCCTGCAGCTATATTGAGGATTATGCCTTATTGGCAAAGCTTTCCAGAACGTTTAATCTTCAAATTAATTTGATGGTCCTGCTCAGCACAGGGTAAACACAGCAGCAAAATGTTCTGCAATATTTATTCACATTTTTAAATGGATGGTTGTCAACAGTATTTTCTTTCTCTTTGTTTACCTTTTTGATAAATTGTTCTGGCGAACAAGTTTGCTAGCTGGAAAGGATTGCTGACACAGCAAACCTTAAATTGGTTGCACTCGAGCCTGTTAGCGGTGAAGTCTATCCATGCTATAGTTAAAGGTGCAGCTGCAGTTTGCATTGTTATGCACAGGCTGGTTTTGTACTGTTAGCTGTGCTGAGTGGTCTGTGTACCTCGCAGATCACAATGCGCAGTGTAGCCACTGCAGACTGGGCTGTCTCCGTATCCTATGAAACATAAAGCTGGCATACCTTTGTCTAGGGGAGTGACTGTCTGGTGTAGCTCCCACTGTTGACAGCATATCAGAAAATGCATCACTTTTAACATCTACAAGTTGCAGGGCATTTATGTGTGATAGAGAAAATGCACATCAGTGTGTTTTTAATGCAGTGCCAAGTGGTAGAAGGGAAAGTATGAAGGTAGACTGGGTGCCTAATTTTTTGATACTCACTTTACTGAGTCCTTAAAATAATTTCAGATAACACAACAGTTGGTATCTAAGTTTTTTTAGAAGTCAAGACCCTGCTACATCCGTCTCTTTCTTAACAAATTTACTTTCTCTAAACAATAAAGCTATGCAATTGTAATCCAGAGGATCACCACAGTTGTCTATTGCGAGACGAAATGAAGATGTGATTGATTATTTGGATTAAGATTTTAGAGGTCTGGGCTCTTTCTTTGCCATTGCTTTTGTGACTAACTTCTAAGAACTTGATCAATCTCCTACCGTGGTTTCTCTGCTGCAAAACAGGAAGACTCTCCTGATTTTAGGGAGGAATTTGAAGGTGAATTTTTTACTACCTGCCATTCTGTTCTATTAGAAATGAGCAGATCAAAATCAAGACATTGAAAATTTTGGTAGAATGGGTTTTATTTATTCTGCTGTGCATTTTACTTTTGCAATTGTTTAGACAACACAGACAAGACACTGGCTATAGCCAGGTTTCTAGACATTTATGGAAGACTAGGGAAAGAGCTATCACTCCCAGTGATAGTTAACAGGTGGCCACAGCCTCTGTGGGAACTTCTGAGTGTTGATACTTGCAGTCTGCAATTGTTTACAGTTTGAAAGAAGCTATTCTGGAAGGTCAATCCTCCTAGCACACCACGCAAAGAAATAGGATAATAAAGTGAGTTTGTTGTACCACACATACACTTTCAGTTTTAAAACATCGTCTGCATTGAAGGACATAATTCTGCACCGTCCCCATGGGTAGCATGACAAGACAGCAAACAGGGTAGAGCTGAAGGTATTAACTCTGTCCTCAAGTACAGGTCCAGGATGGCTCATCTACAGAACTGCAAAAATGTATGCAAGGGTTAGGTATACATAAATATTTTGTACACAGGAGTTTGTAAAAATTTTAGTGGTCTTCAAGACAAGGCACTATACTTACAGAAACCAGTAATTAGACAACCTTGACAAAAACACCGGTTAGGGCTACTGCTTCTCCAAGCAGTAGCAGGATGCTCCCAGCATACATGCTGACCTGGCTCCCCTTCATGATACTGCTGGCCAGATGGGCCCCTGATGCCATTTTAGCTGCATTCTTTACTGCCACCTTTCCATTTAGAGCATAAAGTGAAGTAGGATACTCTGACTGAAACTGCAGACAGCAACTTTAATGAATGTTTATAATTCTTCTATTGGGAGTGAGACACAAGAAAAGAGATCACTTACCTGAAGCCAAGCAAACTCCTAGGTCTGAAATCAGGTATTAGGAATGTAACCATTTGTATTATCAAACAAAGTATCAAAAGATACTGAAAACATTAAAACATACTGTTGGAGTCCTGGGAAGGGTTTAGTTTTCTCTTTCTTTTTTACTGTTTCCTGTTAGCTGTTGCAAGTTCTTCTGGACATATCAGTGGAGAATGGAGGAAAAAAGTGGGAAATTTTACTTTAAGCATAGGCAGGAATTATACACAGTTTCATTTCTTGTCTTAGAAAACAAACACTGAGGTGCTTCCCTCATTTTAAAGTATTCAGCATCGCTGAATGCATTTATGTTCTGCTGATGCATTATATCTGCATTATACATTATATAGAATCATAGAATAGTTTGGGTTGGAAGGGATCTCTAACGGTGATCTAGTCCAACCCCCCTGCAAGGAGCAGGGACATCTCCAACCAGATCAGGTGGCTCGGGGCCCCGTCCAACCTGGCCTTGAATGTTTCCAGGGATGGGCATCCACCACCTCTCTGGGCAACCTGTTCCACTGTTCCACCATCCTCATGGTAAAAATATCTTCCTTGTACCTGAATCTACCTCCTTCTAGTTTAAAACCATTACCCCTTATCCTATCACAACAGGCCCTGCTGAAGAGTTTCTCTCTATCTTTCCTATAAGCACCCTTTAGGTACTGGAAGGCTGCTATCATGTCTCCCCAGAGACTTCTCTTCTCTAGGCTGAACAGCCCCAACTCTCTCAGCCTGTTCTCACAGGAGAGGTACTCCAGCCCTCTGATCATCTTTGTGGCCTTCCTCTGGACTCCCTCCAACAGGTCCACATCCTTTTTATGTTGGGGGCTCCAGAGCTGGATGTAGTACTCCAGGTGGGGTCTCATGAGAGTGGAGTAGAGGGGGAAAATCACCTCCCTCAACCTGCTGGCCATGCTTCTTTTGATGTAGCCCAGGATGTGGTTGGCTTTCTGGGCCGCAAGTGCACATTGCCAGCTTGTGTCGAGCTTCTCATCCACCAGTACCCCCAAGTCCTTCTCCTCAGGGCTTCTTTCAATCCATTCTCCACCTAGCCTGGCTTTGTGCTTAGGATTGCCCTGACCCATATTGCCCTGACCCATATGCAGGACCTTGCATTTGGCCTTGCTGAACTTCATGAGGTTCAAGTGGGCCCACCTCTCCAGCCTGTCAAGATCCCTCTGGATGGCATCGATTCAATCCAGCGTGTCGACCACACAACTCAGCTTGGTGTCATCAGCAAACTTGCTGAGGGTGCACTCTATCCCACTGTCTGTGTTGCTGACAAAGATGTTCAACAGAGCTGCTCCCAATACCAACCCCAGAGGAATGCCATTCGTCACCAATCTCCACTTGGATATGAAACGATTGATCACAAGTGTGAAATGCGACCATCCAGTGAATTCCTTATCCACTGAGTGGTCCCTCTGTCAAATCCATGTCTCTCCACTTTAGAGACAAGGATGTCATGCAGGACAATGTCAAATGCTTTGCACAAGTCCAGGTAGATGATATCAGTTGCTCTTCCCTTATCCACCATTGCTATAACGCCATTGTAGAATACCAGATTGGTCAGGCACGATTTGCCCTTAGTGAAGCCATGTTGGCTGTCTCCAATCACCTCCTTTTTCTCCATGTGCCTTAGCATGGTTTCCAGGAGGATCGGCTCCATGACCTTGCCAGGCACAGAGGTGAGACTGACTGGGCTGTAGTTCCCCAAGTCTTCCTTGTTTCCCTTTTTAAAAGTGGGGGTTGTTTCCTGTTTTCCAGTCAGTGGGAACCTCACTAAACTGCCACGATTTCTCCAATATGATAGATAGTGGCTTGGCAATTTCATCTGCCAGTTCCCTCAGAACCCTCAAATGTCTGTTTATAGTGGGCCTCATCCGCTCAGTCCTTCTCCGGCTATGTGTGTTAGCACAGAGGCACTTAAGCTGGGCCTCCAATGAAGCTGACTTGCTGGCTGGAGCAGCTGGAATTCCCTTGAGCTGCAATTTATGTTACCTGCAATCCTTCCCCAGGTTCTGGGCACCTGTTGCTGGCACTGGCGTCACAGTAATGGGATGGATTGTAGTTCGCCTCCCACAGCAATGTTATTTCTTCATATAATAATGCATTATATCCTCATATAATAATGCATTACGCATTATATATGCATATAAAGTTTTTTGAGTCCTTTTAAATAAACTCCGCCAAAACATTGCTAACACCAGAAGTGACAAAGTACCACTGGTTGTCCAGATGAAATACTTGTAAGATACGTTCTGAACTTGCATCTTTAGGGCTTTCCACCTGCTTTACTTCTTGTTGTAAAATTCTTAAAAACAAAATTTGAAAGGCTAGAGATAAATAATCTAATCTTTATACTTTGAATAAAAACCCCCTGTTTTCTGTGTAATTCCCAAATGTTCAGGATGCTCTCTGCTTTCTGTTGCATGAACTATTTACAACTTCTTAACATACACTGTTCATGATGTTGAATTTATTCTTCCCTGAACAAAATTTTGTTCAGGATGAGATGGCCTGACAGTTCAGTAAAAGGACAATTGCATCTTCCTCTGAAACTGTGAAGTCCTAGAAAGCACCCTGTGCCAGAGGAGATCAGCATGTGCTCCCCATGGCAAATAATGTCTTCTGCAATAAGGCTCACATCTGAATGCTGTGGTTAGTGTTTTACAAAGGTGCCAGGGGAGTGGGTAGGGCAATGCCACTCCTGCGACCTTTACATTTTTTTTTTTTCCTCCTCATTTCTAGCAGGCCTCACTGATAATAAGCCCTGGTGTCCTCACATGTTGCAGGCTGAATGCCAGGCTCCCACTGCTGCTGGACTCCCTCCCTCTGCTCAGCACCTCTCCGCAGCTCCAGCTGTAATGGATGCCTTGGTGATCACCACTCTAGTGAAGAGCATCCTGCTCACTGTGGATCCATTCTGCAGAAATCTGGAGCAGTTTTGCCATTTGCTTCTGCTTGACTTTTGTTGTACATCCTCAGTTGCTTTGGATTTGCCAGCTGTTCTGTACAGCTTCGTTTTTCTCTAAGTTCAGCTTCTCACTGGTGACTGCAATTCCCAGTCCCACTCAGTGGCCTCTGGATGCCACCTGCTTCTGGAGAACTTCGAGCAGCCCCTGCACTGGTAGTGCTGGGGGAACCATACCATGGTGGAGCAGAGTGGACCACCTCTGCTTTTCTGAAGAGTTAATGAGGCCCACTGTACTTGCTTACAACCCCACATATCTTCCAGCTCAGGTGGGCCAGTGTCTCTGTGGAAGCTTTTCCAAGACACTGAGCTTAATCTTGCTCCCAGTGAAGTCAGCAGCAAAACTAATCATGACTTGGGTACCTGCAGAGCTGGGTCCACTGTAAAGGAGGATGCAGCAGGCAAAATAGGTTCAAAGTGTGCAGAAAACTGCCTTAAAGAAACATCCTTCTTACATAACATAAGGGGATATAACTCTTACAAGAATGGGAGAATGTAGGTCATAAACTTGTGGGAAGCAACCAGTTCTTGTAGGGTAGAAATACTTTGAAAATATATTGTTGCATTAGAAAATTAAATTTATCCCAAGTTTCCAGGAGAAGCAATATCTCCTGTTGGCCTTACACATCTACCGTATGTGGCTTTAAGGGTGTAGCCATGTTAATATATGCTGTTTAAAAGCTGTCTCCAAGAAGAGAAGAGCAGTAATAAGCCTTCTCACACTTCTTTTCTCACCCAGTCTGCCTTGGAGTGCTGTGAGTAGTACTGAGCAAAACTAGGTGAAATTTAACACATCTGCCGCTCTCCCCATCCCTAGACCAGCAGAAACAGAAAGAGCTCAGTTATTTAAATACTTCACCATTATACAAACACAAATATCTCTGTGTCTTTGTTTCTGAGCAAAGACGGCTGGACTCACAGGTAATTCAGCAGACGATGTTTCAGTGTGCATAGCACTGCTCTGCACAGTGAGAGAAGAGAGAAAACTCCTTGCTTCCATCACTTCTCTGGCATGTTAGACCAACCTTGTCTGGGATTAATCTGAGTCCTGGCTCTGGCTGTCTCTTGTATTAACATCCCCAGCAGACTAAGAAATACTTTAATTAAAAAAAAAAATTCAGACTAGAGGTTCTGGCTGCTTTCTTTGGAACAACTTTCACCAAACAGCGATGGGGCTTGGGGTGGGCCTCTCACTTTCCAAGAGACAGCAGCCTGGTGCCAGCCACATGCTGGCTGTTGCAGAACCCATTTATTACCCCTGGAGCTGCCTGCGAATCAACAGCACTGGTTCCTGTGTGACCAGAAATAGGCTGCAGAGAGCAGCGACTACAAGACATGGAGGAGTCAAACATCCTGGTCTGCTAGCTAGTGCTGGTTGGCTGATGATAAAGTGTTTTTTTTAAACACTAGCCTTTTGCTGTAACTCCTTAACAAGAAAAATATGTGTTAGTAGAGAGATTATTACGCCTACAGCAGACTCTCAGACTATTTGAAGCCACAATATTTTATTTTTTGAAAGCCACTGAGTAGTATTGAGTAGCAATCATTATCCAGAAAAGTTTCTTGTCACCAATGTCTGACCTTGTAATCCATGCCCACAAGGTTTTGTTGTTCTTTGATTATCTCTGTAGCCTTGTTTGGGTGACTCAATAATACCAACAGTCTGGGGGGAAAAAAAAAAATTGTGAATTTGGCTCTACCATTTTTATCCTGAAGTAATCTCTGGGTAGATCTACAGGGCCTTTGAGACTTCCCAGGGGGTAAAAAAAAACCCACAACATTTTGTGATTAAGCTTTAAAAATCAATTATAAACTAAAAGAAGTCTGTCTTCAGGTGATTTCTGCTGTTGAACTTCAGTACAGTGAGTAAGTGCTGGTGACACAGAAACACATTTGTCTAGAACAACCTGAAATACTACCACCCAGAAAGCTTATTGCTGTGCTGATGCTGGTTTAGTCAGGACTAAACCAGCTCCAGCTGCTGGCTGGTACTGCAGTGTCAGTGCATCCCGACAGCGAGAAGTGGGAGGCCTGGGGCTGACAAGATGTAGTCCAAGTGAAGCATACAAAGTCAGTGACATGTAGACAGTGACACCCAGAAATACAGCAGAGACTAGAAACAGCAATTTCCTCTATACAGCCAGCATGTTAATTGCCGGTATGCCCTAGCTGCAAAGACACATCTGAAGGAGGACATGACAATGTGCTAAAAGTCACTGAAATTAGGACGGAGAGTGCTGGCAGCTAACATAGCAGGGAGAACTCCTTCATGCTCCCTCATCCTTCAAAAGTACAAAAATTCGAGTGACTTTTTTAAAGTCTTCTGCTATACAGAAGATTTTCCCACAGCATTCTGATTGCTGTGGCTGTTAATGCACATCACAGATAGACAGAGAAACAGATTAGTGCAGTGGGATGCATTGTATGTTTTTTGTAGCTATATATATTTTGTAGCTATACATCTTCCGCTGTCTCACCTGACCAGCTGCAAAGGCATGTGATGACACAGCTTGTGAGAAGAAGCCAGAGAGATACACACTTGTTTCAGGGCTGAGCCTTCCAGAAAACTTCAGCAAAAGGGGCAAGTCCTGGAGAGCGAAGACTCTTGCAGCAAGTGTTTTTCCCCTTCCCTTCAGCAAAGGGATGCGGGGAATCACAGGGGAGGCAGATGCTTTCACTTTACACCTTGTTGTAACCCTGGCACAGCTATTTGCAGGTGAGAAGGTCCTGGTGGGTGGCTTAGAGATCTCTGTGCAAAGCAACGGCGAGAAGCAGCGGTCCAATTACAGCAAGCAAAGGAGCTGGAGCGGCACTGCATTTGCCTGCAGGGTACAGTAACCTGGGCGCCGAGAATGCTGCCACAGCCAGAACTTATTCATCTGGCGCCTCACGCTGTGTAGATGCATGTTTAAGAGCCCGTTTAGTCTCACACTCACTCAAAAGTCCTCATTGTGTAGTTCATAAAATAATCTTAAGCTGCCATCTTGATACTTCTTATCGCATGTCCTCTGGGAGACATTAAAATGGAAGACCCTTCAGGGACTGCATGGCTGCTTTATTCACATAAAATAAATTTTAAATATTCAGATAATGTGAAGATTGCTTTTTCTTTTCTTTGTTTAGACTTCATATTTGTTTTCTAAGGCTATCAAAGAGTGGTAAAAAAATCAAGGCTAACTGCACATTTTCTCTATACAGAACCATAGACATGAACTTTAATTTATGTCTGCAGCAGGATTTAATTTAAGATTTGGGTATTGAAAAGTTAAATGTTTTACCTCCAGAAAGATCAAACCACAGATGTCATCTTGCCAAATGCAGAGAACACATAATCAAAACTGCATAGACTTTATAGCCTACACTGTGCTCGCCTGCAAGTTTGAAAGCAACATTGTTCTATCAAAACTCAGTTTTTGAGCCCTTACACAGAGCAGCATTCTGCCTATGTGAATGAGCAAAGGGTGTGTGGAGCTCTGCCTGGGCACAGGCAAAAAGCCACCTGAGAGCTTGCAGATTAGAAGGCAGACCAATGTGGATGGTATTGCAGTGGGTGTCTCCTGCAGAGACCACCTGCTCAGGATGAAGAAATAGACGAGGGGCGTCTTCAAACAACTGGAAGATGCCTCACATTCAGACATCCTGAGGTGCTGAACTACCCTGATGCCTGCTGGGGTTGGTAACACAGCAGGGCACAAGCAGTTCAAAAAGTTTCTAAAGTGTGTTGACAATGACTTCTTAATACAGGTGATTGAGGAGCTAAGCAGGAAAGATGTTTTGTGGACCTCATGTTTACAAACAAGGAAGAGCTGGTGGGAGATGTGAAGCCTGGGGCAGCCTTGGCTACAGTGACCATGAGATGGTTGAGGTCAGGATCCTGAGAGAGAGTAGCAGAGCAAATAGCAGGATCACAACCCTGGGTTTCTGGAGAGCAGACTGTATCCCCTTCAAAGTTCTGTTTTGAAAAATCACATGGGAGACAGCCCTGGAGAAAAGAGGAGTCCAGTAGAGCTGGTGCATATTGAAGAGTGATCTCCTCCAAGCTCAAGAATGGTCCATGCCAACAGGCAGAAATCAAGAAAAGGGGGCAGGAGGCCCGCATGGATGAGCAAGGAGCTTCCGACTAGACTCGGACATAAAAAGGAGGTGTACAGAAGGTGGCAGCAGGAGCAGGTGACCCAGGAGGAATATAGAGATGGGGCCTGACGTGGAAGGATGGATTCAGGAAAGCCAAAGCTCACTTCAAGTTTAATGTAGCAGAGGATATGAAGGTAAAAAAGAAAGATTTATATATATCAGGAGTAAATGTCATCCTAGACAAAATGTGACTGTGACTACATGGAGCAGGGATTTGATGGCAAAGAATACAGAAAAGGCCGACTTACTCTGTGCCTTCTTTGCCTCAGCCTTCAGGAATCCCAGGTCCCTGAGACCAAGGGGAAAGTCCAGGGCAATGCAGACTTGCCCTTGCCTGAGGGACGATCAGGTTAGGAAGCATTAAACAAACTGGACTTACAGAAATCCATGGGATCTGATGGGATGCACCGAGTGCTGAGTGAGCTGTCTGATGTTGGTTGTGGAGCCTCCACCAGTGGAGGAACACAGAATCCTGCTGGACACAGCCGTCAGCAACCTGCCTGAATCGACCCTGCTTTGAGCAAGGAGAGTGGACTAGATGTCCTCTAGATAAGGTACCTTCCATCTCCAACCATTCTGTGATCCTGTAGAGACAGAGTAAACAGTGCTTCAGCTGCTTAGAGCTCTAAGCCTGCTGCTGCAGCTGGCTTAACAGGAGGGAACATGCTTCTCTCAGGCAGGGCTGCTGAGCTGGGTTTCTTCCCTACTTTTTCCATCATAAGTGCAGCCAGGGAGGTCTTGTAAAGAAGATAATGGAGAGCATTCAACAAAGTAAAGAAAACAAATTCTCTGAATTTATGGCACAGCTTGTGGAAGCAGAGATACATCAAGCTCTTTGTATATAAGCACCTGTGCTTAGGAGCATAACCCAACTATTAAATGACAGGAGAGAAGAAGAAACTTCCTCACTGAGCATCTTGCTCCATAGTTACCAATTACTGGGGCTTCTGCACTTTCCTTTGAAGCACTTCACAATTGGGTGCTGGCTCTCAGACAGGGAAAGGATGCTAATCTGCTGATTTATAAAGTGCAGGAAATATCAAATTACCTTTGTTAATTTTAATCCATGTTTAAAGACTGACTATTCTATAGGCAGGCCCTTAAGTGTAATCTGAAAAAAAATTGTATAAATTGAGCTTTTTTAAAATTTGAAAGTGTTTAAGAAGTTATCCTACGTTTTCTAATTTTTGTATGAAGTTGGGAAGGAAAATGCTCTCCCGTTCCATTCACTGTCCCTCCCATTTTATTGTTGAATGCTTCTGTTGCTATACCCCTTGGTCTCCAGCCTCTGTCTTTCTTGTCACCTCATCTTTTTTGGCAGAGATGGAATTGTGAGCATCTGAGTCTCCCACAGGACATGGTAACACGAGCAGGCTCCTGAGACCCTGCCTCACACAACTGCTGTGACAGCCCATGCCCCCTTTTTGGGCTGAAAGTGGAGGGAAATGCATAACTCTTTCCATACGAGTCACAGACCTTGAGTACTGTAAGGCCAGCAATGACAGAGTTAAGACTGTGAAAGCAGGGTTTTCAGAGTCCAGACTACATTTGCAGCTTGAAAGCATGCTGTAGCTTTGATGAGAGTTTTTCATTATTGGATGGATTCCAGCATCTCACCATCTATGTTACAGTTTGCTCTAAGGCAGGCAGATTATGAAGAAATAGCAGCCACATCTGTGGCAGCTACACTTATCCCATCTGCTTTTTATTTTATCGACTGGGAAAGTAAAATCCTACTCATCACACAAGACTGTTTTATAAGGATTAGTGCAAATAATTCGGCACTGACAAAACATACACATAAATGGTTTTTCTTCTGGATGAGACATTGAAAAATTACATTTCCAGTTGATTTAATTACAGTTAAAAGCTTTCACCCTTTATTCCAAGTCACTATAGTGCTTACAAGCTTCATTCAAATAGTTCTGTGCCTCTCTTCCCCAAGTAATTTTTAGAGGAAGCTATGGAAAAACATTACCACACAATGGTCTTTCATACACCATAGGACTGGATGCCCCCATTTTACCTTTGCTCAAGTGTCATTACTGCCACCAGGTGAAGGTAAGAAGCTGGTGTGGATGTGGGGAGTGAGAAGGAATAACAAACAGGAGAAGCAGTAGGACAGAAAATACAGGTCCATAACACATTTTCTCCTATCTCTGAGACCTATCCCATGTATCACCAGTAACCACATCATGCAATACTGTTTTTAAAGTGAACAGACGCTTCCCTGTGATCTCGTTACGCTATTAGCCTAAGCAGGCACAACCTCAATTGTCTGGAAGGGAGAAACCTTTGATTTCTGGTTTAGTTCTGCGAGCACTGCCCATTTGTTCCCATGCCAACAGTGGTTAATCGATTTCTTTTCCCTCTTTTTTCATTCAGATTTCCTCCTTCTTTCTTCTGTGTTTCTCTGGAGAAGTCATAACCTCTAACAAAACAAGGGTTTTACTATACTAAGCAAGTCGAAGTCATTTATGTCCCCTCTTCCTAATAATTTTGTCAATCCTGCCCTATACCTTTTTCAGTTTAGGTAGATCTTGCCTAAGCATATGCAATGAGAAACTTGCCCAGTGTGCTGGGGAAACATTGCCAATGCCTTGTATAATGACATTAATATGTTCTTATCTCTACTGGAGTCGATTCACGTGTCAGAGAGTTTTTGATCTCCCCAGGCACAGAGAAGCTGCATCTTTGGCATTAAAGCACGGCATGTTCAGTTCTTACTCTCTGGGTCCTACATGAAATACATCTGAAAGCCCTTTCAAAAGGATCCTAGTGTCACTGCCCACATTTTACAAAGGCAATTCAGATGATGAAATAACTTGCCCAAAGTCACAGAGCAGGCTGATAGCCAAAATTAATTGAAGACTATGTGTGCCTTTACCAACAAATGCTTTGTCCTCTGGGCCACAGACTGCAAAAAGAGACCAGACAGACCTTTTTGATCTAAGGGCTAGAAAAAAGAAGGTGAAGTACTATAACTGAGGAGGATGGAAGATCTTTTCTACGAATAAACCAGAAAGTGACCCCTGGATGAAATTCTGTTGACATTACATCCATAACACTTTTGGAAAAAAAAAACAGGAAACATGCCAGAGCACAACAATGCTTTGCACTTACGTGGGGTCTTTCATCTGCGGAGTACAGGCTATCCTTGCCAGGTCAGAAATAATTTCCATCTTGCAAGCAGACAAGTAGCTGTATTACAGGCCCAAGTAACATTGCATAAGCCTGATTCTGCAAGACTTAAATTTTTAACTTTATCCACTGAGATTTGCAGCAGCTGTTTACATGGCTTTTCATTAAGTACTCAGATGAGTCTTTAAAAGATTTTAGTCAAGGTTACTGGGAGCTGGAAAATGAGAAGTGTCCAAGTTTCGGACATCTGCCCACTGTCAACACACTGCCCACCACTAGGTTTCTTAAAATGTTGCTATTGACACCATTCTCTGAGACAAAGAGAGAGATTCCGGGAAAGTAGATGTCACATACATTTTATTGCTTGAAACAAGATCTGAAAGAATAACGTTCATTGAGTTTAGATCTTATTAGAAGTTTACAAACATGGTATCTTGATGAAAGAAACACAGAACTGTTGAGGTCGGAAGGTATTTCAGGAGATCATCCAGTCCAACCTCCTGCTTACAGCAGGCCAGCCACAGCAGATTGCTGAGAGCTGTGCCAAGTAAGGTTTGAATACCTCCAAGGATGGAGACTCAACAACATCTCTGGGCAACCTGTTCCATTGTTTGACCAAACTTAGAGGAAATATGTTTCATGTTTTAAATGTTTTCATGTTTCCCACATTTCACTGGAGTTTCAAGTATGTCAGTTTGTGCCCATTGCCTTGCGTGCTTTCACTCGATACTACCAAGAAGAGTCTGGCTCCATCCTCTTGACCCATCTCTACCTGCCCTCCCACTCCCATCGGGTATTTAAACACATAAACAAGATTCCTCTGAGCCTTTTCCTCTCTGGGCTGAACACACCCAGCACTCGCAGCGTCTCCTTATATGGCAGATGCTTCAGTCCCTTCATCATCTTTGTGACTTTCACTGCACTCACTCCAGTATGTCCATGTCTCTCCTTCACTGGGGAGCCCAGGACTGTATGCAGAACTCACATGTGTCTCAACAGGGCTAAGCAAAGAGGAAAGAGCACCTCTTTTCACTTGTTGGTAATGCTCTAATGGAACCTAGGATGCTGTTGACATTCTTCGCCACAGGGGCACATTGCTGGCTTATGGTCAACTTCTTGTCCACCAGAACCCTCAAGTCCTTCTCTGTAGAGCTGCTCTCCAGCCTGTTGGCCCATGCATGCACTAGTTCATGGGATTGTTCCTCACCAGGTGCAAAGTTTGGCATTTTTCTGTGTTGAACTTAATGAAATTCCTGTTGGTCCATTTCTCCAGCCTGGCCAGGTCTCTCTGACTGCACATCCGCCTGGTGCAATCGCCACTCCTCACATCTTTGTATCATCTGTAGACATGCTGAGGATGTACTCTGCCCCATTTTCCTTGTAGTTAATAAAGATGGTAAACAGGATTGGACCCATTATTGCCATTGAGGGCAACCTTTGTGACTGGTCTCCAACTGGGCTTTATGGTGCTGATCACAGCCCTTTAGATCTGCCCATTCCGCCAGTTTTCAGTCCATCTCACCGTCCACTTATCTAACCCAAACTTCACAAGTTTGCCTATGAGGATGTTACAGGACACAGCATCAGACATCTTGCTGAAGTCCAGAATAACACTATCCACATCTCTTTCCATGTCCATCAAACAAGTCACCTCATTGTAGAAAGCCATCAAGTTGCTCAGGCATGATTTCCCCTCCATAAATTCATGCTGAGTACTCCTAGTCACCTACTTGTCTGTAAATGGTTTCTAGGATTACTTGCTCCATCACATCACAGACAAAGTGTAGGTCTACTTTTAAAAAATGTTGTCTAATCCAGTTGTCTCCCACTGACGGTGAGTCTACATCACTCTGGACTTTACCACTGGTCTTAGGAGCCTGGAATACGTGAGGGTGTCGTACCTGTAAAGAAACACAGAGAGAAGGGCATTGAGAATCACAGCCTTCTCTACACCTTTCTTCACCAAAGGCCCTGCCCTGTTTAGCACTGGGGCCATGTTTTCTCTAGTCTTTCTTTTGCTGCTGATGTTGTGTAGAAACCTTTCTTGTTGCTGTTCACATCTCTTGCCAGATTCAACTCCTAGAGAGCTTTGGCTTTCCTGAATCCATCCTTCCACATCAGGCCCCATCTCTATATTCCTCCTGGGTCACCTGCTCCTGCTGCCACCTTCTGTACACCTCCTTTTTATGTCCGAGTCTAGTCGGGAGCTCCTTGCTCATCCATGCGGGCCTCCTGCCCCCTTTTCTTGATTTCTGCCTGTTGGCATGGACCATTCTTGAGCTTGGAGGAGATCACTCTTCAATATGCACCAGCTCTACTGGACTCCTCTTTTCTCCAGGGCTGTCTCCCATGTGATTTTTCAAAACAGAACTTTGAAGGGGATACAGTCTGCTCACCAGAAACCCAGGGTTGTGATCCTGCTATTTGCTCTGCTACTCTCTCTCAGGATCCTGACCTCTACCATCTCATGGTCACTGTAGCCAAGGCTGCCCCAGGCTTCACATCTCCCACCAGCTCTTCCTTGTTTGTAAACATGAGGTCCACAAAACATCTTTCCTGCTTAGCTCCTCAATCACCTGTATTAAGAAGTCATTGTCAACACACTTTAGAAACTTTTTGAACTGCTTGTGCAGTCCTCTACCATCTCATGATCACTGCAGTCAAGCTGCTACTGATCCTCATATCCCCAGCTAGTTCCTCCTGGTTTGTAATTGTCTGGTCCAGCCGAGCACCTCTTTTCTTGACTCCCTGACCACCTGTGTCAGGAAGTTGTTGTTTACTCTTGCATTGGAAATGTCTTGAATATCAGGTCTATTGCTGGAACAGTAAAGAACACTTACTTTTGGAGATAATAGCTTGTAGCCTCATAGATGTAGCTTTTTGCTAACTGGGTAAATGCTAGCCCCAACCCAAAACACACATCTGTACTTTTTGCTTACTGCATAGATCAGGAGTATATAGGCTTGGATACAAGGCTGCGGATTACAGTGACTTATTCCTGAAATGAAATTGGCACAGATGTCAGTTCTTCCACTCCATCAAGCAGTGGAATGACAGTTCAGTTTGTCAGCAAGTTGTCTATTTTAGGAGCAAGACATATATTCTGCTGGACTGGTAATTACAGAAAAAAAGTAAATGTAGCTTTGCATTTTTGAAAATGTTTACTGCACAGATCTGTCAGTCTTTACCCAATGGTATGGACCTTAAACTTGCCTTTTTACTACATTAATTTGCCCTCTCATTTTACATTTAACTTGCTCTTTGCACTAGTTTTATTTCTTTTTGTGCTACTAACTGTGCTGTGAGGAATACTTTTATAGGGCATCTGTGAAAGATGTTCTTAGACAGTGATGGTCTCTGAAATGGAACTAATTTTTGCTGCACTCCCTACTTAATTTTTAACTTACATTAATAGTTGAAGAGATTTGCTTGGTTTTGATCTAAGGCTTTTTGGGAGAGGCAGGGGGGATGATGTGACTGTTTTGTGCATAAATCAAAATGGAGGGATTCTAAAATCATTTTATCTGCCAATCTGTATTTAATAAGCAAGGGCTAGGGGATATGGGATGAGGTCTTCTTTTTGTTTCAGTGTGCAAAACCACCAGGTGGGATGGAGCACTGGCCTTTTACCATCAATAGCTCTGCTCTTTTGAGTCACTGAAAGGTTCCCCAGGGCTCTTCCAAGGCCCTGGGTGGATGAGGAAAAGGAGAAAGGAACATAAGTGCAGAAAAGGGGAGACAGGGATGTTCTAGTGCATCGCACAAGCTGTCAGGAAATCAACATTTACAGTGCTATTGCTGTAGGCTTAGAGGGTGGTCTTAATGCTGTAAAATAGATTCAGCCCTGTGACTCCAGGAACAGCTGCTTGGGGAACAGTCCTTGCTAGTATGATCTTTTTACAAAAAAAAAATCTTTCATCCTTTCAGCTGGAATGCCCTCAATCATGCGGTCTGCAGAGGACAATGCAGCTTTTGCTGTCCAGTAAGCCTTCAAGAAGCATTTTGTTCTCCATTTTCACCAGATTCCCCAGTCTTCTTGCTCCTTTGGCATGTAGTCAGCTCCTGCTATAAAGTACAATCAATGCTGTGCCTGCTCTTACACAGGTGAAACTTGCTAAGTTTAAAGAACGGTATAACTGTGAAGTGCTTCTGTATTACTACACATGAACAACAAAAGAGTCCAAAACCTAAACCCTTTTCCAAATAAGCAAGTTCTTTAGCATAGAAAAGTTAATAACAATTTCAATTTTCTCAGCTCCAGTTAAGTCCACTGTATACAAACTTGGAGCAAAGTGTATGTACTGATACACCCATTCAACGTGTGTGAGAGCTTGACAACTTAAAATATTTTAGCAACCAATTTGATTTTATTAATAAATTATTTGGTTAATAAGTTAAAAATCTAGAATTAGTGTCTTTACCTGTTTATTTAAGTAGCTGTTGTAGTGTTTTCATGCAGAAGAAAGTGGAAGACAGTGAAAAAAGAACAGATGGAAGGTAAAAGTGGCCTCTATGTTAAGTCTTTACTATTCAAGGCTGGTATGGAAATAAAACAAAATGACACTGTTCCTGGAAAAACCTGGGACAGTAAGGAGGGGCTTGTTTATCTGTGTTAACTAGCTGCCTGCCACAGTGTTGAGGCTGAAGCTGTCGGCTATAGGAAATGCTTCAGAGGTTCGTTGTACATGTAAGGTCTCCTGCGAATATAATTCAGCCATCACCATGCTGAAGTGGGTCCATTGTCTCCCTGTTTATTGTGCTTTCAGCCAAACTTCAGCATACATTACAGAACTTATGTGGAGATGGGAAATGCATAGAAATGAATGCACAGAACCATTTATTTCTGGACTTCTGGAAATTAAAACTAGCTACAGGTTGCAATATATACAGGTAAGAGATGGATATTGCTTGGTGCTGGCTAGGTGCTGGCTGTGTAAAGGATCAAATCTGCATTGTCTTTCTCTCCAGGACAGAGTTATCCCACGACAAAGCTGGTAGAGTGTCTCATGGTTTGGTTTCACAGAGCCACAGATTTATCAGTGATGTCACAGCTGAGGAAAAGGTGCATGTCATGCATTCTGTTCTTAGCACGTTACTCAAGTTCCTTAAGATCCATCCAGGCTTAGCCTTCTCCTTTGACATACTAACTTCTATAGCCAAGAACATGGCTGAAAACTGCCAGGTAGCTGCAGTCACTACCCTAAATACTTTCCCATCGTCTGACAGGAGCTCTGTCCTCCAGCTCTCCTAACTGGTACCTCCTCCATAGCAATGAGACTCACTGTCATGGAGCATGACAATGTTTTTTAAAAAAAATATATTTCCTCTCTTTCTCTGGGAGATGGATAACTTAAATTCTCCAGTGCAAGTACCCCTGCCTGTTGACATTTAATATGGCCTTAGTCCTGTACTCATTTCTGCAAGAAAAGTTTAAAGGTTAAGGAAAGCAACAGGCATGGTTGAGCAAGCAGATGAGAACATCTTTACATCAGTAAAAACTGGTATCAGGCAATCTGTAACACAAAGAGTGTAGAATTAGTCCTTCTGTGAATAAGGACAGGTGTGTCAGCTTCTAGAAGATATTTATAGACAGAAGTGAAGTTTGGTAGCTAACAGTTTTTAAAAACAAGGAGGCCTACTACAGTTTTGGTACAAAGCTGTGCACTTGGAGAAAGATCTTATTTCTCTATAAAAGTAAACCAGAAGGATTTCAGAAGTTTTAGTACTTATTTGTAGTGCATCCAATGTAAACAGCAGAAATGTAAACAGCCTAAGAACTGATAGAGACCTAACAGATAAAGTCCTTTTGATGCCAGATTACGTTAGCTTATGGGAAGTGGAGTTAGACTTGATGGAGTTTGACTCAAGTTGAACCCATAGGTGATCCTTATGGGTCACTTCCAACTTGAGTTATTCCATGATTCTACATTCAAACTAAGGGAAGAAAATTTCATTGTAGAACAATTGCATTCAGGGAATGAAAAACAGTGCAGAGATTGTTTTGTGGAGCTGCTTTCCTTGTTTCATACTTTAAACAGTTCTATGATTGTTTCTAGGGGAGTTTGAATCCAAGCCTTTGGAAAAGATTTCCCTTAGAAGATGAAATTTACTCTTGGAGTGCAGTGGAGCTGGAAGCCAGCACACAAGAATTTATATTTTGGCTTTGCATTGTTCAGATTTATTTCAAACTAGATGACTAAACTGGAAAGGAATGGAAGTTTTACAACTCTCAGCTTGAACTTTACATGCAGATAATGTGTGGGATGTTCGAGACTGTTCAGTTCACTTTTACAAAGCCAAGCGCTTTTACTTGGGAGTAGATCAACCTGAGTAGATGATTTTATTTCTGTCTTCACCAAGGCATTTTTTTTGAATTACAGATGTTTGTATGAAATACAGTCAAATGAAGATGTGGATTAAAAATTTCTGACCCACTTGTCTGGCCACACTTCACTTTCTGACAAGGTCATCTGGATGGGTTGTGCAAGCCAACTTTGAGCATTTCTGCAGGTTAGTATTTAATTATAACCTCCAACATCTCAGTCTTCCAGGGAAGAAAGGTACAGTTATCTCATCTTTAAGAAGAGAAAGAGACAGATAGATCAAAGTTATAGTTTGGGGTGGTTTTTTTTTCTGTCAAAGGTTCCATCAACATATACTGCAAAAAACAAAAAAGATATGGGCATAGTGTATGTAGTCCTTGTACTGAGGTGTTCTTGATCCAAGTAATCCTCCCTGCATTTTTTGACATTCATATTTGTACTTCTCCTGAAGCATGAGATCCTTTGATCCTTTTGGCACTAGTGTTTTCAGATGTAGTAATAAAAAGTGGATGCAATATTTTCAAGATAAAAGAAAAGATAGGACTTAGGATATTTCAATAACATTGCTTGTTACAAGCACATACTGTATAGCTTCACGTTACTAGCCCATTTTAACAATTTATCCAGATTTTAACACAGCTTATCCAGATTTTGTCTTGTCAATCATTATTCCTCCAACTAATTTTCAGTATTTTCAAGTCCAATTTAGTCTTATTTTTGTGATATTCCAGATAGTCCAGGTAGAGTAGCACTTGTAATGTTTCAGGTTGGATGTCCAAACCAAACTGGGACATGCTGACCCATTCCTATTTTTTCTACTAGGCTCAAAGAACTTCAGGATAAAAATGCTGTTTTATTTTAGGTGTAACTGAACTAGGAGAGGAAACGGTGCAGTTGCACTTAATAATTATCAAATATATCTGTGAGGTAAACACTGAAAAAATTGTAGTGTTTGTGTGTCATTCCTTTCTGATGAACCATAGACCCACAGGAGTGGTGGGACTTCACATCTCCTGCCAGCCATTTTAAATGACGAAAGGTAAGACAAACTCCATGTAATTCCAAATGAAGAGACATGGCCAGGAAATCAACTTGTACGTTCTTTTTCTTGAAATTGATTCAGAAGCTCTCAAACATAAAGCCAAATTCTCAGCACATGTGACCTCTGGAGGAAAGGATAGGGCCACCCAAGCAGTCGCACAGATGAAGTTCTGGTGTGGATTTAAATTCTCCCATTAGACATGCTCATCTCCATTTTCAGATTGCTTTGCTAACTGTGTAAGTACTAAATGCAGTACTTGAGCAGTACTAAAACCAGCAACTTGCTTATCTGTATTTATGTTATAGCATATCCACCAGTCGCGTAAAACTCGCTACTACGTATTTCGTGCAAAAGCGATCACAACACACAGGTTTGTCAGCCATTGTATTAGTTAGCATATTGACATTACCTAAATATCTGGTATGCCTGATGCTTGTAATATTAAATTAGCCAGAACACTCTGACATATCTTGTTCATGTATCTTTACATTTCATTGGTACACTCTTCCTTCCTTTTGGCTTTCGCACATGGTCCTCGTCCCCAGCACATCTACGTTGAAGTGAGAGTGAACAAAGTCCCGTGCTTTCATTTTAAAAGGCAGTTTTAAGCTGTCCCTAGGAACCTTCAACTTCTACACCCACTCACCTTAAGATTATGCAGCTGCGTTGTGCAACAGAGGCAGAATCAAGGCAGGAGGGTTGCTGGTGTATTTCCTAGCCCGTTTTTACCACTCTCTGCATTCCTGTAGCAGGAAAACCACCTTTCTCAATCACTACTAACAGGTGACATCCCCTGCAACACCCCAACAGCCGTGTGTGTTATGTCAACTTTCACAGAATTCACCTGATAAAACCATCACAAATGAAGCCATAGGATGATTACCTTAAAATATACTTTACTATACTCTGATCTTACTCTGATCTGATGTCTGTTGCATTTTTGTGTCTGACTTGCTAGCAAGCTCACTTTACGCTGTGGAACACAACTTTAAATCTTGCCATTCGAGAAACACCAACCTAGAGCTCAGAAACCTATTAAAGATAGTAGTAAGTGCCCTTGCAATGACAGCTGCCACTTCTCTCATCATTCTTGGATGCCAGTTCAATAGGCTGTGCCAAGTTTCTGCAAATGATCCCTTTGCCCTCCTCCACCTTGGATATTTTAAGGATCCAGCCAGACAAATCCACAGCAGACCTGAATGGTGCTTCAATGAGAAGGCTGGACTCAGTAATCTCCAGATGTATGGCTATGTACTGCTAGCTAGTAGAGGAAAACTCTCCAAACACAACATCTGTGGATGGAGATTTTCTGTTTATTAGTTATTTCTTCTCAGAACCGAAGCACTGATTGTTTAGGTTTTCTGTTGCATGGTGGATGAAAAGGCTGCCTGTTCTGGCCTTGTGCTATGAAATTGCCCCCTTCAGCAGAACTGCGACATAGCTGCAGTATATTGGAAACATGTTTAAACATGTTCTGCCTCAAAACATGAACGTTATGTTCATTGTGATCATGAAGAGATAGTAAAAAATTTAATAGGCTAGTCAGGAAGAACCTGAGCAAACCATTGTAACAGGAATTGCATCAAACATAAGGATTAAAGTAAGTCATTCTGTATAATTATAGAGCTCAGTACTCTGCAGAAGTGCAGAACCACTGGGGAAAGAAAAAAAAACACACAACCCACCAGTGCAGAAAAAGGTATTTCCTGCAAAATAAGTTCAGACAATCTATAAAATGAATAGTTGAGACTATAGAGAAAGAAACAATCTATGATAACCATGTAACCTGTGAAGAAGTGGAGGAGAATGCCTTTCAGACCAGCATTAATGCAGTCAAAGATCATGTATAGTAGAATAATAGAATCATAGCATAGTCTGGGTTGGCAGGGACCTTTAAAGGCCATCTAGTCCACTGCCCCGGCAAGGAGCAGGGACATTTCCAACCAGATCAGGTTGCTCCGAGTCCCATCCAACCTGGCCTTGAATGTTTCCAAGGATGGGGCATCAACAGCCTCTCTGGGCAACCTGTTCTAGTTTTCCACCACCCTCACCGGAAAAATTGTTTCCTTATGTCTAATCTGGATCTGTGTCCCTCTGTTTTAAAACCATTAGCCCTTGTCTATCACAACAGGCCCTGCTAAAGAGTTTCTCCCCATCTTTCCTGTAGGCCCCCTTTAGGTACTGGAAGACTGCTAAAAGGTCTCCCTGAAACCTCCTCTTCTCCAGGCTGAACAGCTCCAACTCTCTCAGCCTGTTCTCATAGGAGAGGTTGCTCCAGTCCTCTCATCATCTTCATGGCCCTTCTCTGGACTCTCTCCAACAGGCCCATGTCCTTTTTCTACTGGGGGCTCCAGAACTGGACCCAGTACTCCAGGTGGGGTCTCACAAAAGCAGAGAAGAGGGGCAAAATCACCTCCCTCTATCTGCTGGCCACACTTCTTTTGATGCAGCTCAGGATGTGGTTGGCTTTCTGAGCTGCATGCGTACATTGCTGGCTCATGTTGAGCTTCTCATCTAGCAGTACCCCCAAGTCCTTCTCCTCAGGGCTGCTCTCAATACATTCTCTGCCCAGCTTGCATTTGTGCTTGGGATCGCCCCAACCCAGGTGCAGGACCTTGCACTTGCCTTGCTGAGCTTCATGAGGTTCTCACGGGTGGACCACTCCAGCATGTCATGGTCCCTCTAGATGGCATACCTTCTCTCCAGCCTGTTGACTGCACCACACAGCTTGGTGTCATCATCGAACTTGCTGAGGGTGCACTCTATCCCATTAGTAGGTCAGATTAGAGTGCCTTGACTTACATTGTAAGGCAGGACTCAGAGGACAGTGGGTAATAAGTTCTGTCATCATAATTGTAAAAGAAAAATCATCAAGAGTAGCAAAAGAGGGAGGTTTTCTTTAGAGCAACTAACATAAGTTATTAAAGTTTGGAGAGCAAGCTACATGTTAGTTCAAAATTAGACTGTATTTGGAGAGTCCTTAAGGTCAAATTCCTGTTCCTTAGCAGTAATGTGTCCCCTTGAAAGATAATTTAGTAAAGGTAGGGGACAGTTTCCAATGTCCCCTGTAGGCTCACTTTGAGTGACCATATGCTTTATTTATTTGATAGATATCTTGTGGTTGCTACGGCTAAGCGCTGAAATGTTTCCCGAATCTCTTAGTGATGTCCCTGTGTCAGCAAAGCCTATGTGCTGCACCTTCTCTGAAGGTTATCAGGTCCAGGTTGATTATGATCCATTGTTTAATATAACTTGGAATACTTTCCTTTCCTATTAAACGTTCATGTTTCTACAGAGTTAGTTGTACATTAACCTTTCTGGAGGTAGTAACAACGTTACTATGCAGTCAATCTATGTTATCAATAGCGTGCAAAAGATATGGCTGATTGCAGTTTAGTAGCAAATTCATGCAAGACTATATTCTTTTATCCATGTTTGATATCTCATATCTGCAATTGGACAGAGTTGGACAGTGATGGGAGACCTTTCACATGGATAAAACCAGGTCAAATTTTTCCACAGAACAATCCCTGAAATAATTTTGGCAATGTAATAAGAGGATTATCTACCCCAGCAACTTTCTTTCAGCTTTTTGTGTAGAAATCGGAGGCCCTGGACTGCTTTCTAGGGCCCCCTAACTCCTTTGAAATACGACATTAACTTGCAGAGTTATTTAATATTTCAAATACACTTAAATTCAGTTTAATTTAATCCTAATCCATCATTACACTTTTGATTTTTTTTTTGTTTTGTCCCATAGAAAGGTCCAGTCTTGACATTTTAGATAAAGCTGTATTCATGTTCACAATTTATATAGATTGTTTCTCTGTTCTGTGAGAAAGACCCTGAGAACAAAGCTCTAGACTAGCTTTGAAGTGAAATTCTTAGATAGAGACAAGCAACATGTCCACCTTTATAAATTATTTTGGTGGTTCTTAGCACTGCCATTCACAGATGTTTATTAGTATGGGTCTCAGTCCCATTTTCAAGATGTCTTTAGCTCTCCAGGGAGAATTTATAACCTCTAAACATGGCCATAGATCTTGGTTTTGTTACTGAAAGGGGTATCTTTCACTTTAGTATCTGCATGCACAGAAACTGCTGTACATTATAGACAACTTACACCTGATGCATTTGATGAGGGTACTTTGACTTTAAGTATTTGCTATTTGCTAACAGTAGCAGAAAACATATTTCTGCATCATGTCCAAGCAGCAGCAGAACAGTGGCTTTATAAGCTGTTAAAACATATTTCCTCTAAGCCAATATTGAGAAGCAAAGCCACAGAAACCAGAAGGGTCACCCAAAGGCCTTGAGAGACCTTTCTCATGACAGCTTCCCCTCCGAAAGCACTGTAGCTGTGTGCACAGACCTTGACAGGTTCAGGCCTTCAAGCAGCTTCTGCAGCATATTGACCTTTTAACTGTGCTTCTCCATACTCTTGAATACCACCCCTACTACTTCAGTGAACAAGAGCAGGATCTTAGACATAGCTTTATGTGAAATGCTCGTGCTTGTTTCACTGGCACAGACATTGCTTAGCATGGGCTGAATGCTTTCTGTCAGAAAAAGAAGAACATGATATGCTGGTCCTCTTCGTGTGTGAACCCTAAATACTTGACTTGGTAGCATGCATGAGATTTATGTTGCATATTACTCTCTGCTAAAGATAGATCCATTCCTTTATTGCCATAGTTTCTAGCTTCAGAGATCAAGTTTAGCCACTCTGCTATAATTTCACTAAGTGCAGTAAACAGTTCCTCCATATCCTCTAACCCTTCCCATACAACATTGTGGTCTGGGCATCCATTTAAGTAAGATAAATAATGTATGTCCTTCATCCCTCACTTATGACTAGAATCAGTGAGTACTGTGTTATTTTATCATTATTTTTGGTAAATGCAAAAAACAATGAAAAACCTGGCGGTGACCTAGTCCCTCCTGTGAGAAAGCAAAATTGTCTTCCATATTAATGTTTAACATTAAAGTAAATAAGCTAGTCCTATCCTAAGCTGAGTAGCTGAATAAATCATCAGAATAAAATAGCATCAGAAGAAGTGCAGTTCTTTCTAGATTGATTTTACCAGTTTTTGCTCTGCACGGGAGGCACAATTTTTATTGCCCTGAATCTGTTGCATTGTATTTCCAGCCAGAGACTAATGCAGTTAAAAAAGAAAAGTTTAGCATCTGCTGCCTCTATACATCAACATCAGTACTCATATATTTACGCAAGGATACTCAGTGGAGATTTATAACCCACCAACAAGTAAGCACTTGAATTTTAACAAAGAGTTAATCCTGCAAAGGGGGGAAAGAGAAGGAGAGACATATGGGAGGACTCATGGATAGGATAAGGGATTCAAACTTATATTGTGTTGTACAGAAGGTCTGCTGCTAAGTTTCAGTCAACAGCCATTAAAGGTCTTCTAGAGTGTTCCCTTGCTAAACAGTTATCAAGTTTAAGTCAAAGCTCTTAGATTCAAGTGGGTAACCAAGGAAGTATAGACAGAAAAAAAGAAGGACTGCAATGTGCAGCCATGGGACTGGGATGCAAGACTGTTAGGTCCCCTTCCCTGATCTCACCCTGATGCACTGGAAGCCTCCTGAAGGGCAGATGGGATTAGACTGCCGCTCAACTTGGTGCCTACTTTAAATCTTCAATGCTGAGTGTCCTGTGTATGGTTTTTAATCATCAGGAAGAAAAGAAAAAAGCAAGGAATAAACAGAGGTTTAGGTCCTGGTAAGCCAGCTAACCTAAGAGAAGTAAATGTAGACCAGCAAGCAGATTACACCACAGAAGGTCACCTGCAGACTGCTGCTTCCTATGATGCTGCCCTGCAATCAAGCAGCTGTGAACTCCCTCCTATCGGTCCTGCCTCTGAAGCATGCAGCCTGGTTAGGAGGTTTTGCACTAAGGTATCAAAAGCTTTGTCCAGAACAGAACAGGACAGACTTCCATTTACCAGTAGAGAGTCACAGAGCAATATTTAAAAGCTACAAAACATACAACATCCTGCTTGGGACGGCTGTGTTTGTCAGGAGTTTTAAATTATGGTGTTTTTTCCTAAACAGTGTCAGAACTGACTAGGGCCCTAAGCTAGTCTAAGTGTATATGTGTTTCATCTTTTCAGGTGGACTGAGACAACTCTTTCTCTACTTCTTAATGCAGCTGGCAGCTAGACTTTTTCAATAAAAATAACTGAGTTGCTCTAGGGTAACATTTTAACGTTTCTTACTCAGTCATTCTTTCCATCTAGTTAACTAAATTTTCAAGCTGAATCTGTTTAATTTGAACCCTTCCCTATTTCTGGGAGGAAAAAAATGACAAGAAACAAACCCACCATTTCCACACAATCAATGCTTCTCTTAGAAGAGGGAATTTGCTTGGCAATCTGTTGATTTTTTACCAACTTAGCCTCCAAAAGGGAAACAGTTGCAACCTTAAGAAATAGAGTGGGAGGGAGAAGGCATCTGTAAGCCAATCAGCTGTACCAAGTACTATTGCTAAATTCATTTTCATCCTGGAATAGAGTAAAGCAATGCAGTGCAAAGCCAGTCCCTGCTTGGTGTCAAGGTTCTTCCCTTCTCCCAAGAAGGCTTCAGTGAAAGAGAAGGACTTGGACACTGCCTGTGTGCTCCTCGAGGGATGTTTTGAGTGGACATTTTTCTGCCTCCCTTATGCCCCCTCTTCCACATGAATGTCATGGCCTGATCCAAATCAGGCAAAAAAGGGAATTTGAAACTCGTAAGATTTCAGCAGAACAGTAACACAAGAGTAAGTTATTAAGTATACCGAATCGTCCAACATTTAACTTATAATAAAGCAATCACAGGGAGAGATCAACAGGACAATGGAAGATTTTGGCTTCTAGCAAGTATTTAACATTTAATTTCCAAGTGTCTATCTCTATACTGAGAAAAACAAATGATTCCTTTTTTTTTTTACCCTGTCTTGCATCATCTGTCCTTTGTCAGTGCCTTTTCAAACTTTATGAACTCATTGGATTATTAGCATGCATTAGTGTGACATTTTCAACAAAACACCCTAGTCATCCAAGATCTAAATAGCTTCCTGGGAATTCAGGCTCTGTGTTAAGATACAAGGTGTTTTTCTTTATCTGCATCATCAACAGGAGATGCTATTCAGCATGAGGCCCCTCTAACAGAGAAAAAAAAAAAAAACCAACCAAAAAAAATCCCTGCAGATAGAACAAGCAACATTCAAGCTGCTGCTGACATCAATGAGCCAGAGAGGTTTTGTTCTCTGTGAGTGAGCTGCAATTAAGTTTTCCTTTGCAATGTAGAGATTAGGACGGGTGCCACATGCTTTACCCTCACACACAGCGCTCAGATCTATGAAGCAGATATAACAGATCAAATTGAGGATAACAAGTTCCAAGACTGGCTGAATTCTCCTGTATTTGTCCACAGGCATTTTTCCACAACCCGTAAGGTTTTAGATGACAGTGTAGTATTTCCTTTCTCCAAAGCATGGTGCAGGCTAAGCAGAACACATCCCAACAAGCAAGACTGAGCTGCCTTTCCCCTCCACTGTATGACACCCCGAATGTGCAGATTGCACGGCTTATTGGAGACAAAGCCAATATATTCCCAGGGAAATGCTGACTTCAGCCAAAATACATAGGGTTTGACAGGTAGATTTTGATTAAATTTCTTCATTGAGCCAGACATTACTCTCAAATATTTAGCAAAACACAAGTTTACTGAAAGTGCTTAAAAGGATTTATGTTAGTTGAAGTCACAGGTGAACTAGAAAATCAGTGAAACAGATTTTCCATTTCCTGCCAGAGGCATGAAGACTAGTCAACTGCAATGAGCACCATTCTTGGAGGAGAGCTAATTGCTTGGTGTTAAAAGGTTGTCTCTCCATTTTCAGGGAGAATCTATTCCAATCTGTGAGTTAGCTCATAGGCAGGCTTTGGCCTCCTGCATTGGATTTTTCCAGCTTCAGATGATGGGACGGTTGTTCCTTGGTCCAAAGAAATACTACCCTTATCCATGCTTTAGCAGCCTGTGCCAAGAGCTGGAAGCTCCTTAGCTGTACAATTCATCTGCACAAAGGCAAATCAGACTCCTACACAACACAGCTGCATCAAATTGGCAGGCTGTGTTCCCCTTCTCATCTACTCCTAATGCAGATAAAACTGTTCCCAGGCATGGGTCTAGCAAGGCTCGTGCAGAAACTACACACACTCACTCATATCAACTCAGCTTCCACCAGCAGTCAGGGAGGTTGGGGCTTGTCTGTTTGGAACCGGACACATGCCAAACTACACACCAAACCAGCAGCACCCTAAAACCATGGAGTGATGTGCTTGTGCCAACGATGAACTTGGTGCTGAAGTCTGAGCGGACATTTCTAAGTGCATAACTCAGAACTTCCATTTCAGCCTTCGTTATAAAGAGAAAAAAAGGTGACAGAAAAGCCCATAATTTGCATACAAAGTAAACACACACCTGATCTTTACTGATGTAACAGTTAAATTATAGTTTTATACATCACAGTGCCTCTTGCTTCCTTCAAACTGCAAGAGATTCAAGAACAGCACATGGAGCTCACTACAGCGTAGCTGCATTTTCAGGCTATGTTCTTTATGAATAAATCTTGATTTTTAGACTGATCAGGCAAGCGCAATGTGAAAACTCACTGAGATCAATGCCTGAAAAAAATAGTCCTCTTCAGTTCTCAGAGACAACTTCCCCATGGTGCTGGAGCAAAGATGGTCTGGTGTGGGAAACTGAGCTGTACTTCAACTGTGTATTGAGTCCCTGTCCCAAAGATGGCAGGGTTCCTCCTCCTGCACTCTGTTGAGGCCTTTCATTACAGTTCACTTCAGTGTCACAGTTGTAGGTGAAATGCTTTACACAAGCCATTATCTATTTAGAGGACACTTTGTGATAGGGCCCTTTTGAATTACAACCTCTCCAATCCACCTTACAGGGCTGCAACAGAGCTCCTCTTTTGCAGGTTCTCTGTGGGAACTGGTCTTCATTCCAGCCACTGGTACCATGTCCCCATTCTCCAGGCATGTTGCTAGCCAGACTCCTGCAACAGTCATATCTCATCAATAGTAATAAAGCAGAACCAAGTGGTGGCTTCTAAAAGAGATTAGGCCACCAAAAAATATTAAATTAAACGGACCTAATGCTCAGAGGGAAACTGATAAACATGTACCCCCATTCTCTCTGTGCAGTAACACAGTGGAATGGAATTATTGCACAGCAGACTTGCTATTTGTTTTCCCTCTCTTCCCAGCATGTGGGATTTTAAGTTAAACAATTTTATTCATACTGAAATTCACTAGTGTATTCCAAACTGGCTGCTTGCACTGACATTTCAGGTTCATAACATCTTAATCCAGGTTCGTTACAGTAACTAGGAGAGAGCCTGAATGTAGGAACAGACCTTTTCCTAGAGAGTTGTCTTTGGGATTTTAATGTAAAAAAGGCACCCATATTAATTGAAGGCTTATCTGGAATGACAATATGGGTGCAACGGCTAACCTTCTTTACACAAGCCATTAAGCATTCTCTTAGCCTCAGAGAAATGCTTAGCCCAGGAAACCTCAATTTCTGGATCATTAGGCCAAGGATGTTCATCATATTATACATAATTTTCCTGAAAATTGGGCTCGTTTTCTAGACAGCAGTGAGACAAAGATTTATAGACAAAGCACTGCAATGAGGTGAGTAAAGACTGCACAAGAAGTTCTGGCAAGTTAGAGTAGAAGGAATCTGTTTAATGCTGCACGAAAGGTCCAAGAACAAAGGCTGTCATTTCCTGAGTTTCCATTTTCTTAACCTGGAGATTACATATTTTTTTTGGCCTGGAAACACACATGCATACACATAGTCTTGTTAAATAAAAATTAATTATAGAATAGGAAAACCTTGTGAGTTAATCCATGACATCAGTGAACTTGTTCCAGCAGATATCACAGAGCTGTTAATGTTTATACAGAGTGACATGATTTTCCATACTCAGCCCTGTCTCTCTAGCCTCGCATGGATCTACAGGCCAACATTAGTTATTCAACTCCCTTTGCTTTTGGTTTTAAGCCCAGATGGAGCGTCTTGAGGAATCCTGCATCTTCTCAACAAAAACTCTTGTCATTTAAGAGCTTAGTGCTCTGAGGGGAGATAGAGGATGAACAGTCATTTAGTCAGCTTAGCATAAACCAGTCTAGCGAAGAACTGCAGATACCTGTCCATATTTTGAAGCATCTATTTGTGATTGTGAGGGTAACCTGGCAAAGGGGCCTGCCTAGACATGCAGGTGCATGGAGTAAACAGAAGGGGTATACAGAGCAAAAAGGAAGACGTAAGGTAGATATGATACCAACCTACACTCTGATTTCTGTCTGAGACAAGAAGTTCAATACCATGGCAGCAAGGAGTGCACATCCATCATTTATGTCAAAACATTATTTCCCCCAATGACAGGCAACTGTCTTTTGAACTGGCAAGAGTAAAGTAGAAAAGTTATAGGAGGCAAATTTGTTATTAGCAAGAAGAAGGAAGGGTTGACCAGTAGGACAACAATGATCAGTGTCTGGGTTTGTTTCATCTTCATCAGCCTCATGCTATCTTCATTAGCATCAGGTCTTCGTGTCCTTTCTGGCATTTCATGTTGAGGCTTTGTTCTGGAAGAAAGCAGGTCAGATGGAGAAAAAACCCAAACTGTATAAAGTCAAATACAGTGTCTTTAATTCTGATGGGGCATTATCCAAATAAGGCTTCCAAGGGAGCAGTAAAGGCCAAATAGCTTCTCATTTGTGGATCATTTAAAGAAGGAGCAAGAGAAAGAATGGAATTGCTGTAGAGATGCAAACAATAAGATGGTTATGGCCTTTCAGAAATACAGACATGAAAGACAGAGGCGCTGAAGGAGCTGCATACAGTATAATTTGTGTTTTGAAAATGGCCTTTCTCCCCATCACCACTGCCTGGCCTCCAGCCATACCCACCACAGAATCCTTCACTGCTACTGGACAAAGTGCTGGACAGAGGCCAAGGTGGACACATTTCTTGTTTTGTTATGGAGGATAAATGCCAGCTTAAGTGCTCTGCAAGCCAAGAGGAGAACAGCTGCCTGTAGAAGGGCAAGACAAGAGGAGATTGTCTGGGCCATGAGCTCTGCTTTGTACCCCTAGGCAATAGGCCATAGGGCAGTGAAATGTGGCAGGGGGGTGGGCTTCCCAGGAGGCACCCAGAGGGCAGCGCTGCTCTTAGCAGCCTTTCTTTGCACTTTCAGCATAAAGGATGTGTCTGGAAAGAAGGGAACCAGACAGCAGACCTGGCTTCACCAAACACCCTGCTGCCCACAGCTGCTTGGCTCAGAGAAGTAGCTTGCATCCCAAGCACTCTCAGGGACCGCACCGCTGCTCACAACATCTGTACTGGGGAGATGATTAGTGCTGGTTGCTACCCTCATCTCTTCTAGTTGTAGACCACTAAGGCCCTGATCAGCCTGTAATCCAAACCCTAGCATCACCCGAGCCTCTCCCGAACAGCCCCTATGCAGCCTCCTGCTCCTTCCTTTCCCCCACTGCTGATGGCAGGGCATCCACCACTCACAATGGGGTCCCACTCTCCTGCTTGGGAAAACCTGGGGACTCCCTGGGCTCCGCAGACCTGCACAATCAGAAGAAGGCCTCATATATGCCTAGGCCTACAGGTTTCAAACACTGTCTTTTCCTTGCCCTTGCTCATCTTCCAGAGGCTCCTAATCACTCCACAGCTTCCTCCTGTTGCTGCTGTCAATGCTCTCCAACAGCATCTGGACCTTTCAGCCTTTTACAGCTGCTCTTTACACCTCACAGGCAGTAATTATTTTAACACCGATGGGCATGACCAAGTTTTCCTTCAGAGTTTCACATCCTCTCAGATCTGCCCAGGTAGCTGGAATGCTGCAGCAGAGATTTAGATTTGCCCTTTCCCTTGCGACCACTGTCTTCCTGGACCTTGGCCCCAGAATCATGCGTATTTGTGGCCAACAGGGCAGAAAGGATGATTTTTAAAAGCCCAGCTACTAGAGGAAGCAAGAGTGGCTGGCTGAAACACTAGTGAAAGAGTGAATTTTGACAACAACCCAGAAATTCACCATCTGGGATAAAATGGTAGAATAAACTTTTGAGGCCTGACATGAGGTCATCAAGTCAAATAAAGAAGATATTTCCATACCTCTGCAGGAGTGCTCAGGGCCTGGATCACAGAAGTAGCCCTTCTTTACCAGGCTAAGCTTCACATGAGACCTGACAGGAGATGGCTATAGATGGGTTGTCTTCTTGCTCTTGCTTTACATCAAGGTAACTCCACTCACTTCCTTACCAATGGTCTGAAAATTCTTCTGTGTGAAGCAGAAAAGGACTTTGTCTTTTGGCTCTAAAATCAGCTGAAGTTGGGTTGAATAAAACTTTAGTTGGGAAACAAAGATGAAAAGATTAAACTAACAGCTATGAAGATCTATGATTTTATTAATATGATATACTCGTCTGAATTAAATTTTATTTATCTGAAATGGGGGAATTTCTTCTTTGTTATAGGATGACATAAAGCAGATAGGCTGGACTCTTTCCTCCTCCCTTGTTTACACATAATTTGATTTGGTCCACATGATGTGTCTTTCTGATGTAGGAAGCAGGAACAAAAACCACATTTCCCTATTTATTACATCAGAAGATATTTATTAGTACAAGGCTGTTTCATAACATTTTGCCAGCCTTCCCCCACAAGAACAGGTGAACGATCAGTACAATAATGGAGGATGCAGCTGGTCTCTCATGCCCTTTGATTTTATTCTTAGATGCAACATAAATAAATTCACAACACAATCTTCCCCACATGCACGTGTACATGCATGTGCAAAGATCCCTGTAAAGCCACCACCAAGGGAGGAAAGTAGGGTCAGACAAGGTGTGAATTACGTTGGCATCTTAATTACTAAACTCTTATAGTCTAAAGGATGCAAAAGACAGTGTCATAAAACCCTCCTAAAGTTAAGCTCAGGATATTTCCGTCTAGAGAATTCTCGTCTAACCAATCACTGAGAACAAGAGTAAATTAGTGGGATGCAGAGAAATACATTTGTTTCTGTAGTGCACACTGAGAGGGTGGCTGGAGAGAGAGAATATCGCTTCCTGCCCGTGACCTATGCTGGGACATGTAGTCTGTTATTTTTACTGTGAAACTGTGGGAGACATTTTCTCTTTGATTGCGTAACTGCCATACTGATGGTTGTTTACTGGATAGCAGAGTCATTTTAGCAAACAGCTGCAATCTGTACAAGAAAATTTGTGTGTGTAGATGGTAAGCGAATGAGGGGCAGAGGTAAGATGGAAAATATTAGAAGTGTGTATATAGATACATGTATCTGCAAAATGTACTTATTTGTATGTACAGATGCATATATTTTTGGTATTGTATACACACACAAACTCTTACCTAGACTGTGTTTAATTTTTGGTTTGAAAGGTTTTTTCGCTTGGTTGGTTTTCATTGGTGGGGGCTTTTTTTTATTTTTTTCTATCAATGCTCTCTTCCCATCCTCCCCAGAGAAAATTTAGTTATGTACTCAAAAATGATATCAGATGAATATTGGGCTTGTCAGTCAGTTAAATTAGATAAAGTAAATCACTTACATGCTTAATTTTATATGAACTGAAAACATCTCTTTATCAGTTCAGACTACGCCAAAATAACTGGTGATGAAAAACTGTCCAACAGCTTGTTGTGCTACAGTTCAGGTGAGATGTGGGAGAAGGCTGTCTGGGTTCTATCAGAGTCACAGAAGACAAGGGATCCTGTGGGCATGTCTTTTTTCTTCATTATCTTCTTCCCACGAGCCCTCTTCCTGTGAGCGGGCAGGGCTCAGCAGGGAGGCTGGGAATGTCGAGGGGAGAGGCGCTGCTGGGCAGACAGGGGAGAGTGGAGTGGCTTTGAGGACAAGGGGAGGGAAAAGCTGGAGATACGGTGAGAAAATAAGCAGAGTGAAAGGCACGGGGAGTGTCACGAGTTGTGCACATGCACTCACTAGGAAGGGGGACTGTTGCAATGAGAAGATGCCACCAGAGAGACTGAATGGAGGGGAAAGATTAAGTTGTGAAAAGCAGAGGTTTTTAAAAGAATAAAAAAGAGAAAGAGGAAAACATGATGGAAAAGGGGAAAATAAAGACTTTGAAAATGAAAGCTGGATAGGAACAAGGTGGAAGGAAGGAGAGATTGCCTAAATGGTATATTAAATATCAAGTGTCACCATTACATTATGATGATGGCCTCCATATGTGTCCCTCCTCTTCTCAGCTCAGCTTGTGCTAGACTGTGGGACAGCTTTACATATGTAAGTTATGATTTAGTGAGCAGAAAACTGATATGAATCTTAAAAGTAGCAAGGGAAAACTGCAAGAATTTCACCTTGGACGTGTGTACTAGGAGAGGGAGGGAAATTAACCGCTCTGCTGGCATAGCCGGTACCACTACAATGCCTAACACAAATTCCCTGCAGACTCTTCAATGAAATCATACTTGTTTGTTTTAAAGTTTGGAAAGGAAAGTTTATGCTGAAATAGTAATTTCTACTATTTTTTATACTTACATCAAGCAATCTATTGGTTTATTACATGGGCAGCCTCAGACTGTGCTCTTCTTTGTTTCTTAGGATTTCTAATTTATGTGAATGCTTATATTACTGCTGAACAATATAATCTAGTCTTCAATATTGATTTGTCTGGTTTTAGGCGGAAGGGCAGATTTTTAAGTATTTCAGGTCTACAGACAGAGGTAACATAATTAAAACCAAAATCATCTCAGTAGCATCTTTTGAATATGTTTATTGTTTCACTCTTTTCTTTTTCTTTTTCTTTTTTTTTTTAATAGTAAGTCCTGTCGCGATATTATGAATATATACATTCAGTTAAAGTACCTACATCTATATAAAGTGGATTTCCCCACCAAAATTCATTTTGGGGGATACAAAAGATCAAAATCCATATATCTGACTCACTCAACAATTTTGACCTGAGCCTGAAAATGAAGAGGAGACAGATCAAAAGACACTTTTGTGAGGAAATTAAGAGGAGTCAGCATCTGAACTCCCATAGAAAAGGTCCCTCTGGCTTTCACAAAGGGGTCACAGAGAAATAATTGTTAGCACTTTCCAACCACATAGCTTCAGTGTGGGAACATATCATTGTTATTTCAAAGCTGGGAAAATCAGGGCGCAGAAAGGTCAACATGATTCCTTCAAGGACAGATAATGAGTCAGACGTGGACCAACACAGAGTGGTGTTGTTCAGATTTCCAGTCCAGGGTCACAGCTTTTGAGTGCCCCGACTCCCTTGCCAGCACGAGACGATGAACATTTCTGATTATTTACCAGTTGCAGAATTTCTATTCGCACTTCTGCTAAAAGCCTCCAAAGACTCGGAGCCAGGCTCAGGCCTCTCAATACCCAAGCGGAGTCAAGTGTTAGTGAATTAAAGAGCTTTTTACACTGAGGCAAGAGTGCACAAATGCAGAAACACAGCTCTGTGCATTTAGGCAGCTTTATGGCAAAACTGCCATACTATGAAGGTAACAGGCTTCCAGTAGAGGCGGTGGTTGTGCTGAAGTGTTAGGAAGGTAGCTGGGAATTTAGATGCTGACAGTAGGACCTAAGCAGAGCCTGAGTCCTTAAATCCTTTGTAAAACTCAGCCCTTGAATCTCCATCTGTGCTTCTCTTTCTCTGTCATAAACTCATGTATTGATCTCTTCTGATTTGAATGGCAAGCTAGCAGCAGAATGCCTAGTTCTGCTCACAGACTTCTCGCCTATCTGGCTCCAGCAAGCTCATCAGAAAGGAGTTTGTTGCATTGCCAGCCTATACACTCTCCAGTGCTCTAATAACAAAAATTTTTTCCCTCTGCACAAGATGTTCAGTTGCTGAGATGATGCCTTGGCAGGTTGAGAGTCATAGTTGTGCACACAGTGCAGCCAGTGATCCACTGCTAAATGTTATTTCTGTCACTTAAATGTAGCTGTTTCCTGGGTCACTTCTAATCTTTCATACATTTTTTTTCTGGTTTTAAATTGACAGAAATGGAAATTAGCAAATACTCAAGAGTCATTGATTTTATGGCACTGGTGGCTGAGGCACCATATACACACCCCACTGTGCAACGAAATATACTTGCTACACTAATGAGGCTTTGGACAGGTCTCTGGAGGGATGTATTTTCTTTTCACATGAGCCAAGTTTAGTACACTGTAGTTTGTTATGGCATAATGTGCACACAGTTTGGTGCATTTGTACAAATGTAAGCAAAAGGCTCTTGTGCCTTCCCCTGTAAATTCATGCCAGAATGAAAATCCTTGGTTTTAAAGAAACAGGTGAGTAGTATTATCTGTTAATTAATTTGTCAGTTCCAGTGTAAGGGGAAACTTCATCTCACCACTGTTTTGGCAGATTAGTATTTCAGCAGTGTAAAGGCTGCCGGCATTTTGGTGGGAGCTGGATTTTGCACGTGTGTTTGAAGATGTCTTTTTTTTTACGAACACTAGCATACAGGCCAGAGGTGAGGCACTCAGGAGCAGTAATGATGCCGTAAAACTCGGTCATGGCAGGAAACGTATCTTCCCTTGTACTTCAGACTCAGAGGAGAAGCCCATCAAATGTAACTTTAGACGTTTTTGTCTAACATAACTGCAAATGCATGGTCTGATCTTTGCTGCTTTTTCCATTTGCTTGTCCATGTGTTAGCCCTTCCATGCAGGGCTACTCTGGGATTTCCTTCAGGTGTAAGTTTCGCAGTTGCACCTGCAACTCCCCCGTGGGCAAACACAGCAAATGGTTTGGGTTTTCCAGCAGATGCACTGAGGAGCCGGGAAACAGCCAACTGGGAAAACCCACAAGCTTGTAAATCCAGGCTTGACTTTGTTTGTTTTCAGACACATTGCAGGTTTTTCACATCACGTTCTTATCGGTGTTGTTATGGCTTAAACAAGAAGCTGCACACCAGTGGAGATGGGAGAACCGTATTCATAGGAAAGGGAGGGTTACTTGGCAAGGTGAGGGAGTATCCTCACTGCTGAAGAATTTTCAGGGAATGACCTTGGAGTTTCTGTCTCTCGGAAACCATGGCAACCAGCATTTGTTCTCGTAAAATAATTTCTTGTCTCGCAGTGAGTGATTACACGCCTCCTCCAAACTCTCCATAGAATCTCTCCATAAAAAAGGAAAAAAAAAACCAACAAAGAGAAAGCCCGAGTTGATCATTCTGAATGCCTATATCCTAAATAACGCACTGCAGCCTGGTTATCCGCTGCCAGCTGAACAAGAAAGAGTAGCCACTGGTTGATTGTCCATTCCTGTTTCTAGGTTAGCATAATTAATTTTGACATAAATACAGACATCTTTGGTGAATGCCCGTTTGTCTCCATAATTAGTATCTTACAACTATCAAGAAAAAAACATTCAAGATTACACTGTCGTGCAGTTTGAGAATCACTCACACAGTCATTTCACTGTTCTTAAATATATTTTAAGGGAGTAGAGGCCATTTGCAAGTTGTATGTTCATCAGATAATCAGTCTGTGCAATTGTGGTTGTAGCATCTTATGTATCTTGTGCTCTGTCCATGCAAAAACTCCCATATGTTGGGCATGTGAGGGAAGAGAAATGTCTCTCATACATACATACAGCTGAAAAAAAGTCTGCAGGAAAAAAAAAAAACCTCCTCCAAAAAAGATAAAGCTGTGGTAGTGGCTGAGCTTGTCCTTGCACCACAACATGAATCACTTGTGTCCCCTCAGTCGTGAAAAAGTGTGCAAAAAAAGACATGGGCAAGCCTCCACACCTGCTTCAGGGTCATCTCTGAGGTGGCTGGCATTTCATTTCACAGGGAGGCAGATTGCTGAGGCAATCAACTGTGCTCTACCCATCACAGCTTTATAGCTGCTTCCTTTAATCTGGAAAAAAGGTGCAGATGCTGAAAATTGCATATTTTAAGCCAAGGTCCTAAGGAAATAAGTTCTAAGAGATATCCAGCTGTTTCTGCCTGTGAATAATCCCTCTCCTGCAGTAACTTTCAGCCTTCTGGCAGAATTCAAACACATCTGAATGTGGAGATGGGAACCTCAAGGACATGCTTTTACAAGCGTGCTGAGCACTGGGAGCTGGGTAGGAAACAGATATCAAGTTTTCCCCACTTCCCTTGCCACCTGCTCTCTGTCTGATGGCCCTGTGCATCCCAGGCCCTGGGTCCCAGGTGGTGACCCCATCTTGTTTCCAAGTACCCTGCAGCTGTCTCCTCCGGCCCCACAGGGAGGCCCACAAGTTCATGCTAGGGTCTTCTCCTTCCTACTGCAAGAGGTGAGGAGACATGGGGCATGGATCCAACCACTGTTGCAGTGGCCCTTGAGAGCATTTCATTTCACCTGACCTGCCTCTCCTTGCAGCCTGTGAGCTCCCTGGGAAAGCTAATCCATGAAGAGGTTTGCACGCCTACCCCACTGCCTGCAGTTGCACCATCTCAGCAGCCCCCACTGTGCCCTGCTCCAAGACCTGCCCTGGGAGCAGTGGGGGAACAGCCACTGGAGGGGCAAGCAGGCAGGGCGATCACCCCAACAGCACCAGGGAGGACCCCCCCCAGGCATTTCCCTCCATCAGGTCTCTCGTGGCCCTTCCCTTGGGGCTTGGGTACCCTCCCTGGAGCCCGGGTCTCCCCTTGTGCCCCTCATCACCTGCACACCAGCCAGGCTGCAAAGGCAAGATTTATTGCTTGCTGTAATATCCCGACAGCTAATACCAGTTGTTCCTTTCCTTTATCAGAGACAAACCTCTCTACAATAGGCATAATTATGATTTATAGCATTATTACCGACAATTAAATGTCATACTTGAAAACAGGCAACATAAACTCTTATTTCATCGCAAGACTGCCCTCCTGCTGCTTTGCTGCTAGCAGTGACTTTCTCTCCCAGCTTTAAATCACAGCACCAAGGCGTGCAGCTGAGCAAGAGCTGGGAGCTCTCCTCTTGACGCCACTGGCCCACAAATGTCCTCCAAAGAAAATACAGCAAAGGCTCACCTTTAGAGGATGGTAACCCAGGGTGCTCCTGAGCCCTGACAGACACAGTGACCGGCAGAGGGGCAGGTTACGGTAGGACCTGCACATGCCTGTTAAAGGCACTGCTGTCAAAATTGTGGCAGCAGAGGGGCCACAAGCTGAAGGGGGAGATGGGCTGCCTGAGGAGGCTTGCAGCAGCATGTGGTGGACAAGCAGCCCAGTGCAGAGCTCTATGGCAGGAAAAAAAGGAGCTCTTAGTGAAGTCAGATTACTGTAGGTGCTTTGGGACCCCGATGGGCCCCATCACAGACCCTCCTTTAACAGCAACCATGGCTTTGTCCAGGGAGCATGACTGCACTGATGCACACGCAGGGACTCGAGGTGCGTACCACTCAGCCCCAAAGCCTGGGAGCCTGGAGGTGGGGGCTTTCCCCAGCCCCAGCCAAAAGGCTTTGCAGAGGGGTGCAGTGATGCTGCAGCCAGACCTGCAGGATCCCCGTGTCTAATAGATCCCCAGCCCTCCTGGGCCACAACTACACAGTGCCCAGATGTCTGTGCTGAAAAGAAATGCTTAGCAGGCATGTGCATTAGCTGCCAGATTAACTCCGCAGCCTTTTCCAGCCAGTTACTGGGGGCTGAGACCTGAAAGCATTGCATGGGATTAGCCATGCATCTGCCATTAAAATCAATCCTCTGCACCGCTTTGAAAATCTCAATTTGCAGTTATCTGCCTCTGGGACACAATGAAAGGGAAGAGAGGAAAGGAGGAAAGGGAGAATGGATCCAGAAACTTTTCAGATATATATTGTGACTCCGTGGCATTTATTATGATATCCTAGGAAGCTTACCTTCTTCTTCACGCCAGGCTTTTCAGGTTATTTTAGTTCAGTTTCACTTCAAAATATCTAAACAAAGAAAAGGATAATATAGTAACTAGGGAAGAAGAATAGATCTACTTATTTTACATAATACTGCTGGACCCAGGTAAAAAATTTGTCAGGTCCTAAACCCCACATTTTTTCACTAGATTTAAAAAAAAACATATACATGCCTATTTTCTGTTATTTTAAAGTAAGGCATTTTTTTTTTGTTTTGAGCCTTAACCCAGGTGAGGACTTCAGTGCTTTCCCTGCAGCACCTGTGCCAGAAACTTAATAGTTGCATAAATAAACAAACTGACCCCTGAAATTCTCCTGTGATTGCTCAGTTCTGGGTACTGCCGCTTTCAGAACCGCAAAGCCTGGAGGCATGGTGTGGTGAAGAGCTGGCAACTGTAATGCCTGGGAGGGTGGTCACAAGTGGTGTGTGTTGGGAAAGAGAAGCTAGAATGATAAAACAAAAAACAGTAAAAAAAAAAAAATTGCAAAAAAAAAGAAGAAAGGTGAAATCCCTGAAGCAGGTGGTTAAATGTTTCTGTGGATGCTCCGAGTTTTTTTTTTTTTTCAGAAGAATGTTTAACATGCTAGACACAGAAAAGGTGTGACAACTGTTAGTGTTAGGAAATGAGACCAAAGAAAAAAATCAATTCACAAAGCAAATAATGATCATGAAGCAATCACAAAAATATCAGAAAGCAAAAAACATAATTCCTCGCTTTGCTCTGCAGCTGCTTCACACTTGTTTCTTACAGAGGTAGGAGTCAGTGAACCAGGTGGGTGACTTGCCCTATATCCCCCCTTTGGTCACAAAGCTCACCTGCAAGGGGGTCCAGCAACACACCTTTCTAGGAAGAAAAATGAAATCTGAAAGTGAGCTGAGGATAATAATGCAGCAAACCGAGAGACAGAGAATCAGCACATGGGGAGAGAGGAGGGATGGTGTGAAGTGGCAGCTGACGCTATCACATTTCCAAGGGATCGGACAACAAGGAAGACGAGTGGGGAGAGGTGGCCACCGCAGGCCGGAGTTCAGGTGAAGAGGGAGTGTGAGGAGCTGGACTGCTGAACAGGCACTGCAAATGTTGGTGTCAGTCCCAACATTTCATTCTTCACTTGGTCATTTATTCTTTCCAGTGAAGTGGAAACCTGAAAAATTCCCTTTTGTACCAACAACACTTTTGATTCCAACCAAACCAAAACGATTGATTTTGCAGCCTGTGTAATAAAAGCAGAGGAAACAAGGCTAAGCTCAAAGGTGAGCAGAGCAGCAGAGAAGCAAGATCTTCCTTCTTTCTAACTGCTGAGGACAAAGGAACCATGTTCAGTGCCCTGCTTCCTCACACCTCTACACACTTCTCTTGTTTTGAGGCAGGGCTCTTGCAGAGGTGGTGGGGCTGTTCTCCTCTGCTGGAAGTCCTGCCCCTTCCTGCGGTGCCTTTAGTTACTTATCAAGAAGCAGCAGCCTGCAAGTGGTTAGGACTGTAGCCACAGAGACAGAATGTGAGGGTTCGTGTCCCAGCTCCACCAATATCTTAGTGATGTTCTCACAGAATTTCTGCAGCAATCTCTCGGATCAGAGGAAGATGCTGAACCTCGGTCTCACACATCCTGGGCAAGTGCAGCCCTTGATAAGAAAAATGGATTAATTGGTGACATGCCTGTTGCCTACCATCCCGTGCCTTTATGCAAATAGAACTGAGGTGTACCAAAATACATTTTTCAATGAAGAAACCATTTCCTCAAATCCCACAGCTCAGGAGAATGATTTCACAGCACAGCAGACAGTGAGAAGGCTGTGAAACTAAAATGGAGGGGAAGTTACTCTTCTAAGCATTTTAAAAGTAGCCATGCAATAAGAAAGCACCAAAATATAGCATGAGAGGGAGCATGGCAGCCACAGATGAGGGTGCGTGCCGTGGTAAGAGCTGCCTGCAAAACGTAAAGGAGACAGAGAGCCAGTTTAATTTGCACACTACATTGCTAACCACTTGTGACCGGCCGAGCTTCAAGATGCACAAATGCCTGGAATAATTAGGTCAGTTGTGTCTAGACGCAGAGACTGCTAGATCAGGCTTTGCTGTGCTGTAGCTTTCACCAGAAGACCATTGCTGTCACAAGTACCCGAGTAGCTCAGGAGAGGTGTATAAAAAAATCTGCATCTGAGGGGGTACCAAAACTACCATGCTGCCAGAAAATTGAACAGACTATGAGAGCTGCCTGTGCCTCAGCCTTCCCCCAGCTCCCTGCAGATTGCTGGCATAAGCAGGTCTTGGACTTCAGAAGCTAGCGAGTTAGCAGGGGAGATCAAATGCACCCGTCCTGTTTAAACATAAACTCAATTGTCTGTACAGCAGAACACATAAGTCCTTGCAACTCAGCGTGTGTTCAAACAGAAGCCCACACTCAAGGATTTCTGTGGGTAGGGAAGGACTGTGGGATGGCAGCCTGAATGTTAAGTAGCTTCATCATCTCCACAATGTCAAAACATCATCTTAGGCTCCAAGAGGATTCTTTAATTAATGTAATTAACGCTATTTGGCCTCGTGCGTGGGGCAGTAGGTGTGTCAGGCCTGAGCTTTCGCTGGCTCCTGCTGGCACAGAGACGGGAAAGGATGCTCCTGGCAGAAGAGCCACACCAGCGCGGTGACAGCAGCAGGTGCGCGGGGACAGGCTCGCTGTGTCGCTGGCTGGGAGTTTGCAGCCACACATGTATCCTTGCCATCACTCTGCCTTGCAGGGTTCAGTTCTTCAGCATCAATGAGAAGCACACTGCTAGAGGAAGGTGAAAGAGCATTTTCTGTAGAGATTTCAAAACCTAGTGGTGGCCACTTGTTTTACAATCACATCACCAGATCTCAGACAGTCCCATCAGTGTCCTTTCACCAGAAAAAGCAAGCAGTAACACCCTCCTGTTGTGCTATTCTCTTTCTGTTTTCACAATGTAACAAAGGAACTCACTGACAAGAGCAAGGGAAATTAATCTGGTTTGGTTTGGTTTTGAATAGGACGTTTGCAGGTCCCTGTGATGGCAAAGAGAAAGCTTCCCTAGGTGTAAGCACCAGGTCCAGGCTAGTTCTTGAAATTGGCTCCATTCTTATATTGAATCAAATATTCACTAACGTAGCTTTCTTTCCTTCTTTGGTGTGCATTAGAGGCCACGCTATTTGTTTTTAATTTGATTTAAAGTGAAATGCAGAGAAACTTACTAATTAGCAGTAGCATAAGACTCCAGCACCAGCAGAATTTAGATAACATTTGATAAGAAAAAAAGGACATTTTTTCCACACAGACATTCAGAGATTTTTATACCTACACATAGGAGTTCTACCAGCCTTTGATGCAAATTATTCTGAAGGAAACTTAGTGGTAGCAGAAATGTGGTAATATAAAAAATAATTAGATTTTGCCTTCAATGGCTGGCCCTCAGCATTTTAAACATTCTCTACAGGTTGCTGTAATGTCTTTCTTACTTATCATAACAATATCAATAAAAAGCTTAGAGTTGAATAGAGGGGTTTATACTGCAAATGAAAATAGATCAATAAAATGGCATAGAAACTAACTCACAAACCAGCAGTTATTGAAACAATATTAGTTGATTATCTAAGGTACTTATCAACTTCCTACATTCAATCTCTCTGTATCTAGTAATTTATGAAGAAAACTATTGTGTTTTAATATACACTCTGCTTATTGTAGTTTCCACAGGCTTTGTAATACAATAATATGTCCTAGCAGCTTTCAGCTGTGGTAGCGAAGAGTGTTACCATGCCAAGGACATTACATCACACACTGGCCCTGGTTAACCAGCAAAAATAGTACTTTATAGAGAGTTGTGGTAAAGATTAGATTTTTATATCACAACTCACAACAGAAATCACAGCCTCAGGAAACAAAACATGACAGCAATTGACGGAAATGTTTCTGGACGATAACTGAAGGAGAACATCAGACGGCATCGTGCCAGGGACAGGATGACAAATGGGGCTTAACACTGTTTGGAAATCAGTTAGAAGCAGTGATTCCAGGATCCATCTTTCACTTCATCTAAAAGGCGGCACATACTGTGTGGCCCTCAAAGGCTCCTTACCATGGTTGTTGACTGGTATTTAAGAAAGGCACACTACCTGCAGGCTTTGGCAATTCAGGGTTCAGTTTATTTTTTCTTTCCGAGGCCCAGCGCCTGCACTTTGAAGGCTCCCTTGCCCGTAGCAGCGATCTGTTCTGCTAAAATGCTGGTTAGGCTGCTGGCTGGGCAGAGCAGGCCAAGGAACTGCCCAGATGCAATTTTGTCTGGTCTCCACTTTGGAGGAGCTGCCAAGCCCCCGGGGGGCACTGGAGTGGGCAAGGGGTGGTCTGCCAGGAGCAGAGAGGGGACTGGAGCAAGTGCAGCAGCCATTGGGCAGGGCACATCTCCATCAGGGAGGGCTTGCCCGCCAGTTTTAGCCTTGCTTCGCATCAACTGTTGGCGCATTAAAACCTTGGGAACAGCTCTCAGTTAAACCACATCACCAGTTGTCCTGAAGAATTAAATTAGCCAGGCTCCATTTCCAAGCTGTACCCACTCCTGGGTTGTCCTGTGGGCTTTGCAGGCTGATCATCTATTTAAATCTCTCCAATTAATTAACTGAACACTCCTGCCTGGAAAGGGGACCTCAGAGAGCTCTAACAGCAACTGTTAGAGGTTATTTGCCAAGGTGAAGGGGGTTTGCCAAGCTTTCATCGCTTTAACATTTCCAGGCAATCTAGCCTAATGGGACTGACAGAAGAGATGGAGGCCAGGAAAGAAATTCTGAGAACACTGTACGCCACTTGGCCTTGATTGACTCTGCTGTCAGAACCTAAGTACAAGACATCTGTTTGCAATGCTGTCTAAGGTGTAGCATGGAGCTGCGGGAACCAGCTTTAGGCATTTAGGAAAACCCCTCTAAAGTCCTCTATGTCATTTTCAGCATCTTTCCATCTGGAGGATCCCTTGGAAAGGGCAGTGCCCCCAACCCTGCTCATAGACAGGCATCCAAAAAGCAGTACCTTGACTCCAAACAAAACATTCATTCATGTGTTGGAGGGTAGGACAGGACCCTCAAATAGAGCATCTGTCTTTGTCATAATATCAATTAGCATGTAAATCAGGGCTTGGCTCTTATATGGATGTTTAACTTCTTAAACAGAATTGCTGTGAGAAAAGCAAGGAATGTATCAATTTGCTTACTTTGGGCTTAAAATAAGATTGCCAAAAACTGAGAGTGACTTTTTCACAAAAGATGTTAGCACTTCAGAATTTCTCTGTGGAAGACATCCTATAAATTAGTCAAATTAGTCTTTTTGCTCAGATTGCAGTTGAAACATCTGCACATGGGCTCTTTGAAGTTACAACCCACAGCTTATTTAATGTTTTTCTAATTTAATTATTAAGTCAGTATCAGTAGGTGTTAGCACTGGCTTGCCAAGAAATTCAAAACAACAGGAGCATCAGACATCATCCGCACAGCAAGCTGTTCAGTGAAGCATGCTCACCTAAATGGAGCATCTTATCAGTGTGTATAAATACCTGAAGGGGGCAAAGCCACCTAAACATGGCTGTGGGCAGCCAGCTCCAGGGGGCCCTGCTTGAGCAGGCGGGCTGGACCAGATGACCTCCAGAGGTCCCTTCCAGCCTCAGCCATCCTGTGACTCTGTGAAAAGCTGCACTGCTTTCAACAAAATTTCATGCTTTCAACAAAAACGTGTTCCATGGAAGTCCAGTACTGCTTCCTTTGAAATAAATATTTAAATCATCATTAAGCTTAATGAGAGCAGGACTGGTCTACCTGTCTTAATTTGAAAAGGGAGTCTAACACTAAACAGCTGAAATGAAGTAAAAAAAAAAACATTGTACAAGTCTTTTCTGTATCCTATGTGTTGCTAAGAGTGTCTGTGGACATATTCAGGGGAGAATGTTAACACAACAGGCTGTTAGCACAGAATAATGATTCCCTGTTGCTAGATTAGTGCAAAAGGAAAGGTATAATGTTTTTCTGCAATGCACAAGGCATGAGGCTGTGAAAATGCGGTGGTTTTTTAAACTTTATTTCTCCACAATTGGTTTTGTACACGTTAATAATTTTTCTGAAGAATGTTAGTGCCATTAACATTTCTTCCCCTCCCTCCCTCCATGCATCAGACGGGAAAGGCTTAGTTTTCAACCAGTACAGACGCATCAGCAAATCAATTTTCTAAAGGTGAAATCACTAGATGTTTACATTGGATATGTGCTAACACAAACTGGGGTTTTAATCAACAAGGTTATGCTGCAGAAGCAGAGTAAATGACAGTCTGATTGACTCGGCAACAGCTAAGGACTATTGCACAGCTGTGCCAAACCTGCACTGGGTTAGTGTGAATTAAAGTCTTGGGAATACCTTGTTCTGACAGGAGATGAGGCAGTGTCTGTCTGTGAGGCCATTACGTTACCAGTATAGCTCAACAGGGTTCAGCAGAGATATGCTCCAAGACTGAATCCAGCCCAGTGCTTTCAGATCATACACATCTACCCTGGAATGGTGTTGCTTGAAGTTTCATGCAAAAGGGAATTTATAAGCTCATTGACATGAGATTCAAGTTAAAGTAAAGCTGCTGCAATTAGTGTAAAAGTTAACTGCCAGAATCAACTATTAAGAAATGGTGGGTTATTTATTTCTTGTTCTCTCCTGATCAAGAGTGGATTTTTTTTTCTCTTTCATTAGACACAAATTGCAAGACTCCACACAGAGATGCTGGGCAAAACTGTATGATGTGCATCAAGCAAGAACTCACTGCAAGTGATGTAGTAGTGCCTTCTAAGGTTAAGATCTATTAAAAGCAGGTAACAAAACTCATCAGCATTATACTCCATAGGATTAAATCCCTTTAGATGGACATTTCCCCTAAATTAAAAAAAAAAACAAAAAAACCTCAAACCAACCTTAAAACTAAATACTGTTTTGTGCATCTGATCAACAAAACAAAAGATTCCAACAAGAATCTGTGTCTAAGATGACCATGACTTAAACACAGTGTATGAGATAAATTCCCAAGAAAGTAAGTAGTCTAGGAGATAAAGCTGTAAATAAAGATACACATTTGGCAATGACTTCTGCTTTGTGTTATTCAGGCCTTTACCCCACTACTTGTATGACAGCATTACAGCCAGAGGTTAATCTAATTCTTATTAGTACACTGAATTAACTATCTCCACTGGCTAATTGTCTGTTCTTTCAATGATGGTCATACAACCCCCTCACCAATGTACCCACTACAATGCATAATTTTCTAATCCTGGAACACTGTGCTCCTGTTCCCTCCTCATTAGATTGTCATCATCAGAGCAAACAGAGCATCACTCATGTCAGACAGGACAGGGGCTTCTCAAACAGCGCACACAAAGGAGGTTCTTCCCAGTAGCCTTCTGTTTCTTTGGCTTGTAGCCTGAGGAGCACAGCATATCCTCATTAAAAAAGACTAGATCGTAAAAAATTGTTGTCCTGCATACTGTGTAACAAGGTCATGCCCTCAGATGTTTACTGAAAATAATTTCTTTCAATACTGTGGTCCTCTGTTTGCTAAATGTCTTCTCTACTGCTACACTGTGTAAAATGAGAGAGAGAGAGACACGCATAATCAGAGGGCTGGAGCACCTCTCCTATGAGACAGCTGGGGCTGTTCAGCCTGGAGAAGAGAAGGCTCTGGGGAAACCTTATAGTGGCCTTCCAGTAGCTAAAGAGGGCCTAGAAGAAAGATGGGGAGAAACTCTTTAGCAGGGCCTGTTGTGATAGGACAAGGGGTAATGATTTGAAAATAGAGGGAGGTAGATTCAGACTGGACATAAACAAAAAAAATGAGGATGGTGAAACAGAGGAGCAGGTTGCCCAGAGAGGTGGTAGGTGCCTCATCCCTGGGAACATTCAAGGCCAGGTTGGATGGGGCTCTGAGCAACCTGATTGGAGATGTCCCTGCTCCTTGCAGGGGGGTTGGACTAGATGACCTTTAAAGGTTCCTTCCAACCCAAACTATTCTATTATTCTAAGATAAAAATCCCAGAAATATTTCCCTAGGTCATCCTGTGTATATTATCTGTGTCTGTTTTGAAGACTTCAAGATCATCACAGCAAAAATGGTGTTTTATTTCTGTTCATTTAAGGCCAAACATGTTGTTACTGCTTGACTAGATAGTGGTAGGTAAGCGTGTAATGCCTGAAGTATCATCTTAGGACCAGAGTGAAGAAATAGAGACGTAGATTAGTTTCCTTGTCCTACTTAGGTTGCCTGGATGTGTCATAAAGACAAATGCATTCACCAGAATCTGAATTAACCTATTTTGTTAACTGGACTGGAACCACCTACAGAAATAACATCTCAAGTTATCATATTTTTCTAGTAGCAGGGGTTCTTCATCATGAAAACACCGTGAGAAAAAGATGAGTGCCAGTTATCTGGTATTTTGGTACAAATGAGGAACATGTTTCTACTGTTTCACAAAGGCAACATCACACAAAGAAAAACAACTACTGAGAACACCTATTACTCTATTTCCCATGGTCTGACTTGGAAAAGCTGTGGCATGACTTTCAAAAGCATGAGGCACCTACAGCTCTAAGAGCACTACCAGCTTTTGCCCCTTTGATGTTGCTCACTGGTAAGGCAGAAATGCCATAGGTTACCTGGGCATCTGTAGTGAAGTCCATACCTATTGAGATTTGTCGGAAACACCTGACCTTGCTGGGCTTCTGCACAGACTAACCTTTCAAAAGGAATCACAGAAAGTGCCTGTCTGCACCGTTAGGTCCATATAAAGTGAAAACCTCAGAAATCCACTGAAAATCAAAGGCTGAACTTGAAAATACTAGTCTTTTTAGATACTTCCTAATATATCTCACTTGATAGTCTATCTTTGTTTTCTTCCCACTCAGGTGCACTCAGCTTTTTCTGTTCCAAGCAAATAATACAGTTAACTGCAGTGATGGTGTGATCTATTAAAAACCATTTGATTTTGCGCACTGTAGCTCAAGACAGATATATCAGTAACACAAGAACAAAAGGAGTGACAGAGCAATGGATGTTAAGAAAAGTTTATCTCCAAGCAGAAAGTCAGTAGCTCAAGAAACAAGGGAAAAACATACGTGGTTTCAGCCCAAAGAAGTTGCTGTAGTAGTTCTCCCTAGGCAGGATTTCAGCCATGATGAGCAAGAGGGATCTGCACAAAGGTAAGATATTAATGATCAGCCTGGGGAAAGCTCCCTATTTATTTGGCCTTTGTAATAGTAGAACAGGGACAAACTGAAAGGAAAAACATTTCAGATCAATATCAAGAAATTATTTCATACAGAGAAGAAGCTCATGTGGAACCCACTGACACAAATTAAAAGTGAAACCAATAATTTAGGACGATTATGGAAGGACTGAATAACAGATATTGGCAGCATGGCATCTTACTACAGGAGGCTGGTGAAGACTAATTAATATCCCCAAAACCATTGTGTCATCACCATAAGAATGATAAAAATAATGAAATCTTCCCCTCTGGGCTGAGTAGCTAGTGACAGCCTTTCTTGCATGTTCTTCTAATGCATCTAATACTAGATTCTGTCAGAAACAGAGACAGAAGCAAGACAGGTCCAACCCACTCTGGCTGTGTGTGGCTACTTTAGTAATTTTTACTCATATTTTTGCTTTTCTCTGTTAGGAAGGGACAGTGACCAAAGAGGAAAAGGAGGTGATCAAAGGTGAGGAACATTTCCTCAACTCTTACAGCAAAAGGCACCTCAGTTGCTGAAAACAGTCCACTCATAAAAGAGATGTCACTTGATGTCAGTCAGCTCCATTATGGTTCCTCCTAAAAATAAAGCAGATTTACTTTTAGTGGTGGGCGTTTGAAGACACAGACACTGACAAAACAGCACCTCCTTTATCTTCGCCTTTTCCTCTTGATGTCTCGGTAACGCTCCCATGTCAAATATTTGAAAGAAAGACATCTTTTCCCAATCAACATATTCACTCCTCCAGAAATGCTAATGGAGGCTCAGTCCCAGAAAAAGAAAGAAACACAAAGAGGGCAGCAGCGCTGCACTTTCATCTGCTACAGCAAGCAGCTGTCAGTGCTAGTATAAAAATTGCCCAACAGGCAGACATCCAAATTTATGCTAAGTAAACATTTCTTGAATCTATTACACACAGGAGGAACCTAGTTTTTCTCTGGACATCGCTCTGAGTAATTATTTCCCAGTTTTTCTTTCCTATTGTACATACACACACCAAGCCAGCCATCTCACTGTGGAAGGCCATCAGCTGGGTCAGGCATGGTTTCCCCTTCATAAGTCCATGCCGACTACTTGCAGCCATCTTCTTGTCCTGCATGATGTCTGGAAATGTTTTCCAGGATTAGCTGCTCCACCATCTTCCCAGAGATCAACGTGAGGCTGAGCAGCCTGTAGTTCCTCAAATCTTGCTTCCCCTTCTTGAGACAACAGAGACACTTGCTTCCTTCCAGGCCTCAGGATCTCTCCCCCATCATGCCCCTCTCCTCCACACCTGTGAAAGATGATTACAAGCAGCCATAATGACATAGGCCAGCTCCCCCAGCACTTGTGGGTACATTGCATGAGGTCCATGGATGTCTGTAGGTCCAGTTTATTTTTATGTCCCCTAATCTGATTGTCCTCCACTGAGAGTAAATCTACTTTGTCCTGGACTTTCCCACTGGTGTCTGAGATTACTGAGGCCAAGTCTTACCAGTAAACACAGAGGTGAAGAAGACATTGAGTACCTCAGCCACCTTTGTGTCCTTTGTCATAAGGCCCCCTGCCCTGTTTAGCACTGGGGCCATGTTTTCCTTAGTCTTTCTTTTGCTGCTGATGTCTCTGTGGAAACCTTTCTTGTTGCTGTTCACGTTTCTTGACAGATTCAGCTCCAGGTAAGCTTTGGCTTTCCTAAGCCCATAGTCAGACAGTATCTCTATATTCCTTCTGGGCCACCTGTCTCTCCTTCCACCTGTACACCTCCTTTTCATGTCTGAATTTAGTTGGGAGCTCCTTGCTCATCTATGCAGGCCTCCTGCTCCCTTTGCTTCCTTTCTGCCTGTTGGGATGCACCATTCTTGAGCTTAGGGGAGGTTCCCCTTGAATATCCACCAGCTCTCCTGGAGTCCTCTCCAGGGTCGTGTTTTGTGGGATTCTTCCAAGCAGATCTCTGAACAGAACAAATTCTGCTCTCCAGAAGTCCAAGGTTGTTGTCCTGCTGTTTGCCCCATTCCATCCTCTCAGGACCGAAATCTCCATCATCTTATGGTCCCTGCAGGCAAGCTTGTCCCTGACCTTCACGTTCCTGACCAGTTCCTCCTTGTTTGTAAGTACCAGGTCCAGGAGAGCATCTTGGCTCCTTGGCTTCTTAATCACTTGTGTTGTGAAGCTGTTGTTTAGTCTTCCATTGTCTTGAACATCCAGTTCATTGCTGCAAAACCACAGTAGGTAAAGAGCACTTCCTTTTGGAGAGAATAGCTTGTTACTTCATAGACACAGGCTTATGTTGGTGTCCCTGCCATTTTAGTGACATAGCTGTGCTGTTCTGAAAAAAAAAAAAAGCCCTTGGGCCATCTTGTGCACTCTTCTGCACAAACTGCTGCTCTCTGTTGGCTGCCTCTGTTAGCTGCATTTGTCTTCGTGCAAGCTCTTCATCAGCTGTAGGTGACAGTCAGTCATCCATTTTCCTTAAAAGTCCATCTCTTCATGCCAGTCTTGTAACACTCACAGCAGCTACAATTTTGAACCTGTTCGTCATTGGTGTTGCAAAAAACAGCTCTAGGATTTATTTGGCTTAACTTTGCGATAGAGATAGCATAGAGTTCTCTTGAGAGACCGTTCCACAATAAACTCAGATTTTTTATTTAATCTAGTTGGCTGCGAACTAGATGAACCTGTTCATTTGATACAAAAATGCATTACAAATACAGAGTAGTCAGAAGAATTAAAATCATCCATATAGAGTGGACTCTAGGACAGAGGCACCTACAGGAAAAAAAAAAAAAAAGGAATGATAGCTTTAACAAATGAGTCAGCAAAACTGAGGAGAAATTTTAGAATGGCCAGGAGGAATGGTGAGCAAAGAGAATTTGGCCAGTGCTTCTCACTGCAAACAGTAATGGTGCTGAAGTCTGGAAGTCAATGTCAATTTTTGTAGAAAGAGTAATGAAAGGTATACATCAGTTGTCAGAACATGCATACAAAACATGACATCTGATCAGTCAGACACTCTGACACAGGGACTAAATCTTAGTTTTGCTTTTTTCAACTGAGCGAAAATACTACTTCAGTTAAAGATGAAATTTCTTTAACAGTTATCCTTCCTCTAACTTGCATGCCTTCATCAGCAGAAAAGAGCTGCTGCTTCCTTAGAGAAAGTGTTATCAGACATAGAAACCAGAAGCTCAATAGGATGCTGTAGGTTACTGAACCATCATAAGGAATTCTAGTGGCAATGCAATTCTTCACTAAACTGAATTGAATAGGTACGGAAAAGCTGGGTGAAGTCCCAGGAAGTATGGGCTGGATACTCTTGCAGTTTCATTCTTTAACTGCTAAAACACATTCTTTCAGACGCTGCCAATTCCACTATACAGCAAAGAAAGAAAATGGTAAGATCCGTGCTACGAATGAAAATGCCTCAACACAGGAATATGGCGAAAGTAAGGCTGTCTGATAATTTGCTGCATTAGAGGTGTAATTACCTCTTGCAGGACCAACAAGGGGCCTGTACACAACAATGCCTTTCAATGGGTCACAGTCTGGTGGTGATGTTTAGTGTATGCTCCAAGGACTCAGCACTAAGCCTGCTTGGCCCCAGGCTGTGACGCTGACCAAAGATGCCAAACTAAATGAGTTAATTCCCAAAGCCACTTCATGGGAAATTGGGAGAAGAGGTCAGAGTAGGAGAAATGGTGGGCTGAAAAAAGCATAAAGGAAAAAAAAGGAGAGAGAAAGACACCTGCTTATAATGCCTGATTAAACAATGCAGCTGAACTCTTATGAAAAGGAAAACCAAGCCCTCTGACCCAACTTGGGCAGAAACACATAGTAAAAAATCAGGGCTATTGTGGCTCCTAACAGAACTGGTTTGTATGGACTTAATTTGTTTTCTTAATTAGTTTGTATATACAGCTCTAAACATAAATATTCAAGAAAGTCAACTTTATACAGGAGAAAACTTACGGACCTCCCAGAAAGGCTTTGGTTGGTGCTAAGAACAAAAACACTGCCACAAACAAAGCACTTTATTTCAGTGACTTGCTGCAGCCAGAAAAGAAAAAGGAAACAGCAGATCTACTTCTTTCCAGACTTGAGGTCAATTGGACAGGAAGGAACTTCTTTCAGCTTGAACAGGCTCTTCTGAGATCTGAATGTCAGCTAACTTTATTATGCCGGCTAATTGAGACACAGGCAGAATGCAGCTTTCCTCAAGCAGCGGGATCCCATCATAGGATTCAACAGACTGTACCAGGTCGCATGGGGTGAGACTCCAGGGCTGATGGTGACCCACATCCGTGTGCAAGCTGCTGGTCATGGGCAGGGATGTCCTCAGGGATTTTGTCTTCTTACACTCTGTAGAGAATGTAAGCAGAAAAAGCAGAAGCAGAAAAAAGTTGTCTTTCACTTTCTTTTCTGATTTCAGATTTCTGTACCATTAAAAGATTCAAAAGCTCTGTAGGTTACAATGGTCAGCTTTGCTGTGCTACTCCTTGATCAACCACCAGCCATCATTCTGTCGTAAAAGGAATGTTTCAGTTTGTTTTGACCTGGCAGTAAGGAAAGGCATCAGTAGTTTACATTGTGTATGCTACGAGGAAAAAGAAAGAAGTCTGCTCCAATGAGAAGTCACAGTCATCTGAAGTTACTATCTCCGTTAAGAATTAAATATATTTAATACTTAACTGAGGCTGGCTTTTGCATTATGATTACCATTGCTGTCCTGCTGGTGAAAAAGAAGACTGAGATGAGAAAAAGCCACTCCTTCCAGACCTGAGGAAAAGCAACAGAGAGAAGAGAGAAAGTAACGAGGAACAGCCCAAGACTAACACAAGCTGGAAACTTTGCAAATAAGAGCCTCTCAATTTGATTTCTAGCCATACACTGTCCCTGGGGACTTGTGCACTTCCCTGCTGATTAGGTTTTTGATACTTTTGGCTTTTGCTCCCTGCTAAAGCTTTATTTCCATGGAAACAGATACTATATTCATGAAAACACGGAAGCAGTTCTAAAAACTGACGTTTAAAGAAAATCCAGCTCTTCGTACCTGTTTGTGCAGAAAGGTACTAATTGAAGAGCAAACTGCATCTACACAGCCCATTTACCCACAGAAATGTAAAATTTTGGATTGGAGCAATCAGCAGGGTTTTACACACGTCTACCACCTGCAGGAGGGTTTGTTATAGCCCACAAAAGGCTGTCTCAGTTGGCTGTTAAGGACATTGTACTACCTCAAAGTGTGACCAGCCAGTGGGGGTTTGTTCAGAGGATGCATGACTGCATCTCACTTCATTGCTTCATCAGTATAAATTATTGACATTGACCAGTCAGTGCATGAGTTTGCAAGGTAGTCTTCAGAAATTCAGATTATTAACACACAGCTTCAGTGGTACGGTTTAGTTAAATAAACTCTGTTGTTTTCCTTCACTTTAGACTTCTAATTATAATCATCCTAAGCAGACCGTGATTAGGGACTGTGACTGAGAGAGTTCAAGAGGAGACATTCTGGAAGGTTTTGTACCAGCAAAATATTTAGTAGACAGAGAAGACAACCTTGGAGTTGATTTCTGCCTTCTGCTACCTGTCACTAGAAGCAAATCACAAACTTTCTTCTGCCGTCGGGGTTCCATCCAAGCCCTGGGAATCTGGTGCCACCCTCCTTGCCATGCAGTAGGTGGGAGCTTGAGCATCCTGTGCACCCTCAGACTGTTCCACTCTGTGCCAGGAGGGTGATGGGGCAGCTCTGAGGGGGCAGAGAGGACTGGTGGGTGCTCTCTCATGGTTTGCTCTTCACACAGTGATGCCCTTCTCAGGTCCTCTGGGCAAGGTGAAGAAACACAAGCAATTACTTCTTTTCTATTTGCAAAGGTTTGGTAAACTGGAAGACCTTGAGTTGTTGAAGCCTCAGCAAGGGAGATTTCTCCACCTGCCTTGGGAGCTGCTTTTAAGCTGCACTCTTTGTTTTTGGTCCCTGCCTGAGCTGTGTCACCAGTGGGCCCTGCCTGGCCATGGCCTTACTGAGCTAGAGGATAACTTGCAGGCTGGTGTGCGAGTATGACCTTGTCCGTGTCCCCGACCCCATGGTCAGGCCCTGGTCATTGCCAAGGACCTGCCCTGCCATCTACTGCAGCTCCCCACTCCCCTACGCTTGCCCTGCTGTTCATTTTCCATCCCTGACAGTCCTATTCCTGTGCTCCAGGAACCTCATCTGTCCTAGAGACTTCAAGTTATGCCTTAATTTCTACCTGTAATATGTTACAGTTGCATGAATTCACAAGCAGAAAAAGCACATGGTCATTAATCAAATGCCTTCCTCATGCAGTAGTCATTGGTTTACATAACCTTCTTTTAAGTTTGCCAGTGTTTTCAGTTGTTGCAACATACTGAAGCCTGGGTTATGTTTCCAACATGCTGAGATGACATGAAAATACTCCATTCCTATGTGTGTGTTTAAACTCAGGATCTCCTCTGTCATAAAAGCAAGAAGCTGATGAATCGCTTAAGGAAATATTACTGCAAAGTGTATTTCTCCCACTGAAACCCAAGAAAGCTAAGTACTTACATCCCTAAAGGGTTTTTTTTGTTTGTTTGTTTAAATCAATTTTCTTTGGTAATGTTTGCATTTTGATATAATCCAAAGATTCCCATCAGGCTTGAGATACACCAGTGCTGTACAGAGGTTCTTGGAGAAATGTTTCTTCTTCCTTGGTCTTTGAAAGTCTAGAGAAGAAATAGATGCATTTCTTTATTGAGAGGCTGGTCAAACACTGGAACAGTCTTTCTAGGGAGGTGATTGATGCCCCAAGCCTCTCGGCGTTTATGAGGCATTTGGATAATGCCCTTAATACATGCTTTAATTTCTGGTCAGCCCTTCCAACTGAAATACCCTACCCTACCCTAC
>WHYT01017209.1:122879-132928 GCA_009806455.1 Tetrax tetrax | reverse complement strand
ACCCTATCCTATCCCAGTGAAAGCAATGAAACATAAGCAAAACCCTGAAGGTAACTACTGAGCAAATGTGAAAAACACAATAGTCTGTGTTATGTTAGAATATCTGGATTCTGGAGTTGGAGAAGAAAAGAATTTCTGGCCACTTAGGAAAGTCTGACATACTGAACTAGCAGCATGCTACAAATGCCTTTTGATGCTTTGGGAGGAATGAGTAGGATCAGTGAAGATTTTTAGGTCTGTAAAAGTTCAGAGGACTCGAGGAAGGAAAGCAAATCACATGGCATTTAGCAAACACATAAACAGAGAGAAGGAAAGGATGTAAATCTGGTATCCAAGGTGAGGTAGGATGGTTCTATAGTAGATTTTATACATACATAAATATTGCTGTTTCCAATTGTTACAGCATACATTTTTTATGTCTTTCAGTAAAAATTGTAAGATATTGCTTTTTCTAGTATTTTTCAAATGGACTATTTTTTTCCCCATTTCTCCTGTATCTTTGATATATTAATTTTCAAACCTTGGGATACCTCGGACAGGAGTTTTGGGATCCAGTGGAACTCTCATGAAGAATGAGCGCCAGCAAGAGCACAGCGCTCATCTACCTCGGGACAGCGTATCTCCCAAGCCTAAACCAAACTTAAACGCTCAATATAGACAGTTCCCTTTCAAAGCTGTTGTATGAATCCACAAACAACACAGATGAAAGACAGAAGTGCAGAATGGTATACATAATATAAGCTTCTCTTCAAGTTTGCTATAACTCATTCCTCTTCTACATCAGGACTTCAGTGAGTGTCAGGTTAAGGGACAGATTTGCTGAGGTGTTTGTCCATCACCATTGTGAATCCTGATCTGCAGGTTCAGAGGTTTAATAGAAAATTGCAGCTCAGAGATACAGAGATACAAATGCACAAAGGGTACAGGAGCATTTCTATTGCTGTCATACATTATTCTTCAGAATGGAAGCTTGTCACAGTGGGCTTTACAGGAGAAGAACATGAATTTCAGACAAAATCTCAATCAGCTTGAATTTTCTTCCTTTCCTCTAGAGCGTTAAAAATGGTCTGCTTTCCACACACTGCTTGCAGGTAGATTCTGTCACTGCTGGTACTCCCAAAATATTTCCTATTGTGATGCTGAAATTTAGACCCTACTTATGCTAAATTGCTATTCACATGAAAGTATGAGCAGTTATGTAGATGTGAATTAGAAAGAGATATTGTTCATTAAAAATAAAACAAGCTACTACATAGCTCAAAAGATCAATAAGAAGATCTGAACCCTGGTAGCTTAACTTCAGTTCAGGTTGGAGGAAATCAAAGTTGAGCTTGAATTTATTCAGACAACAACTGCTACTATTTGTCATTTTCTTGCTGGTTTACATGAAATACTGACAGTATATCACAAATTCCTATTGGACAGGTATCCTCAGTGCAAACCTGGCAGCGATGGAGATGCACTGGATATCTAAAATGACTCATGACGGAAGGGCATGAAGAGCAAGATATCCTTTTATTCTGTAACAGTTGGTTCTCCCATTCAGACCTGGAAACATGTTCGTGGGTACCTGGTCATTTACAAGCAAAAGATGAACATTCAGCTATGTATCTCCTACAACAAACATTTTGTTGCCAATTTGTAATAATCTATGCAAGCGTTAATACTTACATAAATAGGAGCAGAGATTTAATTTAGTATTAATTCTACCTGCCTGTCTCCCAGCCTGAAGTCCCCCAGGCATAGGCTGCTTGGCCTGCCTGTTTGAGGTCTGTTGCTTGAGAAAGCAGATTTCCCTGGGCTCTCCTCCCCTCCCTCCCCTGCAGCGGTGAAGCAGCTACTTGCTGGGATGGAGGGACCACGTGGCCAGAGATGGCCTTCAGAGACTCCACAACTAACACAGTTCCTCACAGCCCTCTGAAGGCACGTCTGCAAGACCTGGCATCAGTCTGAAATTCATTTCTGTTTTATACAGCAAGGGACGTCTCAGCAGAGATCTCAAAAATTACTTTCTCAGTCACGGAAGCAGGCATTTTTTAAACTTCACACTCGTTCTTCACTTACTGAGTTTCATTTTTGTTTGAAAGTCCCCCAGGATTTGCCCTTAGGAAAGTCAAATTGTCCTTGCTATCTAAAATCCTAAAGGCAAAATACAATCCTTTGCAAAGAGAAATCATTTGATACAGGTTGATGGGTTACTGCCTTTGACATGACTGAGTCAAGTGTAAACCTTGACACTGAGTACTGGGTGTAAAGGCTATCAGAAGACAGCTGATACATTTCTGTGAGACATAACTTTCTGTCAAAACCAGAGGAGAAAATATTCCATCAGCAAACATGTGAAAAGAAACATGTATGACCTTCCTGAACATGTGTACACCTGCAGTGAGTGAAGCCATCACTGAAGAATATTTTCTGTAGCTCTCCCTATTACTAAGGTTAAAAAACCTGTACTGGAATTTCATGTTTATCTTTCCACCATTTTTCAGGACCGAATGCTGTAGTCAAGTCAAATAGTGACATCACATGGCGTACTATCAGACCTTGAGCTCGCTGAAGAGCATGCACCCTGCGCTGCAGTTTAATCCAGGCAGATGAATAAAGCGGGCCTTGCTCAAACAGGGCTGTCCTTTGGTGGGTCCCAGTGCTTATTACTGAAGTATATGGTAAGACTCAGGTGAGGGACAGTGGCTGAAAAGGATGGCAGGACGTTTTGAGGCATGATGTGCTTGAGATGGTCATCTGGCAAGTTCTGGAGGGACTTTTTCCTCTCTTTTTGAGTGACAAAGTGTGAAGTTGTCTCATATGAAGAATCTATTTTTTGAAAAGATAGTTGTGTGAATTATATACAGTAGGTGTATTTCAGAGTTTAAAATTATCATCTTCTCATGAAGCTGTCACTGTCTGGCACTATATTCATCCTGTGTCTGGACAGAATAAATTGTATGATAAGCTAAAAAAATACTTCACTGGGCAAGCTCATTTAGTTTAAAAATAACAAGAGATCATTTTTTGCTCAGTGACTCCAAAGGCTGAACAGCCCAAGGGAAACCAGTTGATGGCCCTCAGGCAGGTGAGGTGGCTGGAGGTGAGACACACCTATGCAATGTAGATGATGCCTTTGTTTTTTTATAGGGTTAGTGTCTGTGATTCACTTTACCTCCCTAACATTAGTCTGGCTGATGCCATGGAGTTACCTTTAAGGAGGCTACAGCCACAAGCAAGTAGGAAGGAAAGCAGCGATGCGGACATCTTCAGGAAGAATGCCATGAACTCTTGGAAAGCAGTGAAAAAGCCAGCCACAACTGCCTGCTACCAGAGAGGTAATGGCATTGCTCCCCAAGGCCAGAAATCTCTTTATCAGACAGATGTTAAGGCACTGAAACAAGCAGTTTCAAGGAAGCAAGCAGCCCTCTGTGATCAGAGCAACAGTGACACAGCCAGAAGAGGCGGCAAGGCTACTTGCTGAACGCAGCAGGGTTGTCACAGGCAGGGATGAGATGGCTGCACTCTCCTGAGCTCTGAGAGGTGATGAGCTGCCCGCCTGCACAGTTTGGCCTACAAAAAGTTTGCCTCTTTTAGTAATCCGTGGGCACCATCCAGGGAAATATATTCACCTGGAAGAGCTCCTTTGAATTAGTTTCTACTCCACGGACTACAGCAGCAATGTCTCTCCGGTGTCAAGTTGCAATAGGACCTGGCACAGTTGGAAAGGCAGAGACCGCCAGCCCCAAACATATTCAGAATGACAGAATAATTGCATGGCACTTCCTAGGAAACCATGTGTCACTTGAGTGCTTATGAAGAATAAACTCAAGCTTCTGCCTTTAACCTACAGCTTGGTGGCTAGGTCTCAAGTGGTCTGAACCTGGCGTTTATGTTCTGGGAATGAGGAGAAGGCTTTGAAGGGACTCTGAGTGACACAGGAGTTTACCTCTAAGCAGAAATAATCAACTTGTCAGATATAGGACAAGGGTTATTCGTTGTTTCCTTTTTTTAATCTGTCCATCTCAGGTAAGTAACCACTGTAATCTACCTAGATTCTGGTATGGGCCTTGTTATACAGCATGTCCGTATCTTCTAGATTCCCAAAAAGTAGTGAAAAACATGATTAACAACGCAGACTAAATTATTTTCCTGTAAGTACTCAAGATGACCAGGATTTAAATCTTGACTGTCATACAGAAACAGAAAGATCACATAAAAAGTTACATCCAGTGGTACAGCAATAGACGTCGATTTCCAAAGAAGGGTTTCCAAAGCAGAAGTAAAATGCTCTTATTTTGATAAGGTTGCCCCTTATGTAGTTTAAACAAATTGTGAAGTGTTAAATACCTATATTAAGTACTGCTTTTAAGCCCTTAAGTGCACTGACATGGAATACTTACCATCTTTTGTGCATCTGCAGAATGTCAGACATGCTCAGCTTCACTGCTTTGCTCCTTGACCTTAAGAACTGCTCAAAGAAACTTCAAGAACTGCAGGAGCACTGACATGTCTCTAGGGTTGCGTCAGCAGACAACAGCACTAATAGCACCAAGGTGTCCTGGTCTCAGAAAACGAGAAGCCCTAAGTGAATGGTCAGACAATGCCTTTTGCCTTTTTCCTCCTTCTTCTCTCTTTCATTTCATGTTAGAAGGACAAAGGAGATGGGAAGTAATGCTGCACCACGAAGCAGTAACTGCTTCAAGTCTGTAAGGCATCCAAGTGCATATAAAATTGATTTCAATGGAAAGTGAGGGACAGAAGAGCAACTATGCTGGAAGCCCAAAGGAAGAATGTTCATAATAGATACTACTACAGTAAAATGGGATAGAAACCGTAATACAAATAAAGCAAGTGGATATAAATTCACCTCCACCAGAAAATATGGCTGTTTCAGAGAAAGAAAACTATGTTTGTCATATACATAGTTCTCTTTCGTTTTCAGTGAATTAATGTCTTCGTATTGGGGTCCTCTCTATACTTTATCTACATCTCCTGGTGTGAGAATAGCCTACGTAACAGTTGTATTCACAGGTGGCAGACGATGCAACACATAGCTTAAACTCATCGATTCCATCACAAGTGGTAAATGTAAGGAAGCACCAGTATATGTCACCACAGCAATGGATTCTGCATGAAAACATCACACTGAATACCAAGCACAAACTCAGGAACAGCTGCCCAGAGCTGAAGTTGTCGTGAAAATGGTCCTTATCTCAGGTATAATTTCCAATGAAAGTCTTCTGGTCACCTCGAAAATGCAAGAACTTCATGTCATTTGTTGCTAATCAGCCTTTGACAGCAATTTTGCATACATGGAAAGAAAACATAAGCTCTATTATCTAATTGGAGAAGAATTTTGTTCTTACTATGTCTGCTCTGGTCATGAAAATAAAGGAAAAGCAAAATACCATGTGGTATTTTGAAATATAAGCTCCTTGCAATAGAGGCAGGGGAATAAAAAAAATTACCTCTTGACAGCATCAGGCCAAGGCAGACAGCTCAACATGTTCTTCAGCACTCTCACCTCTCTCTGTGAACGCAGAGTAAAAAGGATGGTACCTGGAAGAGTAGCTCAGGGTCAAGTACTACAGCTTCTGTAACCAGACAGATGGAGAAGCTGGAGAGTATGGACAGAGGTACTGGGTGGCAGAAAGTGGAATGAAAGGGTCTCTCCTTTTCCACTATATTATGTTTCCAAGTCTGCAGGGACTGGATGCAAAAGGAGAAACAAGGACTAGTGCCTGGAAAGCAGGTGTGACCTCCACATGAGAAAGTAGAGATATGCCTGCACCTCTCACTTGAGAGAGGGTGAGCTCTTGGTTGTTAAAGGGAAATAAGAGAGTGGTGCTGCAATTTCATTTTAATTAACAATACCCCAAGCATAAACAAGGCCCTTGACATTTAAACACTTAAAAGCATGACTGCACAGTCCCAAAGTACAAAGTTTCTGTCCCCCCTGCATGGGATGTCCAGTTTCAATAAAACAGAACTAGGTAAATGCTGACTGGTAACATGTTTCACGTCTTCTGTTATTTTCTGTCTCATCTACCTTCTGTCCCTTCTTCAGCACAAAACGACTGGGGGTGAGTGACTCCTAAAAAGATATACAATTCTACTGCAAAGGACTCAAAACTGTCTATCATTTACCTCTGCCTGTCCTGAACCTTCCTCCTCTTCTTCCGTATGGTCAACACACACATATAAACTGCTTCTGCTGGCCCTTTTTGTGAACCTACAGAACTCGATATACAGTCACAGTTCAGCTTACAGTTCAAGTCCCTCTTAAAAATCAACACCAGATTTATTTGCAGGAATTTTAAAATATTTCAGAGGTTTTTCAGGGGATGAGCAGAGGGGGAAAGTAAGAGACCAGTCCAAAATACCCTTTATGAATACTTTTCTTTTTTTTTAACGTGTTGTGACCTGGTTTCTACACTAGACAATGTGTTCAGTAAACCCTACTGTACACGTGTTTTTAATGAAAAAGTGACAGTAGATTGTGCATTATTAACGGAGCTATTAACGCCCTCCTTGGGTACTTGACAGGACTGAGCATGTACCACACTACTTCGAGGCTTACTACTGCATCAGCTGTGCCTTTGTCTTACAGTGCACAGAAGCTGTGGCAGTATTTGCCACGACGCATGTCTCTCTGCCTCAACAATCACTGAATCACCAGCTTTATTCATGAGCAGGCTGCGTGAAGAGTAAACCTCCAGGGCCGGAGAGCTGGTGGTGGGGTATACTGACACTTCTATTCTAAATGCAGTATACATGACAAGGAAAACAAAAACGTTGTGTGTCTGAAAACACAGCCAGTGCAGTATTTTTCATTGAGGACCAGAAACATTTAAGCAGGAAGCCATTTATATTAATGAGTAAAAGGTTTTGCATTTTCTTTTGTTTCTTTCAGAAGGTGAGTGAGGGGAAAAGAAAGAATATTAATAGCATGTGAAATGTGTAAAAGCTGTTAAATGTTATTCATCTGGCCCACTTACACTGCTGCCTGCTTCCCAGGAGGAGCAGATGCAACAGAAAACCTCCTGCTATTAACTTCACTTTATCTTCTGCACTGCCCAACCTACACCATTTCCAATTTTTCTAGGCAATTTCCTGAAATTAAGGTAGGAAATATGTTAATTTCCCTCAATATGGATTGTAGCATTGTGCTTTTCTTTGTGTATTATCCAAAAGGTATTCCATGCTTTGCATGTCAATTTGTACTAGAAAGGGAATTCTGTAAAAGACCAAGTGTACTTCCATCTTTAACGTGGATTTGTACATACCTTAAAAAAAATATTTCCTCCTCTTTTTTTTTTTTTTTCCTAAGAATTTGGAACATTATATATTATAATAATTTACCCAGAACCTTTTATTCGTATAGTAACGTGCTGAGACTACCAGGAAAAAACATAATCTTGAAAAATGCAGTAAATTCATACAGAGAAAGAGCAAGATAACAATTAAAAAATTACTCTGGGTAGAAAGGAATTCAAATCCTAAGCAAAATAACAGAACCAACTGCAGTGGAAGCCTAGGCATGACTTAACAGTCATAAATCAATTTATATCTAATGATAAAAATAATTGCATTTTTTCTTGAAACTAAGAGGGGAAATTGAAAATATTCTGAAATTACTTAAACCTGATAAAACAAAAACTGCAGCTAGGAATTAAAATGTATTTCTTCATGTAAACTGATATACTCATATGGCTTACAGACTAAAAAAAAGTTACTTTCATTTTTAATAGACATGGTGGGTCTTCTTAGTTCATTTTTATTCTCCACCTGAACACTCATCTGTGAATAATGAGTTCTTGAAAAATAAATCGAACTAGGTCACTGCAAAGTCATCAGGCACTCTGGGGATGGGTAATGTGATCCTGTGCCTTTTACATCTAACTTCCCAGTTTAAATTCAGTCTAGGCCAGCAGTGACTAAAGCCTACTGCCAGATGTTTTTTTTGTCATGCATAACGGGTTAGTAGCCTTAGTTAATTTTGCAGTGAAAAAATAACATTTGTATACGTCTTGTGAAACTGTCACTGAAGACAGAATGGCTTCTGCAAAACAAACTATCCCATATGACAAAATCATAGAATGGCTGAGGTTGGCAGGTTGGAGGTCATCTGGCCCAACCCCTCTCCTCAAGCAGGGCCACCTAGAGCCAGTTGCTCAGGACCATGTTCCGACGGCTTTTGAATATCTCCAAGAAGGCAGACTCCACAACCTCTGTGGGCAACCCATGCCAGGGCTCAGTAGCCCTCACAGTATAAGTGTTTCTTGATGTTCGAAGGGAACCTCCTGTGTTTCAGTGTGTGCCCACTGCCTCTGGTCCTGTCACTGGGCACCACTGAAAAGAGCCTAGCTCCACCTTCTTTGCACCCTCCCTTCAGATACTAGTTCACATGGATAAGGTGCCTTTGAGCCTTTTCTTCTCCAGGCTGAACAGTCACAGCTCTCAGCCTCCCTTTATAAGTCATACGCTCCAGTCCTTAACCATCTTCTGGCCTTTTGCTGGACTTGCTCCAGTACGTCCATGTCTTTCTTCTACTGATGAGCCTACCACAGGACAAAGAACTCCAGATTTAGCTCACCAGTCCTGAGTAGCAGGGAAGGATCACCCCCCTGGACCCACTGGCACCTCTTCTAATGCTGCCCAGGATACTGTTAGCCTTCTTTGCCACAAGGGTGCATTGTTGGCTTATGTTCAACTTGGTGTTCACCAGGACCACCAGGTCGTTTCCCGAAAAGCTGCCTTAGATATTGGTCTTATCAATGTGTCCCTCTGAGACCAATGGTATCCCTCTGTGAAATACAGGGTCTTCCATTCAGATGGGGCACACACAAATGGGCACCGGACAAACTTATAAATGACTTTTCAGTTGAGCTAGAAAAATCCGAAGCAGTTAACATGCAGCAAGGCAGTATAAAGAGATGTGATGCAGACACGTACTGAGAAACACACAGTTCAGATACCAAAGAAGCGTTCTTACGCAAATCAACTCCTAGTCTTGCACATTTGCTACTCAATATATGTTCAAATCTAAGAAATTTTGATTTTCCACAGTAGCAACATCAACTGTAGATAGGTAGTTCAAATGTTTACACTACCACATCTCAGTGCATGACAACCCCGATACCTCAAGATAATACTTAAAATAAACTGACTTACAGGTGCGCTGCACAACTAATTGTATTCATGCCCACTAAGGCCTATAGACATACACTTCCTGAAAGAAAAATAAATGTTTACTTTATTTTTCATCACTTCAATTGTAATTAGGTAACAAACTACACTTTTATTTCCAGGTATTATTTTACTACTTCAATTTTTAAATTCTGATTTTAACAAGTATTGCATATCTTCTTTCCATCTCTGAAGATACTTCCATGGTATTTGAATGGGTTCTTATTTTACATTCAGGACAGACCACAATGGACCTCTCTACAGGAGAGGTCCTCCCTTCTCATCCCTACTATAAAAAGATTTTTGTGGAACTCTTAACACAAGGCTTCATCTATTGAGCTAACGTATCTCTTTATTAGGAAAGCACCAGCACCACATTCTTCAAAATTACTGGAATTTTATTTGCCTCAGGCTTATGACTTGCAACCAAAGACATTGTGCAAAGAAAGCAAAGATTAAGTACACTTTAGGGAAAAGGTGATATTCCACACTGGTAACATAGAAGATCAGTTTGATGAAAGAAGCCATCCATTACACTATATAGATTGCAATATTCAATAGCATTTTTTTAACCCAACTTTTTTAATCAAGGAAAAAAAAGTTAAGCAAAGTTTACAGTAGACATAAATTTGATACAATTCAAAAAGCATTTTTCTGAAGATCATCAAGCATAAACTGGAAAAAAGTATATGGGACAAGGTGGATGAAGGCTAACTACTGTACATTTATAAGCTATTAAACAAAGTTGCATATATGTACCACAGTGTAAAAAAAATACAGAACAAATAAAAACTTTGAAAACTGCCTGATGAAAAATAAAATAACCAGTGGCTTTTAATGGCTTCTCCTGGTTATCAATGCTACAAAAGACT